>BSUD01000008.1:108979127-109011176 GCA_033239045.1 Fagopyrum esculentum | reverse complement strand
ATTTGGATCATATAAGAAGAGGTCTTGAGGTCAAAAGTGAGAGACTCACGACCCTTGATACAAAATAATTAATGATTTTAATTTGTCCAAATTAATTAACCCATATGCTTTTGAACAAAAGTTTAGTTGAACCATTGAACATATACTTGAACAAAAGTTTAGTTGAACCATTCAACATATAAATTATTATTTGAACAATTTGAAATATAGTTAAACAATTTCGAATATAGTCGAACAATTGACACATTTGAACAATTACGAATATAGTTAAACAATTTTTATTGAATAAATATATATGTCAATTGTTAGCTGATCAAACGACTGTGAATCATTCATACTTTTGACCCTAAAACCCTTTCCTCTTGAACCCAACCTTATATATAATTTTGACCCTAAGACCCCTTTCCACTTGAACTCAACTATATATATATATATGGGAGGGGGTTGAATTCAAGTGAAGGGTCTTAGGTCAAAAGTAGAAAAAAAATTCACGACCACTAAATCGAAATAATCAAAAGTGTGATTTGAACTAAAAAAATCAAGAGTGTGATTTGTCAAATTAATTAACACCTTAGAACACCTACATCCCAAATACCCATACTAGGTTTCTAACCTAACTTTTATTTATATTTTTATTGTTTTTTTTGTTATAACCAAATATATATATATATATATATATATATATATATATATATATATATATATATATATATATATATATATATAATTTTTCCTTAGAAAAGTTTCTCCTGATTCTATGTCCAGATGTGACACTTGAGTTATTAGTTTATTTATTTCTTATATAAGTAAAAAAAACTCAAAGTATCCGAGATATATATATGCTTGTAGCATTTGAACCCTGAACCCTAAGAAACAAAATAGGTATAAGCTTTGTTTACCTGCATGGCGCGTGCATAGTAAGGTGAAAAGGAGATAGCATAAGCAAAAATTATATATTTCTTCCCTGATCTACATGTTTCGAAGTTATGAGTCCGGAAAGAGCTTGCTATGTAATAGCATGTAGTTGTTTCAATATGCCTTAATAGAGGAATCTGTTCAATTATCATGTTTAACTCATTAGATATACGGCCAAGTTATTGAAGTATTGTTCAAGTAACTGAAACATGAATACCTGGCTTGTAAGTTGATCAGCCATGAAGAAATCAACCATCAAAACCTTGCAAAACGGAGATATCACAATGTTGCGCATCACCCGAAGGAAACAATAGCGCGTTGGACGGTAGAAAACGTCCAAGGGGCAAATCAACAAAGAAATGAGGCTCTGAAACGTACAATATATTGTCATAACATGATAAATAGATAGATAGATATGTTTGTTTTTCCAAACTAAAATAAAGATCATTACTAACCAAGAGAAGAAATCCGGGAATATAGTCAACTGTGTTAGGGGAGACGCCTACGGATAAGAGGAGGAGATGAATGATCATGGCTAAGACAAGAACAACCATTATGGATGTGCTAATAAGGAAGGCTTCTATGTGATTGAGAGCAGTTTTCGATTGGAAATCGAAGATGAGGATGTAGTTTATGTTTTTAGTCTTCCAAAAGAACAAGTTGCATCCATACATGAACATGTGCAAGCTCACCAATGCAAATATGCTGCCAATTTAATAATACAAATCAGATCGAGTTCAGGGTAATATTGTCATCGCTATATCAACGCACGTTAAGTATATATTATAGAAAAACAATGACGCACCTAAATACAGGATATATAGTTTCCATGTAACCCGTTGTGGTTGAAAACATGCCATAGAGATGAGCAAGTAGTGCATATGAAAAAAACAATGTGACACAGCATCCAGTACACACACCTGCAATGCACACTTTGAATTGATCACACAAAGAAGAATATTATATTAAATTTAACATCTTGCAACGTTTTGCATGACAAGGTAGAAGGTTTGTACCAAGAAGGAAGCACCAGCGCGTCATATGATGAGGATGAAGTCGTTGTTTGAACTTCAATTGTTTCATGGCCTTTTTCCTGTCATTCCCGGCAAAGTGTTTTGTAAATAAGCACTCCACTTCTGCTGTTAGTTTCGCAACCTTTATTTCGTTCGATCATCGTTTCCACCATCACAACCATCAACGGCGCCACCGCCACCATGTACCATCAAAACTAAATTATAATGACCGTATGTAGGGATTACAAGAAAATAGCAAGAAGAACGATTATCTAAATAATTATAAGTACCTTGTCGGAAGTCACAAAATGCTTTCCTTTAACTTCTCTGAGATATGTATCGGATTCTCGCTGTTTTGTGACCTATTACATGTTCAAAAATAACTGAAACTCCAAGCATCTAATCTTTTTTTTGAAGGTTTACGTTTATAAGAATAAGATAAGATTGTACAAGAAGTTTAATAGACTAGAATGAGCATAAACAAGGATGAAAGCGCAAGAGGATGTGAGATGAGGGGGGAGATTAATGGAAGTGAATCCCAAGAGTCTTGGCCTAGAAGATGGAGTCGGGGGTAGCGGTCTTTCCAATGGTGGGAGGAGTAGTTCTTGGTCATAAGGATGATGTTGTTGGCACATTTGATGGCAGTGGTTGAGATGTTGTTGAAGATAAGGTCATTCCTTGCTTTCCAAGTGAAGTAGATGAAAGCGGTGATGCTAGAAACTCGAACATTATTGATGGCTTCGATTGGTTTTATTTTATGAGCTAAGCCAACTCAAAAGATCATAATGGTAAGGGGTGGGGAAGGGAGTCGGGTTCATCCCAAAATGATGTCAACAACCATGGAGGTGAAGGAGCAATTAGACAAAATGTGGTGTTCATCTTCAGGGTGGTGAAGGCAAAGCTTACAAGTATTTCTAGGTATGAGAAGCCAACTGTGGAGTTTGGTAAGAGTGGGAAGTCTTTGGTGTCCGGTGAGCCCGATAATGAAGTTGCATTTGGGAGCGTTGAGACCTTTATAGATTGTAATGCACCAAGGGGTGATAAAGCTTGGGGTTCGGAGGAGGTTGTACGATTTGGCCATGGAGAAAGAGCCATTTGGGTTGGTGATAGAGTTCATGCAGCTTCTAAGAGACCATACGGTAAGGGTTTCATCTCTTATCTTGATCATTATCATGTTCCAGTTGTGACTGAAAGAGGTCTTGGGAGGACAGTTCCACATAGTGCAATTCTTAAGGGTGTTTTTTTCAGATCCAGGAGCACCACAAGTTAGTGTTGTTGGAGGCAAGCTCAAAGATAAGCGAGTGATGTTTGATTTGTTCCAAGAGAGGTGTTCTTTGAAGCCAAGGCCTCCATCATTCAAAGGCTTGCAAACAGTCTTACAAGCAATCAGGGATCTATTGTTGCATTCTTTGCCCGACCACATGAAGGAATGAAATATACTTTGGATCTTGTCAAGAATAGATGAAGGAAGAAGGAAGGCTGAACACCAGTAAGATTGCATCGGCATAATGATAGGCGAGATAAGCTGCTTCCTTCCAGCATAGGAAAGGAGTTATGCACTCCAAGAATGATCTCTTTTGGTGATGAGCGATTAGTAGTCAGAAATATTGAGTCTTTTTATACCAATAGGGACACCAAGAAAGTGGAAAGGAAGGCAACCTTTGGTAATACCGGTGTGGTTGATGATGTGATCTTGATCAAGGTCAGGAAGGCCTTCTAAGAAGATGGTGGATTTGGAAAGGTTGATTCTAAGTCTAGAGAGGTTACCACAGGAGTCAAGGGTATTTTTCAAGGTAAGGATGGAGGTGAGATCACCTCTACAAAAGATCATAAGATCATCCGTACAGAAAAGGTGGGTGATACGAGGTTAGATCATTTAGGGTGAAGGTTGAACTTGTTGCTATTGATCATAAAGGATATGAATTCAATAACAATAACAAAGAGGGAGAGAGGGGGCAACCTTGTCTTAGCCCACGAGTACCTTTGAAGAAGCCTTCCAAGGAGCCATTGATGTTGATCGAGAAGGAGGTGGCGATGATGCAGACATTGATCAAATGGATGAAGCTAGTAGGGATGCCGAAGAGACTAAGGATATGGAGGATGAAGTTTTGATCAATGGTATCAAAAGCCTTGCTAATATCAACTTTGATGGCACATCGGGGTTAGATATGCTTCCTGTTGTAGTTTTGAGGAGCTCTTGACAAATGAGAATGTTGTGTTTGATTGATCGACCCCTAGAGATGGGTCGGTAGTCGGCTGGTGAGGATGGGTTGTAAATTTAGGCGATGAGAGATCGGGAGGTATGATTGATTTGCCTCAAAATTTTCCTTGAGTCAAATAAGTTGATGATGGAGTTAGTGAAGTCATCTTTGATTATGCTCCAAGAGGCTCTAAAGAAGAGGGCATTGTAGCCGTCCGGACCAGGAGACTTGTCATCTCAAATGGAGAAGATAGCATCCTTGACTTCATCATGGGTGATGGGGTGGATAAGGGATCAGATGCTGTCTTGGGTAAGAGTTGGGAGAGAGAGGGAAGGATAAGGATGATGGTTGTTGCTTAGTTTGGGCCAAGGATGGAGGAGAATTGGTTGATCAAGGTGGTGGAGATTTGGTCGGGGTCATGGGAGGGTGTTGTTATGGTCGCTAAGGGTGTAGATTATATTGGAGCATCTCCTATCTTCAATACTTTTGAAGAAGTAAGAGCTGCATTGGTCTCCATGATTCATCCAATTGGCTTTGGCAAGTTGGGTAGTGGTAACGTGGAGGAGATCAAGAGAAGACAATGGTGGGAAAGTTATTAACAATTTTTTCATCAAGAGCGATGGTGGCATTGAAGTCACCAAGGAGAGCCCAAGGGTTGGAGGAGTTGAGAAGACGGATGGTGTTAATGCAGTCCCAAAGAGGAGAGCGATCTAAATGAAGGTTATAAGCATTAATGAAGGTGCATTCAAGGAGAGGTGCGGAGGTGAAGGTGGTGCGGGGTTTGTTAGGAAGAGTAACGTGGTAGTGGATGAGTCGATCGGTAATGATGATGGGGGTAAGGTTGAGCTTGTGAGGGTTCCGCCAAATCCAAATATGGGAGTTATGAGAGTAGGAGGAGTTTGAAAGGTTCATCCAATAAGGAAATAGATGGGAAGCTATCATGTCTTCCTTGTTCTTCTTCAGACGTGTTTCAATAATGGCTAGGATATCGATATGGTGTTTCTTAGTAATCTCTTTGACAACTTTTTGTTTATTGGGGTGGTTGAGACAAGGTATGTTCCAAGAACAAAGCTTAAGATTCATCAGGAGTGTCTAGGGTGGCCTCATGACAATCCTTGTTGTCGGAGACGATATTGGAGGGGGATAAGAGGGAGATAGAGGAGTTAAACTGGGTAAGGGATGGACCAACGAGGTCTAGGGGTGAGATGGGGGTGGGAGGGGGGAAGAGGAGATTGTACGTTGGTCTTAGGTTGGTTAGTAGCAAGGAAGGGTTTGAGGGTTGTAGGAGAAATGTCGGTTTAGAGGAGAGAAGAGGGGGAATTAAAGCAACCTTCGGCAAGGTTTGGAAGTATAAGATGATGTGTTAAGGATCAGGCGTGGGTAGAAGAGGTTCACGATGAGAAGAAGCAGTATAAAGACGGGTTTTGAGGGAGGTTGCAGGGGGGCTGGCGCAGATAGAGGATCTACACTTATGTTTGAAGACCATGCATTTGGAGCAGTGGTCAAGGAGCTAGTCGTATATGATCTTTTGAGTGATAGCTTCCTCACCAGGGCCCTTGAGAAGAACTTCACGAAGAAATGGCTTAGAGGCAAAGATTTCTACTAGAATCTTGGCAAAGCCGAGCCGGTTTTGGTGGTTGAATGAGTGTCACTGAGATTGGAGTCCCAATAGCGGATCCGATTTTGACAAGTATATGTTGGGACCAAAAACTATAGTCGAGGTTAGGGAGAGTGACCCAAATGGGTAGGGATGCAAGACAGGAGTAAGCTCATTGCCATGATACCAACATTCCGAAAGGAGGGTGGAGGAGCCGTTTCAATCCAAGGACTATTGTGAAGGATAAGATTGAGGTCTTCCTCAGATTTGAAGTGGAAAATGAAGACTCCATTATCATTGAGAATGATCTTGGGTAGTTGGATCGAGTTTCAACTAAAGGCGATAAAAGATTCAACTTTCTTCAAGTTGATAGGACTACTAGTTGGAATAACAACAATGGATAACCCCCATTTATTAGTGAGCTCGGTGATATCTTCCTTGGTGAAAGGGATAACACTGTCCTCGAGTCTTGGGGTAAAGGTGAGGGGAACGTGGTTCTAGGTTCTGCTTTTCGAGACAATATCCTCGAGTCTTGGGTTGTTGGATCGAGTTTCAAGCAAAGGCGATAAGAGCATCTTCATCTCATAAATTTTCAAGAAATTTCTTATCTGACTTTTCTTTTTTCTTTTATTCACAAAATGATTGAAGAATCTCTCTCTTCCATCCCAGAATTCATCAAAATTTCTTTAACGTATAATTATAACCCAACAACCTGTTACATCCCTACATTTGGGCAAAACAAAAAAAATAAATTAAAATTTTGTGTGAAGTGGGCAGGAACCTGTCAGGATGAGTATATCTCTGCAGAGAAATTTCTCTCCACTAATTGCATAGATTCTTTCTCCTAATCTGACATTTATTTTTATTTTAAAATTTTTAATTGCTAAAGAAACCCAGAAGTTCTGGGATGAAGATGCTCTAAAAACTTCAAGTTTCTTGAAGTTGGATAGGACTGCTGGTTGGAATAACAACAATGGATAACTCCCATGTATTAGTGAGCTCGGTGATATCTTCCTTGGTGAAAGGGATAACACTATTCTCGAGTCTTAGGGTAAAGGTGACGGGAACGTTGTTCTAGGTTTTGCTTTTTGAGACAATATCCTTGAAAGGATGTGGGTGGGTCAACAAAGAAGACGGTTGGTATGTCTTCATGAAAGAAGAGAGGGAGAGGCACATGGTGGGGTAGGGAGAGGTTGAAGACGGGGTGAGTTTAAGGGTGGAGGGTTGTGGGCATTGGTGAAGGGAGGGTTAGAATCCGTATTTGATGAAACAATATCAAAGGTTGGTTAAGGAGGGGTAGGTGTGTTGGAGCGAGAGGTGAGAATGGCTGCTGGCGGAGGAGGGATGATAGAGGGGAAAGAGCTCCTGAGAGGAGATGACCAGCGGGGGCTTGAGGAAGGATTTTGGTTAGCATGTGGTTGTTGCTGCGAATGAGTTCTTGAGGGACGGGGTCGAAGGGGCTGGTCGTGGTAATGGAAAGGCTTGGTAATGGACAGGTTGAAGAGTAGGGGTTGCGAGGGATGTCGGAGATCTTAATGGATTGTTTTTTGAAGCATTTGGAGGCTCCCATGCATGGTGGAGGGGTGGGCGGTGGGTAAGACAAAAAGATCGGCGCGTACTCAGGACGTTTGTAATGTATATTTTATTTCCAAGAATCTAATCTTGATGGGATAGAGCATGCAATTACGTAAGAATATTACCTTGTCAAATTTCTTCATTATTTTCGTAAAACCCAGCATGTTGAGTGATCTGCAAGCCAATATATATATCATGCTCGACAACAAAATATGAAATCAACACAATTTAAATCTGAATAAAATTGAGTAAATAAATAATGGAAAATTTGGGATATTTATCCTTACCTATAAGAGTTGAGACGAAAAAGAGCGTTGTAAAATTCGATATAGGCGTCTTTGATCATCTTCTCAGCAGTCTGTATCTTCTTTTGAAAACTATAGTCGGCGGTGGTGTAGGCGGAGGTAGCCCCTCCACCGCCTCCGAGGACGTTGATAGCCACTTTCTCCGATGACATTTGCAATGCACTTTCTGAATCCTCTCTTGCCACGTCGATTTCGGAGAAACCTACGAAGTTGGTACATATTTACATGATTCTGTCAAACATGCTTCTTTTGCATGTAAATAAATAGTCAACACAAAGTCAATCTGCATGTGTAATTATTAGTGAATTTTTCAGTGATAGTTTAAAGAAAGTAAGTTTTTTTTTTTAATAAATTTGTCCAATACTCAATAGACAATAAAAAGAAATTTTCAACTAGAGATTTTTCGGTTCCAATATCAGTAACGTTTCATATTTTTGGGCACAAAAGGTCAGTTTTTTTTTTGTTATAACTCCGGAATCATTCCTGGTGGTTACTTGTAAAATGTATTCGTTTTCTCATTTTGTTTCCTTATAGTTATCAAAAGTAATCAAACTCTACTACACTTACTTTAAACCACCAAGAATGATTCCATAAAATTACATGAATAATTTTCGATTAACAACACCAGAACATAGGAGTGTTAACTTCCTCTTCGCGAGTACATTCTCATAATGTACTCATACCTAAAAAATAATGAGTTATTAGGGTAAGTAGGTAGTTTATGTATTTTGGTGTATAAAGTAGGCACCTTTTGTTTTCTATTAACAAACTAGGCACCCTAGTTTATGTAGAAAAAGATAAATTATTAATTAGTAAATGATATTGCCATAAAAGTGATTATTCTCTCTCCTTTAATATGTAACCGATTTGCCTAATAAGAAAATTGAGAAATTAAAATCTTTCGTCAAATAAGGAAATATCTAACTTGTCAAATGGAGGAATCGAACTCTGGATGAGTTGGCCCTCCTTACCACCTTATATCAGTTGGGCTAATTAAACTTTGTGTATTCTTTTGACGATACACAATATTAATACACAGTTTCAATTACACAATATTAATACATAATTTCAAATGCACAATGTTAATAAATAAAAAACTTGTGTACGAAATACCTTTCACTGAATTTTTTTCGTGAATAATATGTATGTGTAGTAATCAATACTTGTTGAGTATGAAATATGTATACATATGTACATATTAATGTGTCGAGTTTTGTTTGTGATTGCGTGATAAATACATATTAATTTGAAATGTGTACATAACGGTTAAATTTTAGAAATAAAGTGTATTCTTTTTCCATATCACACGTTAATATGCACATTATGTATACTCGAGTCATTTACATAAGGTTTGATTACACAAGTCTTTTATTTATTAACAATGTGTATTTGAAATTATGTATTGATATTGTGTAATTGAAATTGTGTATTAATATTGTGTATCATCAAAAGAATACACAAAGTTTAATTAGTACAACTGGTATAAGGGTGAGAGGGAGGGCAATAGAGAAAATAAGGAGAGAAGAAATAAGAATACTTAATTACCTAATTTAACAAAATTTAATTGATTATTAATAGGAGTGAGAAGAATTTTTAAGTTTCCATATTTTCGGCAATATACATTCAATTTTTATCAAAAAAATAATTTCTGATTGAATGGAAACGGAGGTCAAGAGGATTTTCATTAAAGGCACATTTGGATGAAATTGAGAAGTTATTAACCGTCCCACATTGATAACAGGAGACTACAAGTATAACATCTATTCCAAGACGTACGCTATAAGGTTATCAATGTCTATGGCCGAGTTGTGTCGCACTCGCTGCCTGGGGTGGGGATGACTTCAAGCCCATATGCGGAAGTGGCTGAGTTGCCCACCCAATGCTATTTTTTTTGGGCTGATCCACTCTCCGCTTTGTCATTACGTTGACCTATTCTCGCGGAAATGGATGTATGTCCGCGTTTCTATATCCCTTCGTTTATCCTAGGACGCCTCCTACACCTCTATATAAATAGGACAATTTTGGTAACTAGGCCTTTTTGAAAAAAACTAGAGTAATAACTAGACTTTTTAATGTTTCAATTAAGTAAATGTACCCCAACCTTTTGTATTTATTTTCAAATTCTACACATTCTTCTCTCAAGGGGTACATTTACTAAGCACAAAACTAGAAAAAGCCTAGTAAACCAAATTGTTTCATATAAATATCACTCCTCCTCTTATTTAGAACACACTTCAACCTACCCTCATTTCTTTTTCTTTACAAGTCTTTCACTGTTAAAGTACTCCAAAGTCACTTCGTGGCTTTCGGTTTTGGTTACGCAAATGAAAGGAATTCTGCATTTGTATCTTGAGATTCATGTTCATTAATTAGCATTCAAGCGTTGTAATACGGAACATTTTCAAAATTAGATAAAGAGTGTATTGCCTCTGTAGTCATTCAATTCAAATTTTTGATACCTATGATCCGAAATCGGGGTCTATCCTATCTACAACTCGTGAAAACAAGTGTCTTTTAGCGATGATGGAGAATAACACATATATGATCATATATTAAAACGAAAATGAAGATGGTAAAACACAAAATGGAAGTAGGGAAATGTGTTATTAATTGGGTTTGAATAGTACTTCTTCCGATCATAAATAAATGTCATTTTATCATTAAAATTTTGATAATAATTATTTGTCGTTTTAGGATTTTAGACCTATTAATAGATAGTAATTATGAGATTTGTTCTTGAAATGTGTTTTATAGATTACGGCAAATAATTTTTCTTATTTGTTCAAAAAAGGGTTAAACATTGTTAGAGTATGGGCCTAGTATATTGGACCATATGTTGGGCTTATCCTTTGTTTGTTAGTTTATCTTTTGATCTTATCTTTTAGTATTAGTTTATTATTTAATCTCTTTATATTTTCCTATATAAACATTGGTTCATCAATGGAATAAGACAAGCCTTTCCGATTCACAAATCTCTTCAAACATTAAATAAAGTATAAGATTTAGAAAATATTGTGTCAAAGTTTAAAACGAAAAATAATTACGATCGGAAGAGTATTAAATAATCCATTCTATAAAAGTTGAGTGTTTATTAGTTGGAACATATAACAATAAATTACTCAAAAAAAAAGAAATCCACAAGAATATATATAATGACTATTAAAAGCAGGGAGAAATGACTGACCAGAGGCGACGTCGGCGTTCCCGGTTGAAGAAAGGTGGTTGAACGTCGTCGTCAGAGAATTGGGTCGCCGGTGAAAATGAAGCAGAGTTAACAGCTGTCTGTTGAGAGCATAAGCTCTGTCCACCATCTCCGATTCTTTGATCCGGTGGAATTCGTTGACTTTGACCACCTCCTTCTCAAATAAATCTCTGAACTCATCTTCTTCCTCCTCCCTTTCCTCCTCATCTTCTTCCTTATCTTCCGACACATGCCCTTCCAACCTCACACTTTCCACCTACGTAACCACAATTTATTACACACTTCAAATCACACAGTACGTACGTTGCATGCTGCATGCACATATGTCGTCATTGTCTACTTTTAAAGATAATACCCGTACGTATTAACTAAAGAAAAGAAGAAAACTAAAACTAAGCGTATATATTACAATACGAATATGTTATAATTGAAGCCGTTTTAGTGCATTATTTTTTATGAACATACACATCCACGTGACACCATTAAAATAACAAATAATAAGAGTTAAAATAATACCGAATTTATACACCATAAACAATTCCAGCGTTACAAAACTATGACAAAATAACATAAAATTGTTAACTTATAGGCTCAACTCATTCAAACTTTACCACTTGATGTAGATACTTTAAAAGTAATTTTATTAATTGTGTACGACAAGTAGTTTCGTAACAGAAAGTCGCAGTATACCGAAAATGAAAGTCGCATAAATTATAAATTTACCGTAAATTTTAGTTAAATCCTAACATTAATATATCTTTTAGTTAAATGTGAGATCCGCGCTGATTTTTACTTTTTAATGTGAATTGTAATTTGTGAAAATACACATTGGTACTTAGTAACCATCAACATTAAGTTGTATTTTGATTGATTTCTAAAACAATTGTATCTAAAAACACAAACGGATGTATTTTGAACCTTCAAACATTAAATTTATCCAATTTTCAAAACATAAAATTCAGTTTGAAAATTCAATTAGATTTTAGAAAAAAATTATCTTATATTTTATAATTATGGTAAAATAAATAAATTAAACTTCTAACTTTTTTTTTATTTATTTAATTATTATGTTACGACTTTCATGTCTGAGTTGGTTGCGATTATTAGTACTATTATTATTATAGACCCATTTGGATATATATGACATATAAAATTTGTTAGGTATACTTTTAAAATTAAACATTTTATAAATAGATACTATGAAAGTTACAAGAAAATTGTTATTGATAAATACAACTATTTTTACAAACAATATCTACAGAAAACAACTATTATTAAAAAGATATAAAAACTATTATTCAAAAGATATAAAAAAAATAACAAAAAAAGTTTGTCCTTTTTTATATTTCTATGGACATTGTCCTTTATTAAACTATGAAATCGCGATTTTGATAATTAATATTTGTAGCATTAATACAAGGGGTACTGTTCAAGTACGGTTCACTATTCCAGTACGGTTGTGCGGCTGACACGTTTTCAAAACTTTTTTTTCTTTTAGAAACAAATAAAAATGATAGTTCAAAACTTATAAAGGGATAGTTCATGAATTATAGTAGAATAGTTCATTGTGCAAAACTTATAAAGAAGAGTGCATAACTTATAAAATGATAGTTTACGAATTATAATTGAATAGTTCATAACATATAAACGATTAATTTATAAATAATTTGACATAATATATTAAAAAATAATAGTTCATGAATGATATGAGAATAGTTCAAAGTTTATAAGAGAATAGTGCAGAATTTATAACATGGAAGTTCAAAAAAATTTCAATCGCTTCTGAAAAAAAAAAAAAAAAGTTGGTCACGTGTCAGCTGCACACGCAGCCGCACAAACCATACCCGAAAAAGTAAACCGTACCTGAACATTAACATTAATACAATCGACAATTTTAAATATATATTTTAATTCATGGAATTTAATATTACAAAATTGTACAATATGGAATGCAATTCTTGTAAAATATGAGTTATAAAATTTAATATTTCAAAAGCTATTTTGTATAAACTACGAAAAGTGTCACTAGATTTTGTTTATCACCAAACAAAAGCAAAGCCATTGATTTCATTTCCATGGATACGTATATTAGAGATAGGGAAGTTGATCACCTGGCCGGAGGTGTTACCGGAGCTCCGAAACCAACCGGAAACCTTACGAGCAACGAGGCCGAAGAAGGAGCCTCCGGAGAGCTCTTCATCGTCGAAATTCGGGGACTGTCGTAAGAGCTTGATCTTCTGGATAGGTTTCTTCAATAGCTCGTAATTGATGTATTTGTCCTTCCATTCTTGTACTGACTCTGCTTCTAACTCCCTTCCGAATTTCACCATTTTCTGCAACTTTTTTTTTCTTCTTTCTAATACTTCTCTCTTTATTTATTTATTTATATTATTATTGTTTCATTTGTTTCCAGACTTGTTATATATTTCTCTACGTAGTTAGTCACTGCGTTGAAAGTATCTTTCTTTTTAAAGATTAGGGTTTTAATACCACTATAGAAAAAGCTAAACAAATAGATAGATGGATAGAGTTAATGAGAGGGGTTGTTAATTGTTGTTACCGATTAGGGGGTACGTGGCAAATCTTATCGGTTGATTTCGGGTTATTTTGGACCGGATTAATGTCGGATTTCAATACATGTCGGAATGTCGGATCAAGACCGGTCGAGTCGGGAATTTACCTAATACTGATTTGGTTGTATTAAAGGAAAAATAATGCGTAAAACTCGTATATAGCAAAGAAGCTCATTCAGACTCATTCTAGAGTGAACGAATCCAAGAACATATTCAACATGAGGTTTGTTTACGAGGTTCAAATCTAAGTAATGTGTCTCGGGATATCAAGAGATTCAGTTCACTATCGTCTCAAATACAAACAAATACAAGAAGTAGTAAAGCGATTGACAAAAAACTAGAAAGAAAAGAAAGAGTAGAAACATGTAGATGAAAGCAAAAAATTCACACGAGTCTAAAGATTCAAGGATCTTCTTTGTGCCCACGGAAGAGGTTCAACCAGTTTATGTTTCGGAGAAGCGCTCAATCTCATTATCAGACTTGGAGAGTAAGCATGTCCACGGGTCGGACCCGCCGGGTCATGGGTCCGGAGAGGGTGACCCGGACCCAGACCCGTGTATCTGGCCGACCCGCCGGGTCACGGGTCAGACCCGGCGGGTCGACGGGTCGGCCAGCTTACTATTAAAAAAAAAAAAGTGGAAATAAACTTTAAAAAATAAGAAAATAAATAGAACATAAAAATTGGACTTAAACTTAAAAAAGGAGAAGAAAATAAACTAATAAAAAATAGGACTTAAACTTAAAAAAGAAGAAAATAAACTAATAAAAAGAGGACTTAAACTTAAAAAAATTGGACTTAAACTTAGTTTAAGTCTAAGTCCAATTTTTTTAAGTTTAAGTCCTCTTTTTATTAGTTTATTTTCTTGTTTTTTAAGTTTAAGTCTTAAACTTTAAAAAAAAAAAAGGGAAGAATTGAGTTTGAACCGGAATCCCGGTTGCCTATGTATCCTCTCGGGGAGGAGGAATCAAAGCCCACGTAGTTCTCTTACCTTTGTTTATATCCCCGATTGGCCCTTACCTTAGTCGGACTCTCCCGCCGATACATCCGATGGCGTTTGTTGTCGCTCGTCGTCATCTTCGTCGCCTTCCTCCGCCGAGAGGTTGTTCTTTTGTGTTCGCATTTCCGCTTTCCTCCAATCGGCTAGGAGGACTTGTGCCTCCAACGTCTCGGGCAACATGTTTGATCTCGTCGGATCGAGCACCTTTCCACTCCGGCTAAAGGTTTGCTCAACCGCTACCGTTGAGGCGGGAACGGCGAGGATTTGTACCGCGATCCTTGAGAGGGTAGGGAACCTCATTCTCTCCGGTCGGCTCCACCATTCTAATATGTTGAAATCCTCCTCTTCTTCGTCATTGGAAAACTCAAAAGAAATGGTTAGATATTCGTCGAGTTCCGAGTTGGAACTCGACGTGGTTTTTGCCCTTTTCGGGCCAAACAAATCTCTAGCAATTGATTTAAATTTAGATGAACTTGAAGATGAAGGACGAGGAGGGGGTTGAGAAGATTGACCTCGATCGGAAACACGATATTGAACCAATAATTCATCAAATAATTTTCTAACATTAGCAATTATGGTAGAAACATGACAATCGGGATGTTGTTCTAAACTTAAAAATTCATAATAACTTTCTAAAAATTGTTTTAAACCATCCATTTTACGTCTAGGGTCTAACACAAATGCAACAAGAAAAACATCGGGAATGATTGTATAATAAGCTAACCATTTACTTCGCATTGAATAAATAGCTTGTGAAATAATTTCAATTAAAAGACCTTGTTGAATTGCAAATGCAATATTAATTGCTACATAACAAAATATGTTTGAAGTTGGTGTATAAACATAACTAAAAGTGTTAGTAGCATCATAAAAATGTTTGAAAACCTCCATTACATCTCTTGCTAAAACCCAAGATTCACCGAAAACAAAATCACCGTCAATATGTTGTGCGGCAAAACTACTTAAAAGTTCTCGATATTCATATGATTCGTAAATCATTTTGTAAGTAGAGTTCCATCTTGTACAAACATCTTTTGGAAATTTTTTAGGATAAACGCCATTTTGTTTACAATATGCATACCATTTAGTACGTACACTTTTTTTAGACCAAAGTTCATTAAGAATATTTCGAATAGGTTGTACTAAATCTCCAACATATGCTAAACCGTCTTGAACACACAAGTTTAAAATATGAGCGGCACACCTAATGTGAAAAAATTTACCTCCAATCGTCGGCTTACAATAGTTGGTTAAATCTCTAATGGAAGCCGTGTTAGCGGAGGCGTTGTCAAAACCGATTGAAAAAACTCGTGAAACTAATCTATATTCTTCCAAAACATTTGCAATCAAACGGGCAATGTTTTGGGCGGTGTGTTGTTCGTTGAAAACTCGTAATGTTAAAACTCTTTTGTCTAAAATCCAAAATTTATCAACAAAATGACAAGTAATACCCATATATGAATTTTTTTGAAAACCGTCGGTCCAAATATCACTACAAATAGAAACTTGAATATCACCGTTGTCCATAAAATATTTAATCAATTCTTCTTTACGAATTTTATATTTATGCATCATTTTTCTTTTAGCGGTTTGGCGAGAAATCGGTTTATATGCGGGTTGAGCATGATTTTGCATCCAATTATTAAAACCAACATTTTGTGCAAAACTAAATGCTAAAGAATCTACGGCCAACATTTCCGAAAATGCATCCATAGAAGAAGAATGATCATATGTAAATAGAGAAGGAGGTTGGTTAGAAGTAGATGCGTACCCGGTAAGTTGTGTTTGCCCTCGTGCTAATCCCATTTTCTCGGGATGCTTGTTCCGGATATGCCTCCTGTAGTTCCCGTAGCCTTCTCCCTTTTTGTGCTTGTATTGTGCCGCACAAAAATTGCATTTGGCATAGAAAACTCCGTTGGCATCGGGAGCACCCTTTGTAAACCAAAATCGGAAGACCGCCGCCGTTAGTTGAGTGTTGTTCAACGGCGGCTCCTCCGGCTCCGGCTCCTCCGTGAATTGGGTCTCGGATCCTTGGGTGTTGGGGAAAGTAGGTGATTCCGTGATATCCTCCTCCTCCTCGAAGATCTCGTGATCTCCACTTAATAAGTCTCGCCTTAAATCCGAACCGGTTGGAGGACCGCTAACGGAATGCCGTCCTCGAATAAATTTGCCGGATGAAGGACCGGCACCGCTAACGGAACGTCTTCCTCGGCTAGACATTTTTTTTTTGAATAATAGAATGTAGTAGTAAGAGTGGTAAAATGAAAAATAAGAGAATGAGAATATGAGATTAGGAGAGTAATTGTATGTAAGAGTTGGAAATTATGGAGAGATTGAGAGAGTGAATAGATGATTGAATGATAAGAATTGGTGTGAGATGATATGAATTGAGTTTGGGGTATTTATAGAATTGTTTTTAGGTTAGATTTATTAAATTATATTGTTTTTTTTTTTTGAATTTATAGCCGTTACGGGTCGACCCGGCGGGTCACGGGTAAGGATCTAACGACCCTTACCCGTACCCGCGACCCGGGGGAACCCGGACCCGCCGGGTCGGCGACCCGCCGGGTCACGGGTGACCCGTGACCCGTGAACATGCTTATTGGAGAGCTTTGAAAGGCCACAAAGAAAGGCAGCGACAATAATGAGATTAGGGTTTTGAGCTCTTACGAGCTAAACTTATCTCACATCTGCTAAACGTCGTCGTCTGGTTTAATGAAGATGAACCCAAGTCAATCCAAACCCGGCTCAGCCTCTGACTTTCCTCTTTTGAGCCCAAGTCACCTTTTGGGCTTCTTTGGGCAAGCCTTTTCTTCCTTAGCGAACCAGCCCTTCTCCCTTCTTCTAGAATTGGGCCTCGCCAGGCACTAGTACAAATACCCCTAGACCACGGTTATTTTGTACATAAAAATCCGGTTAAAGAAGCGTGGTTAACGGGAGCGAGGTCCGGACTTTCGGACCACGTTAAACATCACCGGGTTATTTTTTTCGGACCCCGGTTTTTTAATAACCGGGTAATTTTCGGACCCCGGTTATTATAAAATAAACGGGGTATTTTTCGGACCCCGATTATTTTATAATAACCGGCGTATGTTTCTACCGGTTTTTAAATTTTCAAAATCTTCTCAGGTTTCTACATAAAACCGTGATAATTTTTAACAATAATTTATTATTTTTAATATAAAAATAGGTAATTTTATATTAGCACCTGCTTAAATTACACAATATGTATCGTACGTAACATAAATTATTCAATAGTAAATAAATAATATTAAGCTAAAATGTTCAGGCAAAATTATCATGTAATTAATATTCAAATTACATAATCTGAAAATAATATCATTTCTGCATTTAACCAGGAAAACAAATTATTTATGAAAATTGTACCTTAATACCTTCATCTTTAGGACACTAGTCAAACACCGCTAACTTCGCGTGCGGGTGTAATGAAACCGGATACAACAATTTATCCGTCCACAGATAGGGATGTCGATGGGTCGGATATGAGTCGGGGAGTACCATATTCATCCCCATCCCCGTTTAGTATAATTCCCCCCATCCCCATCCTCATACCCGTTCGGGTATTGAAAATTGTCCCCATCCCCGTCCCCGTCGGATATTCGTCCCCATCGGGGAATCCCCGTCCCCGTTTAATTTTTCCCATTTTAATGTTTTAGAAGTTTTCCCCGCAAAATTCCCCATATATGTCGGATATTCGTCCCCATCCGGGAATTCCCGTCCCCATATTTTTGTCCTCAAGTGTATTTATCTTTTTCGAATATTTTTTAAACATAGTAAGTGTGGCTAAATCAAATCCTTATTATGGATTTAAATGATGACTTGACATGGATAATCATTGTAGCATGTATTCAATACTAATTCTCAATGCAACAGTACTACATTATATGAAGTGGTGATGATGTTATGTATATATGCTCATCCCTGTAGGTAGTAGGTACGCAACGTGCACCCCAATGCCTTGATAGTCATTCCTGACAATTGTTAACTATTGTTTTTGCAATTTACTCTAAGGAAGGGATTATTTTGTTGTAGTGTTGCACCCCTTCATCAAATTCAGAGCGCATTTTAATTGTTCTCAATCACCACTATCTAATCTCATGAAAAAAGAAAAGACCTTAGAAACCTACAAATAAAACCAATAACAGTAGAAAAAGAACTATTCATAACTGGAAAATCAAAATATGTTGGAATTCAATGTCTAATCTCATGAAAAATAACACACCCTAAAACCTACAAATAAAACCAATAATATTAGAAAGAACAATTCATAACTGTTCTCAACCATCACTACCACAAACACCAATAATATGCCCATCATAATAGGTTAGCACTTACTTCACTTAGCATTAGCATAATTTACACATATAATAATCATATAAAAATATAACCTTAAAACATTTTTTTAAATACATTTTTGTGCAAGTAGGATTGTAGGAATGAGTATGATCCTCTTAATTCTTAAAAGCATAAAAGTGTATATAGTTTGAAATTTAAAAATCATCGGCAATTTAAATTTAAACCCAGTTTCTGAATTAAATTTCAATTAAACTTGTACTACAATTAAAGTCTAAAATAAACACAATTTTTTTTGTGTTCACCGTCGGATTCCCCACCGAGTTCCTTGTCGGGGTTCCCCACCGAGTTTTCCGCCGGGTTCCCCATCGGATTCCCAGTCGGGGTTCCCCGTCAGATTCCCCGTCGGGTTCGGGTTCGGATCGGGGAGCGGGGCGAATACCCCTATCTTCATCCCCGTCCCCATACCCAAGCGGGGAATCAATTTTTAACCCATCCCCGTCCCCGTACCCGTTTAAAATCCTCATCCCCATCCCCATGACGGGTAATACCCGCGAATTTCGGGGAATCCCTAACCCATTGACACCCCTATCCACAGAGCTATTGATAACACGATTTATGATCTAGATTTAGGTAATCATTTAGGTAGATTTCTCACTCATTCATGCATGATTTAGCATTAGTTCAAGACGTTTTGCACTCAATTCATGTATTTTGTCGAGATAGACGTCTACACGGACTTGTGCGTGTTTTATAGGTATTTCGGGAAAATTAGGAGCTAAAACGGTGCGTTGAGGATCGTTCATCTAGATGACACGCCCTCGGACTCATTAGGGCACAAATCAAGGGCTAAGGAAGACTCATGGAACCCTGCCAACACTAGCCATGCACCAAATCACAGCTTAATGATCAAAAGCGAAGTTTCTTCACAGAATCACGGTTCTATGACACTCCACGGCCGTGGAATCAACCGTGGATTTTGCCAGATTCTTGTGACAGCTGTGCCACGACTCTCATGGCCAGCTCATGCAAGTTTGTTATAAAAGTGGTCCTTCATGGGTTGTGAGGGGCAGCGGGGAGCATCTTGGAGCAGCTCATCCATTCTCCATTTCTCTAACAAAAATATCCTCTCAAAGAAGAAGATTTTCTAGGAAGGAAAGTGTCAAAGAGGAAGAAGATGGACTCCATTGAAGAGGAGAAGAAGCACACACACCATTGCCACTCTTGCTAGTTTTTGTAGTGAAGATTTCCGGATTCTATTTCTAGAGTTTTATGAACCTTTGAACCTTCTTTTGGAAGGGTTGTAAGTTGCTCTAATTCTAATTTTCAGCTTGGTTTTGATTTAAGTTCACTTGTTCATCTCTTTTCTTTCATCATCTTGCAAATGAATGCTATGATTTTGTGTTTGTTTGTTTCGATTTCTATTATGAATGATGTAGGCTAAATCGATGTGGTTCTAGGGTGAGGAAAGGATGGTTGTGGCTAGGGCTATGATAGGACGGACTTAGATGTACCTTTGGATGACTTGTGTGCATAAACGTAGCCTCTGCTAGGAATCACGGCCGGTTCTTGACAAACCACGGCCGTGGTTTAGGTAGAACAACCCGTGTTTTCTACTGGTTCGATGGATCTAGCTTTTGATTGTTAGAATGTTGAAATCCTAGGAGTTTATTGAGCTAATCTAGCCTAGGGTGACCTAGTGTTAGCTACTAAGTGTTAGAAGAGACCTCCCCGGTGATTCTTACCCTTAGATTTCGAAGATTACAAACCCTAGGTAGTGGTGAGCCTCGTAAGCCGCCATTGGACTAAGTGTGCTAGGATGGTTGCTTAGAATCTCCCTTTCCGAGACTTACCCGGTAAGGATAGGTTAGACCTTTAGGCAACGAATCCGGTTTGAGTAGAATTCTAACCCTTAGGTTCTTAGAGACTTACCCGGTGATGAGACCTTAGGAGTGGACTAGTGGATTATGAGACTTACCCGGTGATTGATCCCAATTTGGAAACACTTAATCCCAACATAGTTAATCCAAGGAATGAATAAGATAGCTTGAGTCCTATGCCATAACCGGAATTTCCAACCCCTAGAATCCGTCTTTTCTTTCTTTGATCTATATCTTGTTTAGCTTGTTTCTTTGCTTCGATTCGTTAGCTAGTTGATTGCTTACTTTTACATGAATTGTGATCTTTGACTGATCACCAAAAACCCACCAAAAACAATTGAGATTTTTCTTTTTTTTATTCCTTTCTCATTTCTTAACTTAGATTTTCACTAGACTTACTCATAAACCGAATCAATCTCACCTTAGTCTTTGTGTTCGACCTCGGAATACTATCCACACTACGAACGTCCCGTACACTGCGGGTGCGCTAGGAGTTAGGAGAAATATAACGAGTATAAATTTAAGACTTATTGCGTGCACACATCACACGATCTTAGCGTAACAAGTTTTTGGCGCCGTTGCCGGGGACTAGGTCTAGATTGAGTCTATTTGTGATTATTTCTAGTGTAGATCTTTCTTGTTGCTTTTGATCTCTTTTTGGTTTGTGTCTTTGCTTTTCAGGACATCTATTACTCTTTAGGTGTATGCGAAGATCTCGTGGAAAGGATTTAGCTCCATTCGATCCCGAACCGGAGAAAACCCTTCGATCTAGATCTAAGAACATCCGAAAAGAGAGAGAGATGGCCGGAAGAAACCTCCAAGCTGAATTGGATGAAGCCTTAGAGCAAATAAGGCTAAGAGATGAGCTCTTGGAGGAAGAAAGGAGACTTGCCAATGAGAGGCAAGAGGAAACTAGGAGGGAGATTGAGGAGATTAGGCAAGCCCTTGTTCAAGGAGAGCTTAATCGCCGACAACCTCCACCTCCTCCACCACAACCGCAGCCGGCGGCTAATGTTAGGGTTGTTCCCATTGCTATTGAGGAGCCACAAACCCTACGGAGACGTATGGATCCGGCACAAAGAGCACACCGTCCGGGTGTGAATCTAGGAGATCCCGCTACCCACAACTATGAGCTCCGCCCTCAAGTTCTACAAATGATCCGGCATAATCAATTTGGAGGGATGGAAGGAGAGTCTCCTCATCAACACTTGATGAACTATGAGATTTTGATGGAGACTCTTAGACCGCCAAGATTGGAGAGCAACAACCATAAGCTTAGGGCTTTTTCCTTCTCTCTTAAGGATAAAGTCTTGGCTTGGTATCAATCTATTCCACAAGGGCGAGTTGGTACTTGGGAGGAGATGACAACCGAGTTTTTGACCAAATTCTTCCCACCTTCCAAGACTACCGAGTTAAGAGGGAAGATCAATGCCTTCGTGATGAAGGATAGAGAAAGTTTATTCAAGTCTTGGGAGAGGTTTAAAGATCTTCTCCTTGATTGTCCACACCATGGCATACCGAAAATCGAGCTATTGGAGATCTACTTCAAGGGACTTGATGAAGATAGGCAATTCAAGCTCCAATCTCTTTCCGGTGGGACATTTATGGAGAAACATGTAGATGAAGCTTGGGAGTTTGTAGAGAAGCAAGCTCTAGTGATTGAGAAGTACTCCCATAGGAAGAGTGAAGGAAGAAAGGCGGGAGCATACGAGGTGAGTGAAGTCACCATGAACAATTTCAAGCTTGACGCCATCAACAATGAGTTGAAGTCCTTGAGGGAGTTGTATGCTACAACTTTGAAGAACCAAGCAACTCCTCAAGTGCTTCCACAAGCCAACTTGTCTTCCAAGGAGGAGGATGTGAATTATATGGGAAGGGGCAACTTCAACAATTACCAAGGCCCAAGGAGTTTCAACAACAACCGGCAATTCAACAATTACCGGCCCAACCACAACCATCCCGGATTTTCTTACTCTAATCCGGATGGAGCCTTGAACCATCCCGCTTCCACAAGCTCAACTCCACCACCGAGAGCTTCACAAGAACCTCCACCCGGATTTACTCAACCTCCAAAGGATAGAACCGAAATAATGTTTGAGCAATTGCTTGGAAGGTTGAGTGGTCTTGAGAGCACCGTAACTTCAATCTCTAAGGCTCAAAAGGTCTTAGAAGCACAAGTGTTCCAAAAGACGGGTGAAGCCCATAGAGATCCGGGAAAGCTTCCCGGAAGAACCGAAGACAACCCAAGAGGCCAAGTGTTGGCTATCACAACGAGAAGTGGGTTGAGTATGAAGGATCCTTTGCCCAAGGACCATGCCAAGGGAAAGCAAGTAGTGGTAGAAGAGGGAAGATTGCAAGAAGATGGAAGCAAGAGCAAGAATGTAGAGCCAACCTATGTGGCACCGCCTCCATACAAGCCACCACTACCGTTCCCACAATCGAGAGCAAGAGCTCGTTTGGACAATCACTTTGGTAAGTTCCTTGAACTAATGTCTAAATTGCATATTAACATTCCGTTCATGGATGCCATTTTAGGAATGCCGGCATATGGCAAGTTTTTGAAGGAAATACTCTCCAACAAAAGGAAGTTGGAGGAGTATGGGGAGATAAGAATGACCAAGAGATCCTCGGAATTGATCCAAACGATGAAGGAGGAGATGCCTCCAAAGCTAAGAGATCCGGGTTCTTTTTGTGTCCCAATTGGAGTTGGAGACGTGAAATACGAGGCCCTTTGTGATCTTGGAGCAAGTGTAAGCATCATACCGCTTGCACTTTGCAACAAGGTCGGGCTAGGAGAGCCAAAACCGGTCAAGATGACCCTCTATATGGCGGACCGTTCTATCACTCATCCGGTTGGGATTCTAGAGGACATTCCGGTGCAACTAGGAGGATTCTATGTGCCAATTGACTTTGTCGTCTTGGATATTCCGGCGGATTATCCGGTTCCCATCATCTTAGGAAGACCTTTTCTAGCCACCTCCGGATTCTTAGTGGATTGCAAGAACGGGACTCTCTCCTTCAACATTGGAGAAGAGAACATCAAGTTCAAGTTGTCCACCATGATGAAAGGGCCAACCCTTGATGAGGATGTCTTCAACATAATCGAGCATGAAGAATCTAGAGAAGTTGTGAGTTCGATCTTGATCAAGGATCCCTTGGAGAAGGTTCTTACCTTAAGTATGATGGAGGAAGGTGTTGAGGAGGCTTGCAATGAAGAGATCAAAGCCTTGGAAGCATTGGAAGAGGAGCCAAGAGTTGGATTTGAAGGCCACGAAGAGGTGTTGAACAGCTGCAAGTTCCACGGTCGAGATTTACAAACCACGGCCGTCAAAATTTCTGGACAACTCCGAGAAGCAAGCTTGGCAAGAACCACGGCCGTGGAAAATGAGCAACCCGTATTTCCAACCGTGGTTTTCCCTGGATCAGCTCTTGATGATGATCAAGCTTCTAGGAGCCTTGGAGGGTCTTCACTTGCTTTGGAATCATCTCATCCAACCTTATTTGGATCGTCTTCAACCGATAAAGGTCCTCCTTCACTTGAACTTAAACCCCTCCCCTCCCATTTAAAGTATGCTTTTCTTGGTGAAAATTCTACATATCCTGTGATTGTTAATGCATGCTTGAGTGATGATGAACTTGCTAAATTGTTGCATGAACTAAGATTGCATAGGAAAGCCATTGGTTATACTATTGATGATTTGGTTGGCATTAAGCCTTCTTTGTGCATGCATAAGATAATGATGGAAGATAACCACAAACCCTCTATTGAACATCAAAGGAGATTAAATCCCATAATGAAAGAGGTGGTCAAAAAGGAAATCATTAAGTTGCTAGATGCGGGAATTATCTACCCTATCTCGGATAGTAAGTGGGTTAGCCCCGTTTCATGTAGTGCCTAAGAAGGGTGGGATGACCGTAGTAACCAATGAGAACAATGAACTAATCCCGACTAGGACGGTTACAGGGTGGAGGATGTGCATCGATTATAGGAAATTGAACATGGCCTCTAGGAAAGATCACTTCCCTTTCCCCTTCATTGACCAAATGCTAGAAAGGTTAGCTCAACACTCTCATTTTTGCTATCTAGATGGCTATAGTGGATTCTTCCAAATCCCTATCCACCCCGATGACCAAGAGAAAACGACTTTTACATGTCCATGGGGTACTTTTGCATATAGGAGAATGCCATTTGGGCTGTGTAATGCACCCGCCACCTTCCAAAGGTGTATGATGGCTATCTTTTCGGAATACATAGAAAATATCATGGAGGTGTTCATGGATGATTTCTCTGTTTATGGTTCTTCTTTCGATGATTGCTTGGCTAACTTGTCATTAGTATTGCAAAGATGTGAGGAGACAAATCTTGTCTTAAATTGGGAAAAATGCCACTTCATGGTAAGTGAAGGGATTGTGTTAGGACACTTGGTGTCTAACCGTGGCATTGAGGTTGATAGGGCCAAGATTGAAACGATAGAGAAGTTGCCACCACCTACCTCGGTAAAGGGGGTAAGGAGTTTCTTAGGGCATGCCGGTTTCTACCGGAGGTTCATTCAAGATTTCTCTAAAATTTCTAAGCCTCTCACTAACCTACTAATGAAAGATGTTGATTTTGTCTTTTCCAAGGATTGTCTTGAAGCCTTTTGTAGGTTAAAGAACGCCTTGATCTCCGCACCCATCATGCAACCTCCGGATTGGAGTCTACCATTTGAGATCATGTGTGATGCGAGCGATGTAGCCGTTGGGGCTGTTTTGGGGCAAAGGAAAGAAGGGCGTACTCATGCTATTTACTATGCTAGCAAGACGCTAGATGATGCCCAACTCAATTATTCTACCACCGAGAAGGAGTTGCTAGCGGTAGTGTATGCATTTGAGAAGTTCCGCTCATATCTTGTTGGAGCGAAGGTCATAGTTTATACGGATCATGCTGCGATCCGTTATCTACTTACCAAGAAGGATGCCAAACCAAGGTTGATTCGGTGGATCCTCCTTCTTCAAGAGTTTGATTTGGAAATACGGGACAAGAAGGGATCCGAAAACTCCGTGGCGGATCACCTTAGTAGACTCCCACCATTGGAGCTTGAAAAAGACAACATCCCGATAGATGACTCATTCCGGGATGAGCAATTGCAAATGGTGGAGGAATGCTTGTTCCAAGTGGCTAGGGAAAGTGAGCCATGGTACGCCGACATCGTGAACTACTTAGTGTGTGAGGAAGTGCCTCCCAGATTAACATATGCACAAAGGAAAAAGTTCTTCAATGATGTGAGGCATTACTATTGGAGTGAACCACTTCTATTCAAGAGAGGCCCGGATGGGATGTTTAGAAGATGCATACCGGAAGATGAAGTAGAGAGTGTGATCCGGCATTGTCACTCATTACCATGTGGAGGCCATGCTAGCTCACACAAAACGTGTGCAAAGGTATTGCAATCCGGTTTTTATTGGCCTAACTTGTTTAGAGATGTGCAAGGTTTTGTAGCGGCATGTGATCCTTGCCAAAGGACGGGCAACATCTCAAGGAGGAATGAAATGCCTTTGAACAACATCCAAGAAGTCGAAATATTTGATGTGTGGGGTGTGGACTTCATGGGACCATTCCCTTCTTCATGTGGCAATCTCTACATCCTATTGGCGGTGGACTATGTGTCAAGATGGGTGGAGGCAATCGCCTCTCCTACAAATGATGCCAAGGTGGTGGTGCGGTTCTTCAACCGAGTGATCTTCCCTAGGTTTGGAACACCAAGGGTGATCATTAGTGATGGAGGGAAGCACTTCACAAATAGGAATTTTGGGGCACTTTTGGCTAAGTATGGGGTGACTCATAAGGTGGCAACACCTTACCATCCCCAAACTAGTGGCCAAGTGGAGATCTCCAACCGAGAGATAAAGGCCATCCTTGAGAAGACGGTGTCTAGAACTAGAAAGGATTGGGCTATGAAGCTCAATGACGCATTATGGGCGTATAGAACCGCCTTCAAAACACCAATTGGCACCACTCCTTACAAGTTAGTCTATGGCAAGTCTTGCCATCTTCCGGTGGAAATGGAGCATCGAGCTTATTGGGCCATTAAGTGGCTAAATTTTGACCTCAAGGAGGCGGGAGAGAAGAGGTTGCTTGATATAAATGCCCTTGAGGAGCTCCGGTTGGAAGCTTATGAGAATGTCCGGATCTACAAGGAGAGAACCAAAAGGTGGTATGACAAGAGGATCATCTCCAAGGAGTTGAGTGAAGGAGATCTTGTCCTTCTCTTCAACTCAAGGCTAAGACTTTTTCCCGGAAAGCTCAAATCTAGATGGACCGGGCCATATGTGGTGAAGAAGATTTTTCCACATGGAGCTATTGAGATAGGAGGGGAGCATTGTGGAAATTTCAAAGTGAATGGGCATCGCTTGAAGAAGTATATTCCGGGAGCCCCGGTAGACATGATCGCCCCGCTTCACCTTGAATAGACGCTCCCAAATTTGGTCAAGCTAATGACCTTAAAGAAGCGCTTGGTGGGAGGCAACCCATTGGTAACATTTTTCCCTTTTTATTTTTCATTTTTGCTTAGATTTTTCTGTTTTTGTGCGCTTTGTGTGTTTTGTGTTTCGTGTGTGCTAGAGCATTAGTAGCATTGGAAGCCTTTCTTGACATATGAATGATGATGATGAATCCCTCACCAATTGTGGGTGGAGCGGACGCGGAACTTGGACGGCTAGCGGTGCCTAGCGCGGGTTTCGAAGCTTTGATGATGCTTAGAGCTCTCTACCATGGTTGATAGGATCATCCAACATCAATTCACTTGAGAAATTCCAAATACCATAGCAAAACACTTTTACATTGTGAGAACCTTCTTTCACTCTCTTTACTTGTATACCACATTGGGGACAATGTGTTTCTAAGTATGGGGTGGGGTTCGCATGATCCTTTGCATGATGAGCATCTAGGATAGTTTAATATTTGCACATGTCTTGCATTGTACATACTTAAATCGAAAATCCTATAAAAATCAGAAAATTTAAAAAAAAAATTTGTGCTTTCTAGGCTTGGATATGATCCTAATGATGAAATCTTGTCTTGTGAATTGGCTATGGATAGCCTTATGTGTTGAATTGATAAATGCATATGTGGACTAGAACTACTTCTCTTGAATTCTATGAATGATTTGTGATTATGATGTTTGCCTAGAATGGATGGAGTATTGAAAGTCGAAATTACATGATAGTTCTTGCATACCATCTAGGAATGAATGAGGCATTTCATCTTCCTCTACTTCTCATCTTGATCATGATTGCTTAAGCACCTCAATTGATATAAAATTGACCTCTTTTAACCCATCCGGGAATAGGAGCATGCTAGTGTGTTGAAGTGTGTGAAAAGCAAGTGTGGGGTAAAGTTATTGATGAAAGGAATGTCATGAATGAAAATGCTGAAATTATTGTGGAAGTGTAGCCAACAATATAGGTTTGGGGGCGTTGGTTCAAATGACAAGTAACTCGGTACACTTCACATAATCGGGTGTTGGTGCCTTGCCAAAGTCAAATGAACCAATAGCCCTAACGAGCTTTGGTATGTGTGCCCGGTGTGGATGCACCTCGAAAAAATAGAAAAAGCCCGATGATGGCTAATCACCGAGGTTTCGGCTATTGTACACCAATGCCATTGTCTCAAAAACAAGTCAAAGAAAAAGAAAAGAAAGCAAGATAAGGAAAAATATACACTTGGGGGAAGTTGATCGAGGACAAGAAAGTGAAGTTAGTTCCATTCCCGGATTAGCATCACATAACCTAGAAAATTCCCCACCCAATCACAACGTTTCTTGGCCTTTTATGTCACAAGACCTTATGACCTACTTGCATGTTTGTAAGACTTAGTAATCTAGATTGGATATACTCTTGATCTTCTTGACCTCTTCATCTTTACATCTCATGCATGTCTTTGAGTTAAGTACAATTGTCTTTCCATGCCTTTATTAGTTTGATACATAATTGCTTGTCCAATTGCCATGAAACATGACTATGAAGGTGATCCAATAGTAGAAGCACAAACCCAAAAAGATTTTGCCGTTTTTCTGCATACATAAATCATGTTATCTCGTATTCTATGGTTGAGCATTTGCTCGGGGACGAGCAAACCTTAAGTATGGGGTATTTTGATAACACGATTTATGATCTAGATTTAGGTAATCATTTAGGTAGATTTCTCACTCATTCATGCATGGTTTAGCATTAGTTCAAGACGTTTTGCACTCAATTCATGTATTTTGTCGAGATAGACGTCTACACGGACTTGTGCGTGTTTTGTAGGTATTTCGGGAAAATTAGGAGCTAAGACGGTGCGTTGAGGATCGTTCATCTAGATGACACGCCCTCGGACTCATTAGGGCACAAATCAAGGGCTAAGGAAGACTCATGGAACCCTGCCAACACTAGCCATGCACCAAATCACAGCTTAATGATCAAAAGCGAAGTTTCTGCACAGAATCACGGTTCTCTGACACTCAACGGCCGTGGAATCAACCGTGGATTTTGCCAGATTCTTGTGACAGCTGTGCCACGACTCTCATGGCCAGCTCATGTAAGTTTGTTATAAAAGTGGTCCTTCATGGGTTGTGAGGGGCAGCGGGGAGCATCTTGGAGCAGCTCATCCATTCTCCATTTCTCTAACAAAAATATCCTCTCAAAGAAGAAGATTTTCTAGGAAGGAAAGTGTCAAAGAGGAAGAAGAAGGACTCCATTGAAGAGGAGAAGAAGCACACACACCATTGCCACTCTTGCTAGTTTTTGTAGTGAAGATTTCCGGATTCTATTTCTAGAGTTTTATGAACATTTGAACCTTCTTTTGGAAGGGTTGTAAGTTGCTCTAATTCTAATTTTCAACTTGGTTTTGATTTAAGTTCACTTATTCATCTCTTTTCTTTCATCATCTTGCAAATGAATGCTATGATTTTGTGTTTGTTTGTTTCGATTTCTATTATGAATGTTGTAGGCTAAATCGATGTGGTTCTAGGGTGAGGAAAGGATGGTTGTGGCTAGGGCTATGATAGGACGGACTTAGATTTACCTTTGGATGACTTGTGTGCATAAACGTAGCCTCTGCTAGGAATCACGGTCGGTTCTTGACAAACCACGGCCGTGGTTTAGGTAGAACAACCCGTGTTTTCTACTGGTTCGATGGATCTAGCTTTTGATTGTTAGAATGATGAAATCCTAGGAGTTTGTTGAGCTAATCTAGCCTAGGGTGACCTAGTGTTAGCTACTAAGTGTTAGAAGAGACCTCCCCGGTGATTCTTACCCTTAGATTTCGAAGATTACAAACCCTAGGTAGTGGTGAGCCTCGTAAGCCGCCATTGGACTAAGTGTGCTAGGATGGTTGCTTAGAATCTCCCTTTCCGAGACTTACCCGGTAAGGATAGGTTAGACCTTTAGGCAACGAATCCGGTTTGAGTAGAATTCCAACCCTTAGGTTCTTAGAGACTTACCCGGTGATGAGACCTTAGGAGTGGACTAGTGGATTATGAGACTTACCGGTGATTGATCCCAATTTGGAAACACTTAATCCCAACATAGTTAATCCAAGGAATGAATAAGATAGCTTGAGTCCTATGCCATAACCGGAATTTTCAACCCCTAGAATCCGTCTTTTCTTTCTTTGATCTATATCTTGTTTAGCTTGTTTCTTTGCTTCGATTCGTTAGCTAGTTGATTGCTTACTTTTACATGAATTGTGATCTTTGACTAATCACCAAAAACCCACCAAAAACAATTGAGATTTTTCTTTTTTTTATTCCTTTCTCATTTCTTAACTTAGATTTTCACTAGACTTACTCATAAACCGAATCAATCTCACCTTAGTCTTTGTGTTCGACCTCGGAATACTATCCACACTACGAACGTCCCGTACACTGCGGGTGCGCTAGGAGTTAGGAGAAATATAACGAGTATAAATTTAAGACTTATTGCGTGCACACATCACACGATCTTAGCGTAATAGCTATGAAATGTATCATTCTACCCTATTCATCAGTAAATAAATACTTTTATTTTCCATTTGTAATCACAGGGATTCGCATCAAACTTGTACACCTGAGATCTAGTTGTGAAGGGAGAAACTGATAAATCTTTCCATCATCGGTCATTGCAACAACTTCTCCGTCCTCTTTAAGCAACCTCACTATCTCTTGCTTGTGCCTTGGCTCAGCTCTAGAAAACAGGACTCCTCTAGTTTGTCTCAAGTGTGTTTTCTAATCACGATGTTCCATAAATTCTTTTCTAGTCAAGCTACGGGAACTAATGTCCTCATCCTCACCGAATACACCTATTTCATGGCAAATGGCTTATGTTGTATTCTTGTTATCACTTGTGATAATCATTACTCTAATATCAGCAACTATGCAGTCATCGATTGCTTGACGGACCTCTTTACGTGGAGGATCCTTAACCAATGCAAGGGAAACAGATAAAACAGTCAGATTTGTACAAAGTGGCAATGTCAGAAAGTTTCTCCTGAAAAAAGGAGGTCACTTCTAAGAGAAAACTTACTCTAATTCCAGCTAGTCCAACAAAGATAAGTTGTTAATAGATTGACTAGTCACGCTTCACATACTGCAGAGTTAGAAAATATGGCAAGCTTACCTGAATGTGCAGATTCATAGCTCAAACCGGCTGGGTTGAAGACTCTACGTGCCATTGTTGTTGACTCTCTTGCCTCTCAACATTCATCTGTATTTCTGGCCAAGTTGGTGGCATCGCTATGCTTTAATAATTACACTCCACCGGAGCTCCATTCTGCTAGAAATTACAAAAATTATAATCAGTCAATATTTTCTTCATTTTAGAAGATACTCATCTACTTATGATTGTTCTCTGCAAACATAATGTAGAAAATGATAGTCATTTACTGTTCATGTTAGAAATTTTAGACAACTGACAACCCACAACTTTGTTTTCTAAATTCAAGATTTGACACAATTTTGTCAGATAACAAAAGCCAACAAAATACCTTTGATCACACATAGGATGCCTATGTAACGTCAACGGAGGATGCATTTCTTCTGGAAACTGCATGTGAAAATACCAACAAAAATCATCGGAAGAAGAAAAAAACCCTAGATTCACAAGACACAAAAGATAAACAACTATTCTCCATTTTTTCATCACAAAGTAAGAAGAAGAAAATATACCCTAAGTTATATGTTCTTACATCTAATTTAAAGCACAATCAACAATAATTACAATACTCCCAAAAGAGAGGAAAGTATCCACACTTAAAACAAGGAAAAGAAGTTTTTTCTGTACAGAACTCGAGTTCCTTTGCAAAGGTCATTATTTGTACTTAGATGGGTGCATCCCGGATACCTCAGTTACTCACTAGTGTGCTGAACTATATACTTCATGTAATATTAGTTATTGGGCTCTTTTGGATTTCTGATATGATATTTTGTGCAGAAAGTAAAATTTTAAATTCAGTGTCATTTTTCACTGCTCGGGGGGGGGG
>BSUD01000008.1:108957606-108978886 GCA_033239045.1 Fagopyrum esculentum | reverse complement strand
GGGGGACTTAAGCTGTATTTTTACTTGAGACCTGGTACATGTTGAGGATGAATATGGATTAGATTCTTACCAGCTAACCTTCATCTAATCCTTCTCTACTCAGTTTCATGTTTTTAATAAATGAGAGAAATTAAGAAGAAAGGAATTCCAAATAAAAACCACCCACACAAACTACACAGTAAAAACAAACAGAAGTTGCAAAATTCAGCACAAAAATATATATTAGTAGTTGACACAACTACTCAAATCAAGGAACAGATAATTCAATAATTCAATAATTAATAATTTCAAGGAGACAATAAGTATGCTAATAGATCAAAATCAAGGAAAGATGGTTAGTGTGCTCACTCAATGATTTTACATGAAAATGCCTCTCTAAAACATCAACATTTTAATAACTTGTCTTTAAGGTGTGCTAATAGATCAGAATCAAGGAAAGATGGTTAGTTACCGAGAAGAAATCGGTGCTTATCATGGCCCAAAAGAACACGATTGTCATCATTGTCTGGTATCCACCAAGAACAACGCTAGTGGCAAAGATCTCATTCAATTTCCAGCTATCGGAAAGAGGAGACGGTACCACTCTATCTTTTGAAAAGGTCATAATAGTTCCTAATGATTGACAGTACAAGTTTAAATACAAGTTCCATGCATAATGGTCACCACAATAAAAATCATTTAGAAATCTTACCATCATTTAAAATTGCAATAATGAGCACCATAAATGGGGAGAAGTCGAACTTTCAGATCAAAGCAAACAACATGAACCCATATGTAGTATATATGCAAAGGAAAGCATGATATTTAAGTATGCAAATCAACAAATCATGTCTTCATGTTTTATTGCCATAACAGTTAGTTAACTTACCACAATACGGATTGTAATTGACATAACATATATCTGTTGAACATGGGATTAGATTAGACACACTCGGAATACGACTGTGTATATATATATATAAATGCAGGGCAAAAGAAGGAACTAAAAACATAGTTCTTCATCCTCTAAAAGATAGCTCGGCTAGTAAGAACTACACTAATAATGCCACTGAGACCGGGTTCAATAAGAACAATATCCGAAGCACTTCTAGCAGCATCAGTAGCATCAACAATAACTATTCCAATATCCGCCTTCTTTAAAGCAGGAACATTGTTTACACCATCACTAGTCAAACAATATCCGGCTTGTTTTCTAGAAGGGCTTGAAACAACACATCAGCTTTAAAAGAAGGTAAAAGGAAGAAACAAGCGAATTAGTACCTATAACTTAAAGTTTGTAAACACACAAATCTAAGAGCATACCCTCTCTTTTCTTCCCATGGTTGCAAACAACCGAGAATTGCATGGATTGTACTACACTGAAGGTATATGTATAGATACTCCCGAAGGAACAAGATAGAGGATTGAAGAGAATAGTAGACATTGAAGAGCTCATCACCTCCTATTTCTCCTTCTCACCTACAAAGATTGGAATAGCAAGGTTTAATCCACAAAATGTCAAATGGATGAAATTAGACTAAAATATGATAGGTAATTGCAAAGAGAAGATACCGTAAATAATTACACCATATATCCAATACAGGGAGAGATGGAGAATCGCACGCTGCTCGCCTCCGGTCGCCGTCGCTAGCTGCTCGCCAGTCGCCGCACCTAGTTGCCGCTCGCCATCGTCGTCGGCTGGTAGAGACGTGCTATCAGATGGCTGGGATTTGGCAGAGTGCTTGAACGATTGAACGATTAGGGCTATCTGATGGTTGGGAGAGTCAGGGGATTGACATGGATAGACCGATTAGGGCTATAGTCTATAGAGGTTTTTTTACCACGGTTAGTTCATATAACCGGGGTCCAAAATAAACTTGGTTATACATATAATTGTGGTCCGAAAAGATCTTTGATCACGGTTCTTTCAAACCACTCCAATATAAGCGAGGTCTAGGAGGGATATTTGTGCTAGTGAGGAATGAATCATTTAGTATAGCCAAAATTCATCACATCCCAAAGACATGTTACAACAATCAAAACTATACACATGAATTATATTACAACTCATCCTCCTAATTTTTGTTTAATCAATATTTAAAAACATTTTCTAGTCCAGAAACATGATCATCTACAACAACTTTACTTCGGCAACTACTTGCGCTCACTCTGCCATCCTTGTCATCAAAAACTTCATTGCCCACTATTTGAAGGACCACTCCACCGACTCTCTTATGTGGACAAACTTGCTTGGGATCCACCTAGTGTAGCCACTCTCATTCTCTTTAGTTTGCTCATGACGTAACTTTGGTTTTTACCGGGTCGAGTCGACCACCTCGTGTAAATTCTCCTTCTCTTTCTATATACGAAAATTTTCAAAAATAAAAACATATTCTAGTGGATTGAAATTCTATCATCGATGCATGTCTTAAAGGATGATCAAGTGATTCCCTTCAGGTATAGAAAGTTCTTGCAGATTATTAACTTATCAGTAGTGACACTTTTTGTACCGAAATCTGCAAGATTTACCTCACCATTGATGTTATTCACATACAATTCTTTCTTATCAATATTTTGGTCTAATGTAGTGATATCGGGCGTAAAATAATCCAAATACATAATTAAAAGATGGGCTGAAAACTAACTTAAAAAGACCCAATTAAATAATAATAATAATAATAATAATAATAATAATAATAATAATAATAATAATAATAATAATAATAATAATAATAATAATAATAATAATAATAATAATAATAATAATAATAATAATAATAGAGTCTAACTATGTGTTGAAAATAATAATAATCTAGATCCAAATTAAAGAACCAAGTAGGGGATTAATAAGAAATGAATACTCTAGAAGGAGGGTTGAATAGAGTATAAGAATTTTTCGCAATATCGGATATCAAGACTTTGAAATGAATCTTAAGGCCTTGAAGTCGATCTCTGCGCTTAGTGACAAATCTATTTCTCAAGGCTTTGAAGTGAATCTCAAGGTCTTGACTTCGAAACCTGCAGAAGATTGTTAGTCACAATATAAGCAGTAGAAAGTGTTGAAATTAAAATATCGACACACGATATGTTTACGAAGTTCGGCCCTAACAGCCTACTCTCCGCCTAGGGCTTCCGACCCTAGGATTCTAACTATCTATAATCTGCTTGTTTTGAGTCCTAGATATAAGCTAGAAGAACTTCCCTTCTTCTCTTAATGTAGCCTCAATGCTACGCTCTAGTCACCTCCTATTCAAGCAATGATAGCCTAGTTACTTCGCAGAGTAACACACTCGAGTATAACACTAATATGATATTCCAATGTAGCTCTTGTGTTTATCTCACTCTAACGAATAAACCTAAGTACGCTCAAAGAGGAAGATAAAATTTTGGATCGATGAAGATGTCTTGAATGATCTCTTGTAGGCTTGGTATCTTCATCTTCAATCGATGTCTCTTTTATATTAGTTGGTCTTCTATGGAGGAACTTCTTCTAGCCGTTATCTCTTAGCCGTTGCAACTTCTTCCTTCCACATAATCCTATGTTTATTGAACGAGATCTTCTCATGTGATGTTTGAGTACTAGCCGTTTAAGTAGATTCTTCAAACAAGATATTCTCCATGATCTTCTCTTCAAACGTTTGCTTGATAGTTGTAGAATCTTCTACAAGATCTTCTCTTCAAACTTTTCTTTGATAGCCATTTGATATCTCCAAGGAGATCTTCGCCACATCCGTTCGAGATCTTCAACAAACTTCTTCATAGTCGTTCGATGTCTTCAAAGAGATCTTCTCCAAGATTCTCTCTTCAAACGGCTATCTTCCCCAACAAGATCTTCTTGGTTGGTCGTTTGGACGTTCATCCCTAGATCTTCTCGTTTGTTTTGTTGGTTGTTGTAGTAAATCTTCAGCCGAGATCTTCCCTTGTAATAACATCCAAGACCTACACACATATATAACAAACAAACCAAGAAAAGCAATCAAGAAATATAATCGATATTTGTTAGTTTATAAAAACCGCATTTATATGTGAAGTCTTCCATCAATTAAATAAAAAAAATTAATATCAAAGGTGGAGTTATCAATCTCCCCCTTGATGGAAGACGAAACAATTATTGTACCTGCATTTAATATTAGATATATGCATGCATAAAAATATTCGAAAATAAATGCAGAATGTAGAAATGTCGGATCCATATTTTTCTCCCATTTGTCTTTCAACAAGGGAGAAAAACAGTTAAAGCACGGGAGTTCAGAAATATTACAGACCCAAGTTTAACAACAAGTTTAAAAATATGACCCACAAACACATTTCAAGGCCTTGAAAATAAAAATAAGGAAAATTTTAAGCTCATGTCAAGACCTTGACATCCACTTTCAAGGCTTTGAAATCTAATCCTGGTACCGCCGAGAATTGCATTGGCCATGAACATCGTCATAAACTTTCTGTAACATCCCAAATCCGCGGGACTCGGGATGCTACGGGCGGAGATCTCACACCGGGTCCCGACCCTTAGCCTGACAACAATTTCACCGGATCTTGCAACAAGACACAAATAAAGGCCAAAACGAAATATATTTTTATGCAATGCAATGAAACCCGAAGCCATACAAACAAATGACTTCAGCCGAGATACAACTCCAAAGACGAAACGTCATACGCGCGGCATACAATATACAGTGAATACAAAACTCAAACACGACTCCAACCAAACCCCCTCCTAAAATGTACGGAACCCCGACTGCCCACTCTTCCGGATCTCTCGGCCACATTCCTACCTGCAAGTCAACTACAACATCGGTATAAAACCGTTAGCTAATATTCAAAGCATTAGAATCAAGGTGAAAGACACAAACACAACTAAATCATCATACACACACACCATACTTCAAATCACACAAATCCGGTTTATTATCTTTTTATTATTAAGTCATATCTCGTTCTAATTCAACTTCTTTTGTGACACGAGAATCTCCTGAAACTCGCTTCGGTCCCCACTTACCGGCATGGAATGGTACTGATGCATCCAACCGTCTACCAGCACGGGCTAGTTGCCAAGAACCTCCTAGCTCTACGCAAGAGCTATACAAGTTGTCACCACCCGTTATCATACACTTGGGCCAAAGTAATATAAGGTCGGTAATCCTATTTCCAGTTTAGTTGTTATAACATAAACAATAAACACACACCACCAAACACACATCGAAACTAATACGAAGAATACGAGCTAAGTAAGTCCAGAGACTTACCTCGTCCCAAACGCTAACTCACGCAACACTCTCGCTTCCCTTGGGAAGAAGCTTACAATCTGCTCACAACAAGATATCTATATCAACAACTCGCTCAACTCAAGAAGTCTTAGACTTCTACACAAATGATCTATGCAAGATCATTTGACTCTCATTCTAGGACCGCATCGATCCTAGAATCCCTCATGCTCACATCACACAAAACACAAGCTATAAGTCCTTAGACTTCTAGACCCTATGATCTCGCAATATCATAACCCATAGCACATACTAGGATAAACATGTCAGGTCCCAACAATCTCAACGGTAACAACACTATGCTAGGATGCACATATCCTATCCAATGATCTCAACAACCATATACTTCAAATCTCAATCCTCACAAGCCTCACAAGGACAGCCCTACACTCATACCATGAACCACTCAAGATCATATATCCATCAAGCCTTAGAACATTACAAGATCCTCGAACACTCACCTAAGATACAAGCTACTACTTGGCATTCACTCTAAGTTATGCTAGATCCAACCTAGCATGATACTACTACTAAACATAACTAGATCGAGGAAGAAGGTACTCACACGAGGTTGAAGGCGGAAGACGATCTACGCATGTCGAGTTTGGATTCGATGGACTTTATCGGGGCGCTACCGAGCCTATTACCAAACTAAACAAATTTAGTGTAACGCTAAATTTGGGCATAGTATATAATGTATATAAAAATAAGAATAAACCCCGTGCTAAAAACCGAGTTAAAATCTCAAAAACACTTTCCGGGTTAATTATCCAATATATGAAATATGGGTCATAATCGGCAATTAAATCTTGAGCCATAACCCGAAATTAAATCTTGAGCCATAATCCGAAATTAATCCAACAAGGGCATAAAATATAGTATAAATAAATATAAGAATACCACTTGAAGTAAAACCCAAGTTTAAAAACCGTAAATATATTTTCTGGGCAAATTATACAACTCTAGAAACTTGGGCCATTTTCCGTAAATAAAACCTTTGGGCCAAAATCTGTAATTATATAAGCAGGAGCATATTTGCAAAAATCCAAACTGTGGGTCATGAATGAAAATGCAAAATAAGGGTACAACATTGTAATTAAACAAACAAAGGGGGGCCCGAATTTAATTTGATTAAAAGGGTTCTCTGTAACTCTGTAACTCGATGGATGAAGGAGACGTTGGGGAGAGAACACAGGCGGCGGCTAGGCTTCCACAAAGGCTCCAGGAGGTAGAGCACATCGACGACACTAGGGGGCTTCGATGGCAAGACATTGCCGGCGTTTTCCGCAGCGGTGGTGGCTTGATTAGGGCAAGGCGTCGATGACAGGGATCTCCCAAGGAACGACGGTGGTGAGCGAGAGGTGGCTCCGGCGTCGATTGAATCAGAAGGCAAAGCAGGGGACTTCTTCGGCGTCTGGTGGCATTGGTAGCGGCGAGGCGGTGGCGCAACATCTCTTCCCCGTGGCAGGCTTCGCCCAGCGGGGCTGGCGTTTCTCCAATTGCAGAGTTTAACAGAGGAGAGAGGTGGGGGTGGTAGCCTTCGATCCGACGTCAGCTCGAGGTGAGAGAGATGTTGCAGGGCTCCGGTGGTGCAGCGCATCGAAGATGGCAATGACTCCGTCGACCTGTTGCAACTGTTCGAGATAGAGGGCCGGGCTCGAGGGTGGTTGTGGCTCGTCGAGAGGTTCCATTTGAGGTGCGAGAACAAAGGAAGAAAGCAAAGGAAGACTGGGGGAGATGGAGGGATCGAGAGGCTGCAGTGCTCCTGTGGGGATGAAGCTGCTACTGAGGGTAGGAAGAAGAGGGAGTTGTTGAGGGGAACCCGAGAAGGAGAGGTTGGGGTAGGCAGATCGAGGGGTCGAGTAGGTGTGCAGGGAGTTGGATAAGGCTGACGCAGGGCTAGGAGCAGAGGTAGGTTGTTGGGCAGGAGGTCTGCTCCTTCAACTGATCGGGGAGAGGGAAAGACCAAGGAAGGCCGAAGAAGAAAGAGAAAATAAAATAGAATAAAAAAAATAACTTGATCGAAATAATTGGAAAGGAATTTTTGAACCGGAAAAACTTTCCCAAATTTTCCGAAAAAATAATAATAAGGATATACGTGAACGTATCCAAAATAGTTATAAACTCGGGAAAGATATTTTACGTCGTAAAATACTTTAAAAAAAATACTTAAGCTAATAAAATATCGGCAAAAGCAGGAAAAATAAATATCGCAAACGCGCCTAAAATATGGGGCGTACACTTTCTTCTTCCACCGTGCATGAGCTTCATCCAACGTCTTCATTTTCTTGTATTCATCAACCCTACGTTCATTCTCAGCATCCCTGTACTTCTTCACAACACTAAATTCCTCAATGGTCAGAATGGTTGGCTCTACATGAGTTGGACGAAGAATCGGTTGCTTCTTAACATTTTTGTAGTAATTGAGCAACACATTCGACGCCTTCTCCCGTGTTTGCTCAGTCGTGTCCTCAGTTAATGACATGATACTCCTTGTGGGTGTGAAGGTAAGGGCATTCAAATAGAGCATTTGATTGACCTTGGAATGCATGATCGATAACATCTCATGTGTGGCATCAAGCTTGTCCGACGTATCCGACCTAAAATCAACCATCTCCTGTCGGAGATTGTCCAGTCCAAATTCCAGTGCGTCCAGCCTATGCTCTGGCACCTCAAGAGAAGAAGATATTGAAACGACAACCCGTTCCTTCAACTTCCATTCTCCATCCAACGTCTTTTCAATCCCTAGACGTTCAAAGCACGCTTTGTCTATCTTCTCAGTCACTTGTTGGTCCTAATTCGAGGTGTCAATTGAGAAGTAGGCGAAAATGTTTGGTAGGAAGTTGGCATATGGGTGGGGAATGTCTCGGGTGGAGTTGATCGTATGAAGCATATGGTTGATGATGAGGTTAGGGAGGTCAACGTCGAGGCCATTCATCACTTGGTGGATCAACTCAGGGTTTGATCAGTCAACAATTCCCTAGAGTTAGATCTGGGAACAACACATCTAACAAGCAGATTAAACAAAAATTTTGCTTCAAGGATGAGAGATGTGTGTGTAAGCTGGCGGGATGAGGAGTTAGGGATGAGGAATTTTTCCTTTGCAAAACGAACACTTTCAGCTCGAGAGGGGTGGTGGTAGAAAGTCCAGGTGGGAAGTCCCAAAATCTGAGCAATAAGAGTTGGGGTTAGATAAATCGATTTACCTTTTAGCACCGGTTCTAGGGTTAGGGATCCCCTATCCCTTCGTGCCGTGAGATTCACATAGAATAGTCTTGTGAGCCTCGTGAATGCCACCTCTCCCGGATTTAGCATTTTCTAGATTGAACCAGTTCAAGCTTATCGGTTGGTTTCGGGTTATTTTGGACCGGATTAATGTTGGATTTCAATACATGTGAATGTCGGATCAAGACCGGTGGAGTCGGGAATTTACATAGTACTGATTTGGTTGTATTAAAGAAAAACATAATGCGTAAAACTCGTATATATCAAACATATAACAAAGAAGCTCATATAGACTCATTCTAGAGTGAATGAATCCTAGAACATTTTCAACATGAGGTTTGTTTACGAGGTTCAAATCTAAGTCATGCGTCTCGGGATATCAAGAGATACGATTCACTATCATCTCAAATACAAACAAATAACAAGAATGATACGCCCCCGGATGGCGATGCCATCCGTGTTTCCGGCTAGAAGAACCCAACATCATTATGAAGAGTATTAAGTATTTCGGCTATTTAATAATTAGCTTTTTATATTCAGAACTTTAATTCGGGAACTTAATTCTGTGACTTAAATTCCAACCTTTCATATTTTAGGCTTTTTATTTACCGGAACTTAATTCTAGGTTTTAATTCCGTCATTTATGTTTTGACTCTTTGTATGACCCACTATATAAGGATGGATTGGCTCATTTGTAAGATATGTCTAAGTTGAATCTAAGTATTGTGAAGGAAAATCCTCTTACTTGGTTTAGGCATCACCTCTTCCATCCTCTCAAAGTTCTTCTTTTGGATCTTCGATCCAAACTCATCCACATTCGAGGATTCTTCAAGAATCAATCCAACCGATCCACTTCAAAGGCTTGATCGATCAATCTAGATCGACTCAACCATTCAACTTCCGCCTCCATCTCTAAGCTTCCGCAACCCACATTCAAACATTCAAACGCAACCGTACTTCAACTGAAGAGTAGTTGAGCTTCAGCTCTGATACCAATGATAAAAATAGAGGCGATCTAGATCGAGAAGAAACTTCAACTACTTCTTCTTGATCGTTCGTGTTGGATCAAAGGTAGAACTTGGGCGGTGGAAGCATAGAAATGGATGCGAAAGATTTCGGTTGATCCTTCAAAAGGATCCTCGAGTATGAACGCTTGGATCAAAGCCTAAATCCAAGGTAGAACTTTAAGAGGGGTGGAAGAAGAGGTGATGCATAAACCAAGTAAGAGGATTTTCTTTCACAATACTTAGATTCAACTTAGACATATCTTACAAATGAGCCAATCCATCCTTATATAGTGGATGAAGGTCATACAAAGAGTCAAAACATAAATGACGGAATTAAAACCCAGAATTAAGTTCCGGTAAATGAAAAGCCTAAAATATGAAAGGTTGGAATTTAAGTCACGGAATTATGTTCTGGAATTAAAGTTCCGAATATAAAAAGCCAATTATTAAATAGCCGAAATACTTAATAGTCTTCATAATGATGTCGAGTCCTTCTAGCCGGAAACACGGATGGCATCGCCATCGGCAGGAGTATCATTCTCCTCCTCCTAATTTTTGTGTACTCATCCTCCTAATTTTTGTGTCACGGAATTAAGCTGAACTAGTTGAATCAATTATCTTCTTTGTGCCCACAGAAGTGGTTCAACCAGTTCAGCTTCTCTGCTCAATCTCATTATCATACTTGAAGAGCTCTGAAAGACCACGAAGAAAGGAAGCAACAATAATGAGATTAGGGTTTTGAGCTCTTACGAGCTAACCTTATATATATCTCACATCTGCTAAACGTCGTCGTCTGGTTTACTAAAGATAAACCGAAGTCAATTTAAACCCGGCTCAGCCTCTGACTTTCCTCTTTTGAGCCCAAGACAGCTTATTCATCAGATTTGGAGAGCGGGCTTGTTGGGCTTCGTTAGACAAGGCTTTGGGCAAGCCTTTTCTTCCTTAGCGAACCAAAAACAAGCCCTTCTCCCTTCTTCTTGAATTTGTCCTCACTAGGAATGAAACAATAATTATAGCCAAAATTCATCACATCCCAAAGAGGCAAAAACATGTTACAACATTCAAAACTATACACATGAATTACATTACAACTCATCCTCCTAATTTTTGTGTACTCAATATTTAAAAACATTGTCTAGGCTAGAAACGAGATCATCTATAACAACTTTACTTTGGCAACTACTTGCGACCACTCTACCATCCTTGCCGTCAAGAACTTCACTGCCCACCATTGGAAGGATCACTCCACCGACTCTCTTATGTGGGCAAACTTGCTTGGGATCCACCTAGGTTATCCACTCTCCTTCTTTTTAGTTTGCTCATGATGTAACTTTGGTTTTTACCGGGTTGATTCAACCACCTCATGTAAATTCTCCTTCTCTTTCTATATACGAAAATTTTCAAAAAAAGAAAGATTTTCTAGTGGATTGAAATTCTATCATCGACGCATGTCTTGAAGGATGATCAAGTGGTTTCCTTCAGGTATAGAAAGTTCTTGCAAATTATAAACTTATCAGTAATGACACTTTTTGTAACGAAATCTGCAAGATTTACCCCACCTTCGATGTTATTCACATACATTTCTTTCTTATCAAAATTTTGTCTAATGTAGTGATATCGGGCGTAATATAATCCAAAGACATAATTAAAGGATGGGCTGAAAACTAACTTAAAAAGATCCAATTATTAAGTAAACCCATAATAATAATAAAAGAGTCTAATTATGTGCTGAAAATAATAATCTAGATCCAAATTCAGTCACTTGGATCCCTCTTCATTCTCCATGAACACTATACTCTTGTGCTTTGTCCATATACATGTACTATCTTCAAGCATTCTTCCTCCTATGCTTAATCCGATTCATGTTTATATATCTCTCCTTACTCTTACTTGCTTTCCTCATCATTTCTCATCTTCCTCTTTGAGCAAGCTTCCATCCTTTATTCATTGAAGTAATTAAGTCCTGAAGTGGTCCCGCATTAGCATGTGTTTCGTGATGAGACAATTGAGGGGTATAGAACGGGTTCCTTTGGGAATGTTATAGAGAAATTATGGAGGGTTACTCGAACATGAATGACATTGATGGGATTCGACAAACATGAGATTATGGTTAGATGGAAATCTTATGGGATGGATTGGTTCAAGTTAAATTGGATGGTTCTTCCCGTGAGAAACGGGGTTTTGCTATAAGTGGTTCGATCAAAGACTACAAGGATGTATGTGGTAGGTGGTGTTTATGGCCAACTTAGGCATTAACACTCTTTGATAGGTGAGATGTGCGTGTGTGAGGGGGGTATTTATTGAAAGGATTGCTATTGATCGATAATTAAAGAATACACAGGAGAGCTGTTTAAATACAACAAGAGTACAACAGAAGATCCCTAAATAGATGGCATTACATTATAGTAATCTAAACAACATTTTGACAGATTCTCTATAACCTATTATCCTCCCGCAAGACGGACGAACCAGTGAGAGGCCGATCTTGTTGAGAAGCATTGTGAAGCGTGGACGTGATAGTGGTTTAGTTAACACATCTGCCAGCTGAGCATCATTATGTATAGGCAACTTCTCGTTGCTTGTTTGTCTGAACCTGCTCTCGAATGAAATGATATTAAAGATCAACGTGTTTCATTCGAGAGAGAAATACTGGATTATGACAGAGACAAGTGGCACCAAGATTATCACAATAGATTGTAGGTGTTGTAGTCCGAGGAAACCAAGCTCATCTAGAAGCGAGCCAAGCCACAAAACCTCTACAACTGTGTTTGCTACCGTATGGTATTCAGCTTCAGTGGAAGATCGAGATATTGTGCGTTGACTTTTGCTACTCTAGGAGATTGGATTGCTACCAATATATACGCACCTCTGTTGAGATAGTCAGACTTATCACCAACTCATTCGGCGTCAAAGTATGCATGAAAGTGTCTACCTTGTTGTTGGTGAGAGTAAGACCAAGGTGACTTGAACCTGCCAAATAACGAAGTACCCGTTTGACATCCATCCAATGAGATTCAGCAGGTCGGTGCATGAATTGAGACAACTTGTTAGTCACAAAAGGCAACATCAAGTCGAGTAATAGAGAGGTATCGAAGAGAGCCAACCAACGCTCGAAAAAAGACTTGGGATCTTGGAGAGGCGTGTCACAGTTTGTCGTAAGACGAGTGTCAGGAGCCATTGGAGTGGATACGGGTTTGCAATCCTACATGTGATACTTATCCAATAGATCAACAATATACTTACATTGATTTAGAAACAAGCATGTTGATGTAGGAACAACTTTAACATCCAAGAAGTAGTGTAGCGGTCCAAGATCTGTCAAAGAAAACCGTTCGGTTAGTTTGGTTAACGCCTAAGATAATAGGATAGAAGTTGAACCTGTGAGTATAATGTCATCGACATAGATCAGTATATAGGCAGAGCCAAAAACTGTTTTGAGGTAAAACAAAGAAGTTTCTGATGTACTTCTGGCGAACCCAATATGGAACAAAAAGTTCTTCAATTCCGTACCATGCCCTAAGAGCCTGAATTAGGCCATAAATTGCTCGAATGAGTTTGCAAACATGGTTGGGGAGATTTGGATCAATATAACCAAAATGTTGATCCATGTAAACTGTCTCGTATAGATGACCTTGAAGAAAGGTGTCATTTACATATAGTTGTCGTAACGGCCATTGTTCAGTGATAGCCAAGCTCAGAAGGGGACGAACAGTTGCAGGCTTTACCACCGGGCTAGATGTCTCAGAATAGTCGATATCGGCGCGTTGATGAAAGCCCTTCGCAACCAAACGAGCTTTGTGACGATCAACTTCTCCATTTGACTTGTACATTGTTCTGTATATCCAACGATAACCGATCGCATTGTTCGCTTCAAAAGATGGTACCAAGGTCCAATTGTGATTGCGTATAAGAGCGTTAAATTGCTCGTCCATTGCCTGACACCAAATTGGGGATTTCAAGGCCTGAGACGCAATTTTTGGTTCTTGATGAGTAGCCAAAACAACAAGCAGATTGAGTTTTTAAAATCGGTTTGATGATGTTGTGACTAGCGTGAGTGTTGTATCATGGAGGTGGCACGTCAAGGATGGGGGCTGAGATAGGAGAGGCATTAGACGTTGAAGTTGTGCAAGGAGTAAGGGTTTGGGAGGGAGTGAAAAAAGTGGGCCCATGAATTTGTGTTTGATTTTGTTGGGCTGTTGGTGGGATAATTGGAATGGTGGGTAGGATTGATGATGGAGAAGGAGTTGAGGAGTGGGTTGTTTGTATTGGCAGCGATATCCAATGATCCGGTAATCTCGTTTTCCGCAAAACGTTAGAGGCACAAATATCGCTATAGGAAAACTCATGTTCTATAAATTTAACATGTTTGGACACAAACATTTTGTTTGATTTTGCCTCAAGACAATAGTATGCATATTGTGTTGGTGAATATCCAAGAAAGACGCACCTTTTGATTTGAGCTCTAACTTGTTTGTATTGTACGGTTTGAGCCACGGATAACATAGACAACCTTAATTACGAAGAAATTTATAGTTAGGTTGTAAACCAAAAAGTTTTTCGTAGGGTGTGATGTTCTGAAGAGTGGGAGTAGGGAGACGATTGTTTAAGTAGGAAGCCGTTGTCATGGCGTGAGGCCAGAAGGTGGTGGGCATGTTGGCACGGGATAGTAGAGTGAGAGCCGTTTCAACGATATGACGATGACATCTTTCAAGAAACCCGTTATGTTTTGGTGTATGAGGTGGGATGTTTGATGTGAGAGCACATTAGTTGTAAGGTAGTCCTTCATTGCCACGTATTCACATCCATTATCGGAGTATAATGTGATGATTGGTGTGGAGAATCGATTTTCAACAAGGGGTTTAAACCTAACAAAAGTTGGATGTGTATCCGATTTCCTTTGAAGAGGATAAAGAAATGTGTATCGTGTAATATGATCCACAAAAATAACATAATACTTGAGATTGTTATATGATGTTATTGGTGAAGTCCATACATAAAAAAAAAACGACCTCTAGCGGAGATTTGGTGACCAATGAAGAAGCCTTAAATGGGAGTTTATGACTTTTATTTAGGTGACATGATGTACAAGATTCATCATGCAGTGGAAATTGTAAAGAAGTAGATAAAATTATAAGAATTTTGGCAGTTGGATGCCCTAAGCGATGATGCCAAGATATGGTAACTTGAACATTATTGCAAGAGGTTGATTGAACCGAAGGAACACGCCACTCAAATAGACCGTTTTTAGCTAGACCCTCCAGAATACGGTTGCGGGTGCGAATATCCTTCACAACAAAGGAAGTAGGTGAGAAAGTTACAAGCACTTTGTTATGCGTACAAAGAAATGATGTTTCGATACATGGCAAGAATATGTAAAATTTGGTTTACAGACACATCACGTAAATTTATTGGAACATGAACAAAACCTATATTTCAATATTTAAACCTTTACCAACCTCATGACATGAATTATGACCTATTTTTAGGCATCTATTTATATAGATTTTTCCTTTATTTTGCATGCATAGACATACATTCATGGCATTTATGGTTATATTCACCTACTTTGCAAAAATAGAAGTCTACACAGAGTTTTATTGCATTTGTAGGTAATTTGGCGAATTATGGAGCAAAATAGCATATTTAAGGATTAAGCCTTGAAGCGGGACAAAAAGGAGCAATAAAAGGAAGTTAGGAGCCCAAAGTATCTTCTGATACCGTCTGATGCGGCCCAAAGTATTCTCTGATACCGTCTGACGCGCCAAAGTATTATCTGGTACCGTCTGACGCGCCAAAGTATTCTCAGATACCTGCTGACGCGGCCTAGAGTATTTTCTGATACCAACGGCTCGACTTCTTTTCAACCCAAATATTTAGGGTCTCATCGTTAAACCCTAGTTTTATCCCTACAAATATTCGAGAGCCTTCAACATTGAAGGGGAGTCAATTTCTCCAAAGGGAGAGTAGAAGGAGTCAATTTCTCCAAAGGGAGACTAGAAGGAGTCAAATGGTGACAGCCGATTTGGATCCCCGACGTTAGGGAGAAGTTGAGAGGGATCCCTGCTTATCGACGCTTATCGCTTAGCCTTGCTTAGGGTTGTTGGAGAGAGTTCGAGAAGGATCTAGCGAAAGCGCCGGCAATTTGGATTTCGGAAGATTTTGTGTGGCGGAAGTTGCGCCTTTTTCCTAGGTTTTGTTATTGAAGACATATTGACATCCCGTTCTTCATACTTACCTTAGATTTTGTGAGGTTTTGTGTTATATTCTGAATCCATTGAATATTCCAATTTGTGTTTGGATTTGAGATTGACTTTGAGTTATAATTGAGTTTTCGAAGGTTTTCATCTTTCATTCTTCTTTAAACTTGATTATTGAATTGATGACAATGGTTATTGGCTAAAACCCTTTAGCACTTCTAAGGTGAAGGGTTGATAGTTGTGGCTTAGTTGATGATAGATCGATCGTAAATTGATTGGACCCTGAGAGTTAGAGAGATCTCGTCGACGAACCAAGATCACGGTCTGTTCTTGAACTTCCACGGCCGTGGAACTAAATAACTACCCGTGATTTACCCTAGTTTACGAATTTTTCTTTTACTTTAATCCAAGGTTAAAGATTAGCTTTAATCTAGTCTAGGTTTGCCCTTTTCTAGGTAGTAGTGAAGCCTCAACAACATCTGCTTTGATTTCGAGTGTCACACCCTTAATCGGTTTAGTTAGTCTTGATCCTTGGGTTACAAGTTTGGGTATTTGAGATTAATTCTTGTCCATAGATCCTTTCTATACTGAAGCCTCAACAACATTTATAGAGAGTGTCTTTAGATAAGTCATATAAAGCCTTGGAACTTCACCGTACATTGCTTTACCTTAGCATACCTTTGCAACTCTTAACTATGTCCTTAGTTCTTTAGTATATCTTGAATCGATTGCCACAATTAGATACCTGGATCTTTAGGGTTGCTGTTTTCCCAATATTTGCAAAGCTTTATACATTTACTTGCTTGACAATTTGCGAACTGAATTTGTCCCCCCAAATCCCTGAGTTCGATACACTGGAATTCTTGCTTTACTACGCCGATCCGTACACTGCGGGTTCACTTGCTTGATTCTAGTTTTATAAATTTAAAGCTTGATTGCACGCACGCTAAGTGGCGAACACCTATCTTCCCACAACCCAAACATGGTTGTGTGCGCCATGTATGGGAAAAAAATAAGGATCGTCAAGATCTAATACCATGAAAGGATTGCTATTGATCGATGATTAAAAAATACACAAGAGAGTTTTCTAAATACAGCAAGAGTACAACAGAAGATCCCTAAAAAGATGAGATTATATTAGATGTAATGTAAACAACAGTTTGACTGATTCTCTATAACCTATTATTTACAACTTGGATTTAGCTAGGTGGACTATAATAGTCGAGGTGAATTCTCTTTTGGTTCTCAAACTGATCGACATTATGTTGATTATACGCACCCTTTTGTCAGCGTAGTCGTTCGTTGTCACCTTGCTTAAGCGGGACTAGACGTTAGATTCATTCATGTTTCTCGGGAAGGGAACAAGGTCCTAGAATCGTTATATAATCTTGGTTTCTCTTTGCCACACGATACCATGCTCTCATGGAACCACCGATTGGCTCTCTTGGGCTTATTTATGATGATTTTAGGGATGTTAGTTTTCCACGATTGACTCGAATGTAAAATTTTTTTCCTTTGAGTAAACCTTAAGAGTCCTTGAACTCTTTCCAAAAAAAAGGGAGATAAAAGCCCTCGCCGTGGAAGATATTCCATGGGCCGATTTTCTGTTCCCCGAGCAATATCATGTAGACTCAATAATACATATTGTTGGTACTCCAAAATCATGGAGAATATTTTGCTGAAAGACTTCGAAGTCCTCACAATGGAACAAAGTTGCCTTGGCTTAGACATTTCCAACTATTTATCGTTGGAGATGTCGCTAAACAACCGTGAATGGCAACGAGGAGGCGGGTATTGCGTTGGTCTACCTTAGAGCATGCGTAAGTTTAAATCATTGAATCATATTAGATTTTATATTCAGCCGGTCTAACGATCTGACCGGAGGGTGCTCGTTCGGTGAACCCACAAGCCACAAGCCCACGAGTTTCATTCTTTTTTTTTTTTTTTTTTGGTGAGGATTCATCCTTATACTTAGATACTAGTCTCACATATTATATTCGATGTCACGCGGGATTATAAAGTATAGGTTGACTTACATGTTAGATTATTAGATGTCACTCAAAGGAAGTAAACACAATATTATACTAAAGAGTGTTGAGATTTGTCATAAACAAATATATCCTTATTATTACACATTTACATACACCATTACACTCAAACAACATAACATATTTTTGAGAGGTCCTTAAAGTTATTTCATAGTTATTAGTTACATCAAACCCTCAGGAGGGTGAAAACAAGCACCTCGTATATATACATAGAAAGTTTAATTGGCAAGGAAGTTTTTGTACCACTTGAAGGACTCCTTGGGTGTTCTTGTCAAGTAATTATCGTAGTCGACGAACGTGAAGCCATTTCATATAGTATAACCTGAAATACATTCGAAATCATCCATGTATGTCCATGCCAAGTATCCGGTCACATTCATACCCGGTTTCCTACATCCGTTTCGTATTTTCTCATTGTTATACTTTGGATGACTTGCATAATCATGTTTTATGTTTTGACGATTCATACCCCAGATTAAAGTTACCCCGCATTATATAATGTGGGGTAACTTAATCTGGATCGTAATGAGTGGCGGCGTGACGTAGAAGTGAACTTACATGGTGAAGTTGTGAAGTTTGTCTAGATGAACACTATGATATGAAATCCTCAAGGTATCATTTAGAGCCTCAGGCTACTCTACTAGTGATCCATTGTTAGCGTCCGACAACCCTACAAAATTACCCCACCACGTCATTCACTTAATTCACATATCTTTCGTATACTTAAGTAGGATACATGTAATTACCGTTCTCAGTTATAACGACAACTGGATTATTGTACGTCTCCTTAACGTATTGTAGAAGATCATAAAGTCCCTCTGGATATATGTACAGCGAAAATGCTTGTTTAATAACGATAAATTTATATCTACATATATGTACGTTTTTTTTACTATTGATAAAATGTACATATCTAACCTTTTCGCCTATAGGAACCCCGTCCTTGAAAACTAACGGACAAGTGTTACAAGGGTAAGCAAACCAGATGAAACATAGGGAAGCTATTCGAGTTCGAAAATATGTTCATTTACAACTCATTTAAAAAGTTAACGAGCTTTTCAGATATATGATCATGTTATCTTGTCTCATATAACGACCCTTATATGAGCAACAAAGAGGTACTTACACGAGGTAGTTGCATGGTTATCAGTGGTGTAGCTGAGTTGATGTGAGCTGTTGGACGAGGGAGCATCTTCAGCATAACATGTGTAGTAATAGTTCAATCCTAAGAAGTCAAATGATTGTTTCAATGATTGAGATTGTTCTTCCGTGAACCTAGTCAATCGATCTCCGACAATCGATCTCATTGATTCCGGGTACTCGCCATAGACGACTGGACTCATGAACCATCCAAAGGAAAAATCTATGGCTCTTTGAGTTGCCAATACGTTACTTGTCGTGTCATTGACGGGAATGTACATAGTTGTTGCGATTGATATGCCAATCCTTCCTTCTGATCACTCTGACCACGAACACAACCACAATCAAAAGGTTCATGACCGTATTTATTATATTTTACATACGTACCTGATAATTCTTTCTGTATACGTCAACGGCGGCAGCATGGGAAAGCAAGAGGTGATGAGCAACCAGATAGGGTTCCGTCGAAGATTCACCGGCAGTGCAGTTTCCCATGTATGAAGAGCATCGAGCCGGCGGAAACAACCCGAATAGCCGAGTTCGGTCATTACATTCGGCTCGTTCAACGTTGCCCAATGCTTAACCTTGTCCCCAAACATCTTGAACGCTGTATCCGCATAGTCTCGAAAATCGTCTCTGGTTACACACAGTTGTACAACATACCAAAATTAAATTTATTTCTTACTTAACCATGTATGTATATATATGTATGTATGAAGTTAATACTCACACTATGTTAGGGCTCAAAAAGCCACCATACTCGTCTTCGAGAGCTTGAGGGTAATCCCAGTGGAACAACGTCACAAATGGAATCATATCTAAGGAAATATTATAGTTAAAAGGTACGACGATTGATCAAAATACTTTTCATTGTAACAATATTAACTGTTTTATTTTAGTTTATTGCTACGAAAAATTGATTACTAAAATAATTACCATTTGCTAGCAATTCATCGATGAGATCACGGTAGAATTTGACCCCTAATTGGTTGATTCCGCCGCTGATTTTTCCCTCTGATAAAAGCAAATTAAAGATCGGTAAAATTAGGGTCATTATTCAATTCGAGCTGAATTTAACATGTTCAGGTTCAAATTATTTGTAAACAAATCAAATCTGAGGTAAAACTAAATGTTAGGAGTTAGTGTTAAATCGGGTTCGAGTCAACCATATTAGTTTGGGGGCCAGAGTTCTATAAGTGTTAGGCCGTTTTGGCGAAGCGTTGGACAGGGTACTTTGGGTTGAGTTGCCGATGGGCTGAATGAAGAGGAGGTTGAGCCAAGTTGATCAGGGTCCAATAGACACTCCAGTCCATCGCATATGCATGTGCAGAACACGTGATCTCTTAAGCTGTTGAACGGCGCTTGGTGATGAAACGTTGTGTTGCTTGAGGATTGCTTCTGGTCACAGAGTACTTAAGCTTGCCTGCCTTCTCCAACCCTAAGCGCGTCGAAACACTTCAGCTCCTCGAAACCCTAGATCTGTGAGAGAGAAGAGAGAAAACAAAGAGAACAACCTGGAGAGAGAGATCCGAGCCGAGTGCTTCACAAGAGTGTTCTTGAGTGCTCCTCTGTAGTCTTGATCTTGCTTTGTCACAAAGCACATATCGATTACCCTGATGATTTTACAGACCTCTCCCCTATTCATCGTTTCTTGTCTTTTACTTTGATTAGATCTGTTATGGTTTTTGGTCGTTGTTTGTTGCCTATCTTGTAACCGGTTCATACTGTAAATCTGTCTAGTGGATTGGGTTGGCTCCCCCTCCCGAGATCCCGAAGAGTAGAGCTTAGCTCGAACTGTGTCACCAAATCTTTTATGTTCATATATGTTTTGATTGGTTGGATCACTCTAGATCCGATAAGGTTTTATTTGAATCTTCAATAGAGTTTTATCACTAAATTTTTACCAAACTTTAAAAATTCGAACTGAACTCGGGTTGCTCATATAGCAATTATATCCTCATCTTTCATACGATTGTAATTATTTATGTTAGTTAATGAGAACGATATATATATATATATATATATATATATATATATATATATATATATATATATATATATATATATATATATATATATATTTTGAACTTACGAGGTAGAATTCGTGACCAGGAGAGGGAGAATCTGAAGGTATTAATACCAATCTCCTTCAACAACTTAATGTCCTCCTGATCCATTTCATATATATAACACATATATACAATTCAATATATTACTTCTTATAGATTATGCATGGAAATGATACAAGCAAAGTTACGTATAAACCATATAAGTACCTTGTACCGATGATAAAAATCATCGGCCACATCTCCGTTACTTCCGTCTGCTACCTTCTCTGTGAAAGTAATATGAATTTAAACTTAGTTAACATATATATATATATATATATATATATATATATATATATATATATATATATA
>BSUD01000008.1:108917947-108953069 GCA_033239045.1 Fagopyrum esculentum | reverse complement strand
AAGGGAGGATTTTCAAGGAGGGGTCCGGAGTGGGAAGAATGGGGGGGGGAGATTAGGGTTAGGGTTTGGGGTGCCTTTCTTGGAGAGATGAGAACCCTGCGCGGCCAGGAGAATCTCAGCCGACTTGGGGGCCTTAGGGGTGTTGCAGCAGTGCCCGAAGGTGAGACACGCATCACAACGTGGAGGGAGCCACTCGTAAGAGACTTTTTGAACGAAGGTGGCACCCTCAGGCCCAGTAAGTGTGATCTCGCGAAGGAGGGGTCGGGAGGCATGGATTTCAACAAGGATTCGTGCATACCCTAGACGGTCTTGGTTAATTGAGCTAGCATCCGTCGGGATGGGCGTGCCCAACGCCGAACCAATCTTGGCTAACATAGTCTTGGACAAAAAACGATAGTTGAGATTGTGCAGCGTGACCCAGATTGGTACGGAGCAGAGGCTGGAGTAATCCAGGGGAAGGTCAATAGACCATCTTTTTAAGAGAACGGTGGTGGAGCTGCTAGCTATCCAGGGGCTGTCAAGCAAGATTTCGTTAAGGTCTTCTTCAGTAGAGAAGTGGAATACGAAGATACCATTCTCATTGCGTATTATTTTTGGTGGGGAAATGGTGTTCCAATTTTCAGAAATAAACTTTGACATTCTTTGGAAGGAGATAGGACTTCCAAGGGGGTATCCCACGATAGAAAGGTTCCATTTCTACATTGTATCTTCAATGTCTTCATGAGTGAAAGGGATGATTCTAGTGTCCAACCCAAGGATGAAGGGGAGGGGGACGTGATTCCATGCAAGGCTTTTGGAGGCTATAGCCTTCTAGGAGGTAAGAGGGACTGCTAGAGTAGCAGGGACACTGGGGCACGCCAGCATTGTGGGGGCGTGGGAGGGATTCGAGGGGACTGAAGGTGAAAGGGCAATCTTTGCATGGGAAACATTCGTTTCGGAATCAGAACCAATAGCAGTTAAGGATGTTGGGGGTCCTTAATGACGTCAGCCGACTGGGGAGTCGAAGCAGAAGGGATCCCAGGGGTCGCATCCGAGGTCGAAGTATTCAGTAACGAGTCGGTGCACTGTCCAGGAGAAAGACCCACTGGCAGACTGGGTATCAGAGAGCTCGAGGCATCCATAGGTGGGGGCGATGTAGGTGGTTGCGAGATTGGCGGACTTAGCGGCGGGAACAATAGCTCAGAAGATAGGACCGGAGGTATAGGGGCTCGAGGGTGGAGCCGATTGTTATTCGAACGGATAAGGTCGTCGGGGATAGGATCAGGGGTCCTTTCGTGGTTGGGGTTGGAATTGTTTCGACTGTTAGGATAGGGAGGGGATCCCGAAAGCTCCGATAACTTAATGTTGCGTCGACGGGTTTTCCTGGAGCCAGCCATGGAGGCTGGGAGCGGGGAGGGTGGGTGGGGCGCAGCCAGGGGGTGGCTGCGCGGGGTGGTGTTCGCGGTTACGCTGGGGAAGCCTAGAGAGAGAAGAGAGCTCTGATGGGGTTCTTTTTTTTTGGAACATCAAGATTTGATCTTTTCTTAATTATTATGTGTTGTGTTTTTAACGTATATGAGGGTGCGAGAACTCATATATGCAACGTACCTGGGTGCTGATGAGTAAAATTGTCCCAATTGCTGAGTCCTTTGCCATCTATAAACGCGGCTCCTTCGTACTGACAAAATCGAAAACCACATGCATCGCAAATCCATATTTCATATCGATAATTAGTTTGTTAGATTGATGATAATAATTGATTATAATAATAATTGATGTTTTAAGTCGTGCAAAAACGTACTTGGTAAGCCGATCCGCCTAATCCGAACAAGAAGCCGTCCGGGAAACTGGATCGGGAAACCGTTGCATGAGCACGGAAAAGGAAGGAGTTGAGGATGAGAAAGGCTAAGACGAGGCAAAGGTTGGTAATAAAAGAGCTCTTGGGTGTAGCAATACTAATAAAGCTTTGATTTTGTTGTAATGAACTTCATAGACAAGGTCTTCTATATATGCACACATGACAATATTCACATGCATGCAATACGTATGTATCTGTCTACGTGGAAACAATATTGAACGATTAGCTAAACGTGTTACATTAATATTAGTATAAGTAAAAATAATACAACCTATTACTCATTAACCAAAACTAGTACAAATATTTTAAAAACTATTCTTTTATACATGTACAAACTATCATGTCATCAACTAATTGTCTAATTTTAAAAATACTATGAAAAATATCCTCGATTTTTTTTTTGAAAAATATATATATTTTTTTTTGAATGGTTAATTGTATTGAGGGAGAAAGAATTTACAAGAGAGCTACATGAGAGAAAGACAATAGCAGAAGCAACAGGATCAACAAGATCAACAGATTAAGCATAGGACTAAGTGAGATTAAGGTGCAACAATCTAACCATATGAAGAGTAGTAGGGGATCGATCATTCCAATTGGACTCAAAGTGAGTTTTAATGGACTTGATGATCAAGCTAGCGCACTCCACAGCTCGAGTAAATGTGTTGTTGAAGACCATATGATTTCTAATCATCTAGAGTTGGTAGATGAAAGAAGTGATGGAAGCGATCCGGATACTCTCAATTAGCGTCGGGTTGTGGTTGGTGCGAGTGCAAAGCCAACCCCAAAGGTTATTAAGATAGGGAGGAGGGTAGGGAGTGATGGTCCAGCGAGACACAATGTCCAGGACAAGAGAACCGTAGCTGCAGTAGGTCCAAAGATGATCATCGTCCTCAACGGAGTTGATGCACAGCTTGCAGCGGTCATTGATAGATGGGTTCTAGGTTTTGATTCTGGCCAGTGTGGGAAGTCTCTTGTGGGCTGCAAGCCAGGAGATATAGTGCACTTAGGTATGTTAGATCTAAGCCAAATGGCCTTGAAAGGAGAGGGGTGACTAAGGGGGGCATTTGGCTTGAACATAGCGTAGACATTGTTGTGGGAGAAGGTTCCGTTGGTGTTAGCCAATGCCGAGTGGGGGATGGTGATATCATCCCTAATCTTAAGGAGTGTCTTCCAAAAGTGACTATGGTGCTGCTTAGGCAAGCAGTTCCAAATGTTGCAAGATCTCTTGATAAGGTGAGTATTTGCCCAATGAGTCCATATGTTACTATCACCTTTATCAATCTCATAGATGAGACGGACAAGGGCAACTTTGTTGCGTGAGTGAAGATCGGGGAAGCCAAGACCACCCTCGGCTTTAGGGGAGCAGATCACGTTCCAGGCGACCAGAGCCCTCTTGCTATTCTCAATTCCCGACCAGAAGTAAGAACGGACGAGGGAGTTGATCATAGTGATGACTCTAGCAGGAAGCAAGAACAAAGAATTCCAGTAGTGGTTAATTGAGAGGAGGACCGACCTGATGAGCTGCGATCTCCCAGCGTACGAAAGAGTTTTAGCACTTCATGATTGGATGCGGCTAGTAACTTTATGAATTAAGGGAAGAAAGTCCCTGATCATAAGACGGCTACTCCCAATAGGGACTCCAAGGTAAAGAAAAGGAAGCGAGCCAATGGACATTCCAGTAGCAGCAATGGCTTCATCCCTCTCGGCATTGGACATGCCCCCAGTGAAGAGAAGAGACTTGGCAGGATTGATCATGAGACCAGAAGCGAGGCCAAAGGCATCAAGAGCGCCTTTGAGGATCTTAATGGACGGAGTGTCACCCCTACAGAGGAGAAGAAGATCGTCAGCAAAGGTCAGGTGGGTGATGCTGGGGGACGTGCACTTGGGATGGAAGTTGAACTCAGGGTTCAATGTATCACGCTTGATCATTGCAGTGAGGCATTCCATTACTATGACAAATAGTGGCGGTGAGAGTGGGCAGCCCTGTCGTAACCCACGTCGCCCCTCGAAGTGTCCGGAGAGAGAACTGTTGATGTTGACCGAGAACGTTGCAGTGGAGATGCATTCTTTGATCAGCACAACAACATGGAGAGGGAAGCCCATCTTCAACAGACATTGGATGATAAAAGAGTGACTAACCGAATCGAATGCCTTTGATATATCAACCTTCATAGCAACCCTAGGAGAGATGTGCTTCCTACCGTATTTGTGAAGCATCTCCTGGCATATTAGCACGGTTTGTTTGATGGATCTTTTGGAAACAAATGCGCTCTGGTTGAAGCTGATGATCCCAGGGAGAATGGAGTTGATTCTAGCTGAGAGAATTTTCGCAATAGTCTTGTAAATGGTGGAGCAGCAAGATATGGGCCTATAGTCTGATGGTGTAAGGGGACAGTCATTCTTAGCAATCAGTGAGATGGAAGTGTGATTCACTTGGCGCAGTAATCTCCCATTAAGGAAGAAGTCCTGAATAGCATTGATGAAATCATCTCTAATGATATCCCAAGCTGATTTGAAGAACATGGAGCTATATCCATCCGGACCAGGCGCTTTGTTGTCGCCTATGCTGAAGAGAGCCGTCTTGATTTCATCAGGGGTTACCATCAAGCTCAGGGAGGCATAGTCCACAGTGTTAATGGTAGGCAGGTCAACATCAGGGAATGGGCTCTAAGAGTTAACACTTGGCAGGCTAAGTGCTTTCCTGAAGTGGTCAACAATGGATTTATCAATGGAATCCGGATCATCAGTCAGGATGCCATCACTAGTGCGGATTGTCTTGATGAGATTGGAGCATCTGCGGGTACAAATACTTTTGAAGAAGAAGGAGGTACACTGATCGTCATGTTTCACCTAGTTTGCTTTGGATAGTTGACATAGCATGATGTGCAAGTTACTATAGCAGTCCTTCAATAAGCTGGAGAGGTTCTTCTCCTCCATCAGGAGAGAGGCATTATGTAGATCCGTTTGAATTCTCTTCTGGATGTTATGAAGAGAAACCTGATGATCCTGGATTTTAGTATGAAGTTCTTCAATCTTGGCACTGGGGAACCTCTTAAGGACTGGTTTGAGAAGTTGTAGCTTCTTAGTAATCTTGAACATATGATTGCCATTGATTTCAGTTTCCCATGCCCTCTTAACGCAATCCAGGAAGTTGTCATGGTGAATCCATGCATTATTGAATCTGAAAGGGGCATTGCGCTTAACATCCGAAGGTTCAGTGAAGAGTAAGGCCGGAGAGTGATCCGACAGGTCCGCAAGGCCGAAGTGAGCCTTAGACTGGGGGAAGGCGATGTGCCATGTCTTGTTGGTGATAATTCTATCCAGTTTACTCCAAATCCAACATTCAGTCTGTTTATTGTTCCACGTAAACTTGCAGCCTGAGGCGGGGTGATCAGAAAGCTGATTTTGTTCGAAGCATGTTGCAAGCTCGTCAGAAGTCTGTGTGATTGCGGGTAGGTTGTTTGTTGTCCTCTCATCCGGTGTGAGTGTTACGTTGAAATCACCAAGTAGCGCCCATGGAGTATTATGGATAAGCTGTTTTAGAGTAGATATGGTGTCCCAAAGACTGGATCTATCCTCAGGAGAATTGTGGGCATAGATAAAAGATAGATCGGCCACAGTTGCACGGTTTGGGTTGGAAAGAGGGGCTGTGACTTGGCAATGAATTAACTGATCGGTTGTGATTAGGGTTGAAAGGTGAAGTTTAGCACGATTCCACCAAACCCAAATGCGACAGTTACGGGAAATGGAACCATTAGACATGTGATTCCAAGAGGGAAAGAGGGATTTAGAGATTCGTTTCTCATTGTTAGACCGAAGCCTAGTTTCAATGATAGCAAGGATGTCAAGGTTTTGCTTCTTAGCGAAGGATGGTATAGCTCTTTGTTTAGCAGGGTCATTTAATCCCCTGATGTTCCAGAAGCTAAGTCTAATTATCATTGAGGGATTTGAAGGGAACCATTGTAGCACTTGCTATCAATGGGAGGGTTAAGGAGGGACAGATAGGGTGGGTTGGTTGGTTAGAAGTTGAGGGGGATGGGAGGTGGGGTTCAGTGTTGAGAGCAGGTCCATTAGTATGTGAATCCAATCCCAAGATGAGATTGCTAGACAGGTCAGGTATTGGAGCAGGGATTGGAGCCAAAGTAGGGTTGGGAAGGACTTGGTTTAAGTGAAGGTCATGTGAGGAGGATATCAAGCCTGATGGCTTAGTTGGTGGGATAGTATAGCATAACTGGGCTGTCTTAGGTACTTGGTGAATTTTCTGAGATGGGTGGGGTGTTGGTAGAATGGGAGTAGGGTCAGGGTTAATGCAAGGGGCTCTTCTTTTGGTAAGAGGAGGCTGGTTAAGAGAAGAAGGCTGGGTATGGTCAGTTTTGTTCTTCTTGTCATAGCAGTTGTGGCCAAAGAGCTTGCATGTTGGGCAATGGGGCGGGAGCCATTCATAAGATATTTTCTGGGCAAAAGATGTCCCGTCAGTGCCCTTCAGAGTGACTTCACGGAGAAGGGGGCGAGAGGCCTGGATATCAACCAAGATTCGAGCGAATCCCAGCCTATCATGGTTAGCTGAACATGTGTCTGTAAGAATGGGAGTGCCAAGCGCTGAGCCGATCTTAGCTAACATGTGTTGGGACCAAAATCTATAGTCGAGATCATGCAAGGTAACCCAGATTGGTAGAGATTCAAGGCTAGAGTAGTCAAGAGCTAGGTCATTGTTCCATCTCTTTAGCAACAAGGTGGAGGACCCATTTGTGGCCCAAGGGTTGCCAGCCAAGACACTGTTAAGGTCTTCCTCAGTTGTAAAGTGGAAGACGAATATCCCCTTCTCATTGCACATGAACTTCGGTTTGGGGATGGAGTTCCATGTTTCAGCAACAAAACGATCCATACGGTGGTAGGATATGGGACTGCCCAGCGGGAACCCAACCAAGGTAAGCTGCCATTTTTTGACGTTATCATCAACCTCTTCATCAGTGAATGGGATGCATCCCGATTCAAGCCCAGGGATGAAAGGTAAAGGGACATGGTTACTGCCCACATTACGCAGGAGAATGTCTTTGAAGTTAATGCACGTGACGTTACGACATTCACTTCGCTCAGCGCATGCGTTTTTTGGGGGCTGGATGTCAGGAGTAAAAGTAGGGTGAGATGAAAGGCCGCTCGTGTTGTTGGCTTCGGGAGAAGAGATGTCCGGGTTAATGACATTCCTGGGATCCGAAGGGTCAGGTGACGTCACCAACGGAGGGTGAGATGAAAGGCCGCTCGTCACCAACGGAGGATCATCAGTAAGCTTCAACAACTCACACTGTCTAGCATCACCAACTCCAGCCTGACTAGCCACCAGGGTAGTATCTGCTTCATGGTGAGAGGAAAGTGGCCCAGCAGAAGGTGTGGCATGCACCTACGAGGCTTGTGTTAATGGTGGGAAGAGTATAGTACGTAGAGGAGAGGGATGGTGAGTCGGTGTGTTTTGGGTTGAGTCTTCTGTTGTTGGTGCGAATCAGGTCATCCGGGATGGTCTCAACTGGTGTTTCCGGTGAGCTAGGGTTAGGGGAGGAAGGGGTGGTTGAGGGTATATTTTTTGGTGAAGGATTTTTGCTTAAGGGAGGGTGGTGTAGTTCAGAGATCTTAATGGTTTGCCGGCGGGACCTCCTAGAGCCAGCCATGGGGACCAGCGGGGGAGTGGGTGGGGCGCGGCTGGGCAGCCGCACTGGGGTGGCGCTAGCGCCGGTTAATGAGGAGAGAGAAGAGAGCTGCGGAAGGGTTTTTCCAATCGTACTTTTTAAAGAAATTCTTTTTTTTGATCTAAGTGTTTACTCAAGTTTTTGGTCATAGAACTTTTATACTTGATTTTTAAAAAAAAATAAATTCTTCCTAAGTATAATTCAAACTATCGACCGAGAAAAATAATCAAACGTTTAAAATAGTTACAATATCTCGGTTTCAGACTTGAAAGGTTTATCAACTCAAGTATCCAAGCCGAAGAAGGTTTTTTTTTCTTCTAAAAATCACCGGATTTATAGATTAAAAACAAACAACTACAATCCAATCTATGAATCTAAAATTAGGAATTCATTTAGATTAAGCTCTCGTTTGGTTGTAACTCCAAAAATGAAAACGGAATAGAAATAAATCTACTCCATATGTATATCTTGTGTATGAAATTTTTTTGTGATTTTATGCAAAATGCATTAGGTTCCCCCATTTTGTTTCCCTCTTAGGTTTCAAGAGGGTCGGCTCAATGTATTTGGAGGCCCAGTCCAATTACGTTATAATAAAAACATTAGCCCACAATTTGAAAGTATATACAATTTAATAGGAAAAAATTTTAAGAAGGAGGCCTCGAACTTGAGACCAAACGAAGCTCAACTAGTATCCTCCTTACCAACTGGGCTATTAGTACATTGATACTAATACCTTTTTCTTCATAATGAGGCCCCAAAAAATCCGAGGCCCTATCATGAGAAGAGGTTGCACCGGCTCCGAGCCGGGCCTGAGTTTCAAAATTAATCAAATACTACTTTCATTAGTTCAAACCACAAGGAATGATTCCAAACAGTTTCATGAAAAGGGTATATATTATGGACTAGATTCGTTTCCATTCTGATTTTGTTTCCGCTTTCGGAGTTAAAACCAAACGTGCCCTAAGAACGGTCAAAATGTCGGTATACACAAAAATAAGAATTGTGGACAAAATTGCGATATAACTCATCTTAAATATATTTAAACATCGATCCTTATGAATATTTGTGAAAACAAATTTGGGGTAAACCCTTAAACGGTAAGTAAATGCATTCTAACATAATGTACAATCCACTCACAAATGAAAGTCATTCTAATAAAATTACACTAGAGTATACGCTTCGTCTACACTTAACCACAACTTTATGACACAATCCTGATCATATGCACCTTGAATCAAAGATAAATATATAAAAAAAAAAATCATCGTCATCTGCACTTAAACAAAATGCGAATGATTAAGCATTCACCAACATAATAAGATATATAGAAGGAAGAGTTCATTATATAGATTATGCTTTTTTATGGATTATTTGCATGGACATGTTTAAAGTAATATGAACTTATAGAGTGATTGCTAAAAATGTTACATTATTATGTGGTTCCATGTCATCAACTATACTAAGTTGTACATCCTTGTACATAAAGTTATGCCTTGTTTGAATGTGTATCCTAAAATACATGGAGTTGATGACATATCTGTCATTGCCTGTCACCTCTTGTCAACCATGTTCATCAAATGTAATGACAATTATAATCATTCAAGTATTACATTTTGGATTTTCAAATTCAAGTATCGAAATGTGAGCCTAAGGTTTTTGGGTATTATAATTTGAGTATAGAAAATTTTATCTTGCGCGTATCATCAAAAGTTTTCATCGACGCATGAAAAGGCTCAATTTAATCATCGATACTTGAGTCTCGGCACTACCTCCGTATAAATATAATAGGAGGTAAGGGTGTATCCGGTTTAAGTCAAACCTATTAATGTAGATATACAATGGTTGGTTGGAGTCAACAAAAACACAATAAACTATAAGTAAATGTTATATTGTTCACTAACCGCTACATAATGTGCTCAACCTCCAACTCATGCAATAGTACGTATCTCTGTAGGCGGGCCTTGATTGAGATCGATCTTCGTTATTTGTACAAATGTTTGTGGGTTGTTTCCAAGAATGACAAGCACAACATGGTCAAATGTTGTAGCGGCTAAACTCATGATAGACGTCAGCATCCGACATCTATGCGGGTAAAATCCGGGTAAGTCATAATAAACGTTCTTGATGAGATCGTCAAAAGGAAAGTAACGAATCCAAGCCTACAAAAACAAATTACAAATTAAGTCAATAATCAACAAAAGAAAAACTTTAAATTTATGTCACATAGCATGTATTCACTTTATGCCATCTTCATTAAGCGTTTACCGAAACTTTGGGTAAGATACGAAACAAATGGTATATTTATTGTAGGTGTTTTGGTTATATTTATAACCACCGGATATCCCAACGGATATGATCCAACATACACAATTATAGTCGTTGGGTGACGTTAGAAACCAACGGTTATATCTTGAAACTCAACGTAATCGGTCAATGTTGAAGTTTAAGATTGTCAACACAATCGGCTTTGCATTGAGTGCGAACAATTTCAACGCAGGCGATTTGCGTTGCACTGTGCATTTGATCATTTTCTCTCTGTGCATATAAGATCTTTTTTTATATTGATGGACTGAGATATGAATTTTATGTGCACAGTTAAAGCCTCCTAAAAGTGCACAATGAAAAATGTCACCAAAATAATTTCATGGCATCTTAATTTAGATATTGTGCTTAATCGCAATACCTTTTATTCACTTTTAACGGCGCACATTATACGCCATAAAATCACAGTCTGTGGCTTTTTAAACTATAATGAAAACAAATTCGAGGATAAAGTTGATTAATATAAAGGAAATTGATACTAGAAGATACAATATTTCTACAATATATGAAGTATTGGTCATTATTGTTAGACTTGGAAAATATAATTATGTTAAATATATGTTAACTAAGTAAAGTTGAAGTGAGATGTGTATCTTGACATAAGTTGTCAACCACACATCACTAACATAATTAGTTACATATATTGTTCAAGTGAATATATACAATATGGGAAAATAATGAATACGAGTTTGATTATTTCTTATCTCATTTCTATTTCAGTTTGATCTAGGTTAAATCTTGTAATATGGTATCAAAGCTTGATGGATGAACAAAATAATGATTCAGAAACTCGAAAAATTGATTTGACGTATAATTTAATCGATCAAAGACTACATGGGGAAGATATGAAGAAGTACCACATTGTTTAACCAATGAGTGAATTTGCTATGTAGCATTAATTTACTAATTTTGTTTAGTTAATTGTGAAGCTCAATAATTTTGTTAGAATATGATCTTTTTTTAATTTTTTAGACTAATTTGCCCTTCTACAAGAATTTAAAAGATTCTTAATTATTTATTACCTTTTAATTGACCTACAATCCCTAATTGAAGAAGGTGTATTTTGAATAAGTTATCAATTTTAATCAGCGTAATCAATTAGTAAATCATAAAGAATAAAAAAAAATTACGTTAATTGATAAAACTAGCATGTTACATGCTTTTACTTTTCATGTAAATCATGAAGAGTACAAGAAAATTCTTAATAAAATTTTACAAAAAATTTACAAGAATTGATCAGCGTAATCAATTAGTAATTAATCTTGTAAAAGAAAATTTTACAAAAAGATAAATCGTGAAATCCAACTTGTCCAGTTGGTATTAGGGTGGGAGGGAGGGGCAACCAACCAGAGATCGATTCTTGTAAGAATTAGAAAGTTACAAGAAAATAAGTATCATTTACAAGAATAAATTATAAATTTACAAGAAATTTGTTTCATTTACAAGAATACTTACCGTAAAGTTATAAGAGTAACGTCTAAATTAGGATAAAATTTATTATAATTAATAAGGGTAAATCTGCCATTATTTATTTAATAAGGCTATTCACTTAAAAGTTTATAGGCCTAAGTTATTTACTAAACAAAATTAGTTATTGGGTACATTTCATCCAATTTTCTCTTAACCAATCTCACCAATGACAAGTGTTGGAAGCTACATAGGTATAGATCTAACTACTTCAGGATAGGGAATTGCTTTTTGTGAACTAGTCACAAACTTGTTGCATCATTAATCAACAATTAATAATTCTCCAAATGCATCAACATTCACAAATGAACAAGTGCTATAGTTGATGTCCCAAATTAAAAAAAAATACGAATAATTGAAAAACTAACTTTGTTGCTTTTTTGGCTAATAAATTTGATTTCTTCTTTTCATGTGCTCTAAGTTCTAAGCGGATTCTTGACAACAGTGTTGCTAACCATTTTTTTTTTTTAAGTTTCATATATTGAGAAGGGGAATTCACATCATCGGGGTTGTTTTGACCAGGGTATATAACGAATTCTAAAACAAGAGAAGGACTACATAAGATGGATTCCGATCAAGTTTGCCCACATGAGAGAATCGGTGGGGCGATCTTTCCAGTTATGCATGGGTGGTGTAGCTCTTGATAGCTTGGATATATAGTGGGCACATGCAGTGGTTGAGGTGAAGGAATTGTTGTATATAAGGTTGTTTCTAGCCTTCCATGTAAAGTAAATGGAAGCAGTGATCGAAGAGATACAGATGCTGGATATGAAATCGTGCTTACGGGGTTTAATTGTTCCAAACCAAGTCCATAGATCACTGGTGTAGGGATAGGGGATCGGAAGTTTGGTCCAACGAGAGATGATGCCAAGCACCGTGCTAGTGTAACTACATGAGTTCCAAATGTGAGGCTCGCACTCCGGGTGGATCCCGCGGAGCTTCCAAGTATCATCGGTGACCATGTTCTAGAGGAGGAGCTTGTTGAGGGTTGGAAGTATCTGATGCTAGCAATCCAAGTGAGAAACTGCATTTAGGGATGTTGTTACCGTGCCAAATAAAGCTGCATTTAGGGATGTTACTGATCATATTACACCCCATCTAAAGTTATTTTGTACTTATGAGCTTGTGCATATTCAAACTCTAATCATCAGGCCGAATGGAAAAGTGCATCAATGGCTCACAAAGCATTGTTAAGCTCATTCCATCTTTTACCCTTCGCAATTTTCTTCATGTTCTTGAATTTCATATCAATCTTCTATATATGTCTAAACTTGTCACAAACTTACATATTCATGTTGTTTTCACCTCCAACTATTTTGTTTTAGAGGACTCCTCGATGAAGAATCTCTCGGTGAATAGTAGATCATGCAAAGGGTTATATGTTGTGGACCATTATATTCCTTTATTTTTAAACTCTACGAAATGCCTTGTAATAAGTCTATTGTGATATTACCTAACAATACTCATTCATATTATAATGTTCATAAAATATATAAATATGATGTTTGACATTGTCGTCTAGAACACTTTTCATTTGATCAACTTTAGTGCCCGTTTGGTTGGAGCGGTGAAATGGAAATGGAATGGAATCGGATAAGGTTAAGGAAAGGAAATGAAAATGATGGGATCACTTTCATGTGTTAAAAGACCTCTAAACAAACATAATTTTTTATTGATTCGAAATCATTCCATTACCGGGAATGATTCTTAGCGTTTCCAAACGAGCCCTTATTTTATTGAGTTTATTGATGTAAATAACAGTAAAACATATATGTGAGAGTTGTCCTCAATCTAAGCAACATAAATTGTCTTATTTTCATTATTCAAGCATACTCGAGCATTTTTTTTTTGTATCTCATACATGTAGATGCGGGGGTTCCTTATAAACAATACACTCGTTATGTTCATTGTTAATGACTACTTTAGATGAGCTTTGACCTAAAGCCCGTCACCCTCCCTGGAGTACGCGCCTCCACGCGCTGCTTCCTCCCTGCCCTCAGTGGCTCTCCTTCCCCTCACCTCCCTTGCCCCATTCATGGGCGGCTCTAAGCGCTACAAAAAGCTATCCATAAAAATCTCCAACCTCACCCGTAGTCCTACGTCCAATGCCAAAACCCGATCTTCCCATCCACCATCCCCTACCAGCCCTTTCGAAGCCGTCCTGGAAGATCACATTCGAACCAATAACCATCGTCTCGCTAAAACACCTACCTCTCCGCCGCCTCCCATCTCCTATGAAGAGAACTTCCCTCCCCTTCCTCCTCATTCTCACACACCACCTTCCCCAACCTTGATCTCCTCTCCACCGTCTTCGTACCACCAACCTAGCACTTCTAATGAAGGAACCTCTATACCCCCATCCCCCTGATATAACCCTACCTTCTGCCATCCCTGAAACCTCCACCCCCTGTTGGCGAGTCTACCCCTGACTAGAAGTCTGAAGATCCGTCTGATACCCCTACCGTCGAAATTTGTATGCCCACCTCTAACGTTGAGTTTGGCCCGGTGGCTACCCTTCCTTCGTCCTTCAAGGATTTGTTCCAAAATGCACCGTCCGTCAACCACATACCTCTCTCCTTCGTCCCTGGGCTCGAGGGCCGAGTTATCCCTTTCTCCGAGGTGGTTGTCTGACACCCTCCATAAATGGAGCCTCTCACTCATTGGCCTGCCTGTGGGCTCCCCAATATCCTTTCATAAGATGAAATCTTTCACCTCCCGCTCTTGGAACTCGATCAAAAAACCATTAACTCTTCGTAACGACCAATTAAATATTCATATTCCACTTTGATAACGAGGATGATCTTAATGATACTATGCTTGGCAGCCCATGGTTCGTTAACAACTCCTCTACCTTGATATTGAAACGCTGGCACCACGGTATGAAACTCGACTACTCAACTCTCACCTCCATACCTATTTGGGCCACCTTGCCTGACTTGGATTATAGGTTCTGGTCCCCTAGTATGCTAGCCAAGATTGGTTCAGCAATCGGTAACCCTATCCTTACGGACTCCTGTTCAGCCTATCAAGAATGGTTTGGTTACGCCAGGGTCCTCGTCGATGTGCCCGCCTCAAAGCCTCTTATTCGAGTGCTTACCTTCAAATTCCCACTAACGGCAAATGTATAGTTTTTAGTCACCGATGCAAGTTCCCACTAACGGTGTTTCCTTTGTTCGTTTGCAAATCCTGCACCCTTGCCTCGTTGGCCTAACCCCACCACCACCTCCTCTAAGCCCCTTCTCCCTACACCTGAAGACTCCCTTCGTATTCACCCTAATCCTAATCATCGGCCCCATTCTACCTCCTCTATCACCAAGAATGCAAACCTCCAACCCCTCGTGGGGCCTAGCAACCCCCCAAGTATCTACCAGGTTGATGGCTTATCCCAAGGGAGTTCCCCCTAACCCTAACCCCTCTCAACTCCCATCACCCTACTCCTTTCACCCTCAACCCCATGAAGTGTTTGCCTTTACTCCCCTTTTACCCTATTCTCAACCGGTTCTCCCTTCGTCTCCTTCTACCTCTTTAACTACCCCGCTTAACCTCCCAAACCCCTCTATCCCTCTACCTCTCTCTTCTGCTTCGGACATCAAGAGTTTCCCGGAGACCAGTCAACCCTATGTATCTAAACATCTGCTCGTGGAATGTTAGAGATTTGAATTACCCTAACAAGCACAAAGTTATTCATGATATTGTCAAAAGGCATCGGCTTGATGTTATTGCTATCCTTGAAACAAGGCTTATGAAACAAAAAATGGACAAGATCTCCAACCACGTTCTCCCCGGATGGAATCATATATCCAACTTCTCCCTTGCTCACAACTGCCGGATTTGGATATGGTGAAACCCGCAAACTCTCCACATTACCCCTTTCCTCACTATTGACCAACTTATTTATTGCCATCTCCACTCACCTCTTAACCACACCGCACCTTCTATGAATACATCTTCAACCCTCCTTGAGTGCTCCTTCACCTATGCCCATAACCGTCTCAAGACTATTGCTCACTTTGGAATTCCATCGTCTCTATCAGGATCTTAAAACCCTCCAACCCCTCGGCCTTGCTTGGTGACTTCAATGTCACGCTGTCGCCTGAAGAGAAGATCACAAAGAACGCTCCTACCATTTCCCAATCCTCCAGTGAGCTCTCCTCCTTCTTCTCACTCAACAATCTCACCGATCATGCGTACTCCGGATGCAAGTTTATGTGGAGCAATAAACAGTCGGATAATAGAACTTGGTGTAAGTTGGATAGGATCATCATCAACCAAATATGGGATTTGATCTACCCTAACTCATCTGCCTTATTCGATAACCCGTTCATTTCGGATCACTCTGCTGTCATTCTCTCCCTTGACAAGAAGAAGCCCCTCCACCATGCTTAGTTCAGATTCAACAACGTCTGGGCTTCTCACGAGGATTTCTTACCCGCAATTTCTAAGATTTGGGAGCAACCCATGCACGATCATCTTATGTTCCAGCTCATCTCCAAGTTGAAACTTCTCAAGACTATATTAAAGAAGTTCCCTAACAAGAAAATTGAAGATCAATATGCTTCTATCGAAGGCCTCAAAAGCCTCCTATCCACTACTCAAAGTGATCTGTAGAGAGATCCCTTCAATGACCTCATCCTTACCTCTGAGAAGAACATCACTGTTCGCTCCAAACGGTGTGTGCAAGCTTTAAATTTATAACCCTAGACTTAAGCTTAAAACAAGGATGCGAACCCGCAGTGTACGGGTCAATCGTAGTAAAAGCAAGAAAATTCCAGGGGTCGATCACAGGGACTCGGTGAAACAGAGTCAATACGGTGTGCTAATGTCAATACTAACCACAAGAGCAATTTAACACAATCAAAGATGAATAAGAAGTCAATTAAGCAAACATGCAATTCTAGGGATTAAAGCATCAAGCTGTGGTTCCAACTCAAGATCTATAGATAAGCGGACAAAGCTGAGATTTTTGCGTGGGGAAGGTGTTACTAAAGTGGAGTAGATCACCGGGTAAGTCTCACTACACACTAATCCTAAACCGTAACTCCTATTACCGGGTAAGTCTCAAGGAATCAAGATAAAGAACTATAACCTCGAACTAACACACCATCTAAGGGAATAGAATCAACCTTTACCGGGTAAGTCTCAGGCTAACTCACAAAGACGGGATGGAAGCACACTCAAACCCCAATAAAGGATAAACCTTTATTACCTACACTTATGATCGTTAATACACAAACTAAGGAATTACCGGGTAAGTCTCATCCTAAGCTTGCATTGAACCAGGAAGGTGTAATAAGAATAGGATTTAGCAAACTCTAACACTTAACTTTCTGTTTTAGGATCGGATAAGTCACCTCGGTCAGAAGAATTCCACCCCGGCCGAGATGTTCATCAACCGAACGAGATGCTTAGGGTTAAGGTTAAAGACTCGAACTTTCAGGATCCTACTGGAATCTAATATTATTCTATCATTGTTTTTCCCACAACCTTCAACTAATCACCCTAGAATCACACAAGGAAATTAGCCACTCATCATCATAATGAAAGTATTAAAATATATGGGAAGAAGGTGAATATTTGAACGAAGAAGAATTTAATGAAAGACTTCAATAACTGAATCAAATATCACAACAAGGCGTTCCTTGGATAATAATCCAAAAAGACAAGACAACAATTGAGGGAATTGAAGATAATCTTACAAAACCCTTCAAAAAGCTATAAAAGCTATAGTCTTCAATCTTCCTTCAACCTTCAAAAAGGTTCTTCGAAAACTCCCAAATTGGAGTATACTGCGGCTGCTGCGTGTGTGGGGTGTGCTGCGTCGTATTTCGGTATATGCGGGCTTGTGGAATTGTGGAAATCCAACCCTTTTTATAGGAAAATAACCCTCCAAAGATAAAATATCTTAGAAAGATATCTTCCCATAAAAATAGGTAAAATATATGATTCTGCATATCTCCTTCCTTCCAGGAGCCAAGCCCAAAAATATAAGATCACTTTCCAAATTTAAAAGATCTCTTCCAAGAATAAAATATTCTCGCCGCGTCCTAGGTGTTCGCCTCGGTCGAGTCGGCGTCTCTGGATCGCCTCGGTCGAGGTAAATCAATGGTCAACCGAGGTGACTCACAACTGAATGTGAAATCTCTCAAAACTGGTCCAAAGTGAATCTTTAATCCATGGCTATGCTCCCTGGATGTAGCTCCAAATGACTCATGACTCCTTTTGCTCCTTTTTGATGCAAAACGTACCATATTACCTGCAATTACAACGAAACTAGGTGTAGACCTCGATTCTTGCAAAGGTAGATGAAATGGTAGTAAAATCACATAATGTACATACAAACATGCAGATTATGAAAGATAAAACGTCCAAACAAACCCCAAAATATAGACTATAATTCATGCTATCAAAATACCCCATACTTAGCCCTTGCTTGTCCCCAAGCAAGTTCCTCATATAAAAGACAAGATAGAATGGATTATAAGTCAAGAAAATCAATGAAAAAGTCTTTCAAAAATTATTTTATGGTGTGCAACTATCATAGATTACTCTAAGAGAATACTTCCTGGAATTAAAAACTTAATATGATCAAAACATTTTATAAATATAAGAAAGTTGTTCATCTTTGCATAAAATCATAGAATGCATAATAAATCATAGTTATCAAAATTAATCATGTATAATCCAGTTTAAACCGCTAAGTCAATCAACAAGCTCAAGGTCTCAAGGGCTTCCCAAAAGAAAAGTCAAGAAACGTGTAGGGTAGGGATGTATGTAAGGTAATGTGGTGCTAGAATCCGGGAAAAGGATGAACTTCACTTTCACTTTGACTTGCAACATCTTCCACCAATAAGCTTTGCTTATCTCACACTTTTTCTTTTTTACTTTACTTTTTGGGATGCATGGACAGAGGTGCACAATAACCGAAGCCTAGGAAATCTGCAATCATCAATTTCTCGAGATGCATCAAACCCTTGATGCACATACCATGACCCGTTAGGAATATCGCTCAATCCGATTTTGGCAAGACACAAACACCCGGCTATGTGAATGGTGCCGAGTTACTCATCTTCATGATTGACTTCCCCAAACCTAAAATTACTTTCTAACACTTCACTTCCAGCCCACTCCTCAACTTTAACTTGCTTTCACCACTTCGCTTGCTTCCAAATTCCCGGATAGGTAAAGGGAGGCAAAATGTATATGAGGGGCTAAGCATGATCAAGAAGAAGAAGAAGAAGAGAATGAATTGCCTTGGTCTTTCCAAGAAGAAAGTGAGAGAACTTATCCTGCGGTGTCAACCTTCAAATTCAACATAATTTGGATAAAAACAAGGTATTAAACATGCTAATAATTTCAAACAAAGCATTTAGCAACTTAAACATATTATAAAACCTTTAAAACACATAAAGAATTTAAAACCAGTAAGTAAACAAAATCTTCACTGAGATCATATCCAGATAAGTAGCACAAAATCGTTTTCGAAAACTTTCTGTTACGCCACCTCGGTCAAGATGTTCTTGGTTCAACCGAGGTGAAACACCTCGTTTCGCCAGAACCTCCCCGGTCGAGGTAAAAATTTTTTTTTTTTTTTTTTTTCGGTTCGGTTTCGACGTTTTTCTCAATCAAATAATCTGTAGATATGCATGTAATATCAGATAATCATATAAAGGCAAATGAAGCATAAATATGAAAATATCTGATAAATAAAATACATCATAAGTGTCGAATACATCAAAGGTAGCCACATAGTCAAATAATAAACACCCCATACTTGAGACACACTGTCCCAGTGGGTATAATATAAGTCTAAACAGGAGAACTTACCGGATAGAAGCCGAACTGCATAAAAATATAATAATAAAACTCTGCAGCTCCTCAGTAGTCCTGATCCGGCGGTGGTGGTGGTGGTACATAAGGATGCTGGGTCGGATCAAACGGATAGCCCATAGTCTGCTGGAACTGTAGCTCCATCATCCTACGCTGATAGTGCTGCCCCTCCAACATCTGCTGAGTCCAGCTGTCAAGGTGTCGGTGCTGGGCGGCAAATCTCTCATGGATATCCACTGTAAGGGCAGCATATGAGTCTATCATCTGATCTGTCAAGTCGTCGATCCGACGATGAGCCTCTGCATCTCTATGACGGCGTGTCCGACGCCTAGCAGATCTAGCAGGAGGTGCAGCAGGTGCAGGCTCAGTATCCTCCTCATCATCATCCAAATCAATAATAGGTGGCGCGCTCGTCCCATCTGTATCTGTCCCTGTGTCCATCGGGACGCCACCTCCTCTCTCGTCTACCGTGTCATCATCATCGTCGTCCTCCTCCTCAGCCTCAGCAGGGGCAGCTGCTGCCTCTCTATGATCCTCCATGAGTGGATCCCAAGCAGTCTGCCAGAAATGGGGATCAAAGACAGAGAACTGTGCAGACCATCTGATGCCCTGAGGTGCAGTCCGCTCCCAAGGCATGGCAACGTAGGGTGTAGTCAGCCCACGGGGAACTAGAATCCTCCGTGTAATCATCTCCTGCAATCCCAGCGGCTTCGGAGCCGCCGCCAACGTGCAAACGCTGAGGTCCATCCCGTGGTAAGTAGCGATGTGGGTGACTAGACCTCCACAGCAAATGTCTCCCTTCGCCTTGGCTTTGATCCTGTGCAGATCCTCTGCTAGGAGCAAGCCAAAGTCTGGGAAACCTCTTGTAACCATGCAGTAAAGCGAAAAGAGCTCACCCTGTCTGATCTTCTGGGGCGTCTCAGTACGCGCCAGAAGTGTCTCACTGAAGATCCTGTGGGCAAGTCTGAAGGCTGGGTGAAAGATGACCTTCTCCTTGGAATCTCCAGGGCGCCATCTGTCTGCGTGCGCGGTAATGTGGGCTATCTGTCCCCAGAACTCCCTAGCTACGGATCGGGAGGGGAAGTCCACAGCTATGGGGTCAGGAAAGCCAAAAATCTCTCTCCATATCTCTAAAGGAACTATGAAGTTCCGGTTCATCAACCGGTACTTCACAGAACGGTCTGTGGGGAGGTAGGAGAAGGAGCTAACAAACTCGAGTGTCGGCTCTAGGTAGGCTGGGGCTCGGATCTCAGTAAACTGATCCAGCCCGACGGTAGCAATCATCCTCCTAAGGTCAGCATCTAACCCTAGGCAGTCAAAAGCTGACACATCCAGAAATCGTGGTGCGATGACTAGACGGCCAGCTATCCTCTCATAGTCTACCCGGCATCTCTCGTGGATAACCGGGCGGTAGGGACGGGATGAGGAAGGAGAAGGGGAAGGGGAGGATCTATCTCTAAGAGCTAAACGGCGATCTGAACTCATTTTCAAACACACTGTCAGACTACCTCGGTCGACTGACAAACACCAAGAATCACCTCGACCGAGGTGCAGAACGACTGGACCGAGGCGAAGACACTCGCGATTCTACTCTCTGATTTTCAGTTCTTTTCCCCCAAAAATCACTACCGATGCTTCCTAAGGGGTACTTATAGACTTCCTCAACAGAATCAAGGGCAACCAAAGCCCAATATGCAGTAAACGAACGAGTTAGGGTTTCGGTCGTTTTTACCTCGTTCCGGCCGATTCACTCGATTTTCTTGCAGATTCGTTGTTGCAATCGACTCCTCTATCCTTCAATCTCGGTTTGGAAGCAGAAAACGTCGAAAACGAGCAAGAATCGAGAGTGAGCGAAGTGGATCTGTCTCCGCGGTCGAAATGGGTAAAAAAAATGTGGAAAGTAATTTTTCCTTTTTTATACTGTTACTGGATCTGCTGTCACCTCGGTCGAGATGGTCTCGACTGGACCGAGGTGGTATGGACCGAGGCGGTTCTGCAGAAACCCTAGTTGCCTCGGTTGCTTCAAGAATCAACTCGGTCGAGATGCTCTGACAGTGACCGAGGTGCTTCTGTCTTCTCAGAATCTCGAACTTCTGTCCTTCCAGATGTGCTTCTTCCTGTTGTCTGTCCAGAACGCCAAGAAACAAAGCAAAGCAAAGCAAAAACAAGAACTGCCTAAGCTAGACTAGAAAACGGGAAAAGAAAGCAATACCTTGGGTTGCCTCCCAAGAAGCGCTTGATTTAAGGTCGCTAGCTGGACCATGATGCGTCTCAAAGGAGGTGGGAGGTTCCCTCACCCCATACTTCACCTCCATCGTGGGGTGAAGTAAGTAGCTCCATCAAACGCTCCAACAAGTGTAAGTGCTCATCGGGGAATAAATCGTCTATAGGTGGGTTATCCATCTCGCGGGAAGATTCCGGTAGCCGGCTGAGGTGATCCGCAACGGAGTTCTCGGATCCCTTCTTATCGCGGATCTCCAGATCAAACTCTTGAAGCAGGAGAATCCATCGAATAAGGCGCGGCTTGGCATCCTTCTTCGCCAACAAGTAACGAATGGCTGCATGGTCGGTGTAGACAATGACTTTCGCCCCTACTAGATAGGAACGAAACTTCTCAAAAGCATATACAACCGCCAATAACTCCTTCTCGGTGGTAGCGTAGTTGCGTTGTGCTTCATCTAGCGTCTTGCTAGCATAGTAGATGGCGGTGGTCCGTCCATCCTTCTTCTGTCCAAGCACCGCTCCTACGGCTACATCACTAGCGTCACACATGACCTCAAAGGGTAAGGTCCAATCAGGAGGCTGGATAATGGGAGCGGAGATCAACGCTTCCTTAATCCTGTAAAAAGCATCAAGACACTCCTGTGAAAACTCAAAAACAACATCTTTATTCAAGAGGTTTGTTAGAGGTTTAGAAATCTTGGAGAAGTCCTTGATGAATCTCTTGTAGAAACCTGCATGCCCGAAAAAACTCCTCACACCTTTAACAGAACAAGGAGGAGGGAGTTTCTCAATAGTCTCGATCTTAGCTCGATCGACCTCAATACCTCGATTAGAAACGAGGTGTCCTAGCACAATGCCTTCATTAACCATAAAATGACACTTCTCCCAATTCAAAACAAGGTTAGTGTCTTCACATCTTTTAAGCACTAGAGAAAGGTTAGATAGGCAATCATCAAAAGAGGAACCATATACAGAAAAATCATCCATGAATACCTCCATGATCTCCTCTATGTACTCGGAAAAGATAGCCATCATGCATCGCTGGAAGGTAGCTGGTGCATTGCACAATCCAAATGGCATCCTCCGATAGGCAAACGTCCCCCATGGACAAGTGAAAGTGGTCTTCTCCTGATCATCCGGATGAATAGGAATTTGGAAGAATCCACTATAGCCGTCCAAGTAGCAAAAGTGTGAATGCTGGGCCAACCGTTCGAGCATTTGATCAATGAAGGGAAGCGGAAAATGATCTTTCCGAGTCGCCGTGTTCAGCTTCCTATAGTCGATGCAAACTCTCCACCCCGTAACGGTCCTTGTTGGGATCAACTCGTTGTTCTTATTCGTCACAACGGTCATCCCTCCTTTCTTCGGAACGACATGCACTGGGCTAACCCACTTGCTGTCCGAGATAGGATAAATAATACCTGCATCCAACCACTTAAGAACTTCCTTCTTCACAACCTCTTTCATGATCGGATTTAACCGTCTTTGAGGTTCCCGTGAAGTCTTATGATTGTCTTCCATTAGAATTCTATGCATGCAGAAAGAAGGTTTAATGCCAATAAGATCATCCGTGGTGTAACCTATGGCTTTTCGATGCTTTCTCAGGACATGCATTAGCTTAGATAATTCAGAATCGGAGAGGGAAGCACTAGCAATAACGGGATAAGTAGAATCCGGCCCAAGAAAGATATACCTCAAGTGACTAGGGAGTTGTTTAAGCTCCACAACTGGGGGTGCTTTCTGAGAGGGATCTGTGCTTCCTCTTTCCAGTGGATTGGTGTCAGAAACTGTACTCGATGCAATCTCAGTTTGAATCGTCTCGCTGTCGACCTCGGTCGAGGCGCAAAGGCGTTGACCGAGGTGTTCTTCAGACGCCTCGCTCTGTCCAGAAGGTGCCTCGGTCGAGGTACTGCTACTGGAACCGAGACTGGAGATCTTCGTCTCCTGGACTAGCTTCTCAATTTTAGCTCCTGGATCCTCCCCCAGTGCCTTTAAGCTCTGTATATCTGCATCACAAGAAGCATCTATACCTTCCTCCATTAAACTGAAGCTAATAACTCTTTCGAGTGGATCGTTAATAAGGATAGAGCTCACCAATTCCCTTGATTCTTCTTCATCGTAGATGTTGAAGATATCATTAGTTAGTTGCTCCCCTTTCATAGGTGCAAGTAGTGCGAACTCCACCTCATCGCTACCAACGTTGAATTTCAACTTGGCGTTCTTGCAATCCACATTGCAACCCGAAGTTGCTAGAAATGGCCTCCCGAGAATGATAGGAACAGGATAATCTGCGGGAATGTCAAGTACGACAAAATCTATAGGTAGATAGAAGTTACCTAACTTGACCGGAACGTCCTCCAAAATACCCACGGGATGGGTGATGGAGCGATCCGCCATGTAAAGTCGAATCTTGACCGGCTTCGGCTCTCCAAGACCGATCTTAGTGCATAGCTCCAGCGGGATGATGCTCACGCTGGCTCCTAGATCACAAAGGGCTTCACAAGTGACATCCCCAACTTGAATAGGAATGCAAAATGAGCCGGGATCTCTCAATTTAGGTGGCATCTTCTCCTTCATGATTTTGATTAGCTCCGAAGACTTAGACGTCATCCTAACTTCACCAACATCCTCCAGCTTCCTTTTCCTTGATAAGATCTCTTTTAAGAACTTCCCATAGGCGGGCATACCTAAAATAGCATCAAGGAAAGGAATATTAATATGTAGCTTATTCATCAAGTCAAGAAACTTACCGAAGTGCTTGTCTAGATGTGCTCTGGCTCTGGATTGAGGGAATGGAAGTGGTGGCTTATATGCAGGAGGTGGAACATAAGTTTCTGTCGTTCCTCCCACTTTCTGTTGCTCCGCCTCGGTTGGCATCTCGGTCGAGGTGTTCTTCGAATGGATCTGGACCGAGGTGGTCTGCGTCGAGCGAGGTACTGGATCAGCAGTTTTAAGTCCACTCCTCGTCGTTATGGCCATGCACTGGCCCTTAGGGTTAGTTTCCATCTTTTCTGGAAGCTTCCCTGGATCTCTTGGCGCTTCATTCGTCCTATTAGCAAGTTGTTGTTCAAGGGACTTTTGGGCCCTCGAAAATGAAGTCATGGAATTCTCCATAGCGTTAAGCTTGATCAAGATTGCCTCCAGAACTGCGTCTTTCTTTTCTGGCTGAGACGAACTTGATCCTTGCCCTTGGCTTTTCAATGGAGTAGAAGAAGAAGAAGAAGGGGAAGAGAGGAAAGGATTAGAGGAATCATTAGAGTTGGAGTTTGAATAATTGTTACCGTGGTTTTGATTATTCGCCCTCCAGTTGTTGCTATTGGATCCTCTATTGTTGTTGTTGTAGTTGTTGTTTCGGGGTCCGTTGTTGTTGTTACGGTACCCGTTATTGTTGTTGTTGTTGTTCCTTTGCCCTTGCTCTTCCTTCTTAGTTTGAGCCATCAAGAGCTCCTTCAATTGCTTCACGTCATTCTTCAATGATGTGAGTTGATTGTTGTCGGGTTTAGTCTCTTGAAAATTGACTCTTTTTACTCCACCTTCGGCTCCTTGGTGGGTATATTTCTCCATGTGCAAGGCTTGCTTCTCAATGAAGTCCCATGCATCATCAATCGCCATGTCCATGAAGGTACCGGCGGAGAGTAGTTGGAGATTGAACTGGGTGCTTCCGTCCAGCCCTTTGAAGTAGATCTCCAACAACTCGATCTTTGGAATCCCATGATGTGGGCAATCCAAAAGGATATCCTTGAACCGCTCCCAAGATTTGGACAAGCTCTCCTTGTCCTTCATCATGAAAGCATTGATCTTCCCTCTCATTTCAGCAGTCTTTGAGGGGGGAAAGAATTTGGTTAGGAATTCCGTAGTCATCTCCTCCCACGTGCTAATTTTTCCTGGAGGAAGAGATTGATACCAAGTAAGAGCTCTATCTTTTAAAGAAAAGTAAAAAGGTCTTAGCTTGTAGTTGTTGTTTTCAATTCTAGAAGGTCGCAAGGTCTCCATCAAGATCTCGTAGTTTTGAAGATGTTGATGCGGCGACTCCTTCTCTAGCCCTCCGAATTGGCATTGGCAAATCATGGCCAGAACTTGCGGTCGAAGTTCGTAGTCATGATCCGCTGGATCTCCTAGGTTCACCCCTGGACGCCTCAGCTGTTGATTAGGGTCCATCCTTTGACCTAGGGTTTGCGGGATTCCTGCAAGAAGAACATCTCGGACTGGTATCCGAAGTGGGAGTACATCGGCCGGGGCGTCAGGTACTGGAATCTGCCTCGGTCGAGGATCTACTACTGGATTCTGCATCGGTCGAGGATCAACAGGAGGATCTTCCCTCGGTCGAAGTAGAATCTGATCTCGTATGGCTGCAATCTCAGCTTCGATTGTTGCAGTCCTGGCACGATTCTCTTCTTTCTCTTGCCTTAGCTCTTCTTTACTGAGACGTAGCAGCTCCTGCGTCTCTCTCAATTGGGCCGCAAGATCGTGATCGTCTTGTTGGGCCATCTTCGCTTCTCTTAAGCGTCGCTTGTATGTCTTTTCTGGTTCGGGATCGTAAGGAACGATTTCCTTCCCAGCGCGGGTTCTTCGCATATACCTAAGAAAGAACCTGCAAAGATCGTCACTCAAGTAGAGTGGTTAGATGAAACGGGGCAAGCGCCCCAAGAGCAAACCGTACCGGCTCGGTCTAGACCAAGTCTCCGGCAACGGCGCCAAAAACTTGTTCGCTCCAAACGGTGTGTGCAAGCTTTAAATTTATAACCCTAGACTTAAGCTTAAAACAAGGATGCGAACCCGCAGTGTACGGGTCAATCGTAGTAAAAGCAAGAAAATTCCAGGGGTCGATCACAGGGACTCGGTGAAACAGAGTCAATACGGTGTGCTAATGTCAATACTAACCACAAGAGCAATTTAACACAATCAAAGATGAATAAGAAGTCAATTAAGCAAACATGCAATTCTAGGGATTAAAGCATCAAGCTGTGGTTCCAACTCAAGATCTATAGATAAGCGGACAAAGCTGAGATTTTTGCGTGGGGAAGGTGTTACTAAAGTGGAGTAGATCACCGGGTAAGTCTCACTACACACTAATCCTAAACCGTAACTCCTATTACCGGGTAAGTCTCAAGGAATCAAGATAAAGAACTATAACCTCGAACTAACACACCATCTAAGGGAATAGAATCAACCTTTACCGGGTAAGTCTCAGGCTAACTCACAAAGACGGGATGGAAGCACACTCAAACCCCAATAAAGGATAAACCTTTATTACCTACACTTATGATCGTTAATACACAAACTAAGGAATTACCGGGTAAGTCTCATCCTAAGCTTGCATTGAACCAGGAAGGTGTAATAAGAATAGGATTTAGCAAACTCTAACACTTAACTTTCTGTTTTAGGATCGGATAAGTCACCTCGGTCAGAAGAATTCCACCCCGGCCGAGATGTTCATCAACCGAACGAGATGCTTAGGGTTAAGGTTAAAGACTCGAACTTTCAGGATCCTACTGGAATCTAATATTATTCTATCATTGTTTTTCCCACAACCTTCAGCTAATCACCCTAGAATCACACAAGGAAATTAGCCACTCATCATCATAATGAAAGTATTAAAATATATGGGAAGAAGGTGAATATTTGAACGAAGAAGAATTTAATGAAAGACTTCAATAACTGAATCAAATATCACAACAAGGCGTTCCTTGGATAATAATCCAAAAAGACAAGACAACAATTGAGGGAATTGAAGATAATCTTACAAAACCCTTCAAAAAGCTATAAAAGCTATAGTCTTCAATCTTCCTTCAACCTTCAAAAAGGTTCTTCGAAAACTCCCAAATTGGAGTATACTGCGGCTGCTGCGTGTGTGGGGTGTGCTGCGTCGTATTTCGGTATATGCGGGCTTGTGGAATTGTGGAAATCCAACCCTTTTTATAGGAAAATAACCCTCCAAAGATAAAATATCTTAGAAAGATATCTTCCCATAAAAATAGGTAAAATATATGATTCTGCATATCTCCTTCCTTCCAGGAGCCAAGCCCAAAAATATAAGATCACTTTCCAAATTTAAAAGATCTCTTCCAAGAATAAAATATTCTCGCCGCGTCCTAGGTGTTCGCCTCGGTCGAGTCGGCGTCTCTGGATCGCCTCGGTCGAGGTAAATCAATGGTCAACCGAGGTGACTCACAACTGAATGTGAAATCTCTCAAAACTGGTCCAAGGTGAATCTTTAATCCATGGCTATGCTCCCTGGATGTAGCTCCAAATGACTCATGACTCCTTTTGCTCCTTTTTGATGCAAAACGTACCATATTACCTGCAATTACAACGAAACTAGGTGTAGACCTCGATTCTTGCAAAGGTAGATGAAATGGTAGTAAAATCACATAATGTACATACAAACATGCAGATTATGAAAGATAAAACGTCCAAACAAACCCCAAAATATAGACTATAATTCATGCTATCAATCACCACAAGTCTCTGCAACGCTCTTGAGTAGCTCCATGTGTCCCTTGCCCAACTTTCCAAGGCTAACTGAATTCGGTACGGGGACCAGTGCACGTCCTACTTATTCAAGAGCATCAAGTCTAGAAGAACGGGCAATTGCATCAACTTCATAGTTGACCCTTCCAACTCAATATCCCATGACCACGAGATCATTTCCACCACTATCATTAATCACTTCTCTTCCATTCTCAACCTCATACCTTCTTACATTCCCACACCTATACCTAACCTCACTTGTTCTAGGATCTCACAAACTGATGCTCTTGCCCTCACTAGCCCCGTTTTCCCTGAGGAGATCAAGAACACTCTCTTTCATATGGGGGATACTAAGGCTCCGGGGCCCGATTGATATAACACCTTCTTTCTCAAAGCCTCTTGGAGCATTATCGGGGATGATTTTGCCTAGGCCATCCTTGAGTTCTTCAAATCTGGCCGTTTGCTCAAGCAGTTGAACCACACTTCCATCTCTCTCATTGTCAAGAAAATAAACCCTTCCCACCCCTCCGACTTTGGGCCTATCTCCTACTGCAATGTAATATACAAAATCATCGCCAAGATCTTGGCTTCCAAGATTAACGCCACTCTCCCTAACATCATCGGCAAGTGCCAACGCACTTTCGTCAAAGGCCGGTCTATCAAGTACAATATTCTCCTTTGCCAATATATCTTCAAGAAGTATAACCAAACCCACATTTCTCCTAGATGTGCTATTAAAGTGGATATCTCCAAGGCTTTCGACACTATCGAGCATAACTTCATTCTCCATAGTCTTAACATGTTCGGGTTTCCCCTGCCTTTATCCATCTAATCGAAGCTTGTATCACAAACCTCGTACTCAATCAATGTGAATGGTTCCCTTTGTGGTTATTTCAAAGGCTCTAGAGGCCTTTGCCAGGGTTGTCCACTCTCCTCACCCGTCTTTGTCTTAGCCATGGAGATCCTTTCCACTATGAGTTGTTCTAACCGAAAATTTTAAACTCCGTTTAATACTGAATTTAAATCGAGATCCGATCCGATCACCTTAATTCCTTTACATAAAACAAAACGATATTAGATTCGATCATTTTTATGTGACCTTGAGTCACATAAAATGATAACTTAAATAATCCCGTAAAAATTTCCGTACTTTTAACGGTTCCGGGCGAATAACTAGTATAGTTTCAGCTCCGTGTATTAAGCCTTAGACAGCTCAAATTATGGGCCCAATGTTCAGCCGGCCCACTTCTCTAAATTCTACCCTAATCCCCTCTTAAACAAAAGCTAACCTAACTACCTCCCTAATCCACGTCCCCTCTCTACCGCATAACCTCACGCCTCCACCTCTGTCGAACGGTACCACCTTCTGCACAGTCGACGCCAGCCAGAAGCCCAACGCCGCCAGCGACACCCGACGTCCCTTTCCAGCGCCGGACTAAGTACGCCCTCGGCGGTCAGGTGAGTACCCGTCTACTCTTCTTCTCCCTGAGCCAGTGGGCGGTTGATAACGCCTCTGCTGCACAGCAGGTTGAAGCAGCCACGCGAGACCACCAGCGAGACAACCTCTGTCGCCTCCTCGTACGGCTACTTCCGTCTTTGCGTGCGACCCGACTCCGTCAATCCAAGTAACCTGCCCTCTCTACCAGCCTCTCTCCCCTTGCGTTTGCCTCTGAGGTGGGTTAACACGAGATAGTCGGTCTTCTTGAACCTACAGTGAGTGGCTGAACCTCTTCGTCTTCATAACGAGTGTTACTAATCCGAGTACGGTGAGGCGTCGGGGTCGTCACTGCTGTAGACAGGATAGACGCTCAACCTCAGCCTCGTTTCGCCACATCGTGTCTCGTTGGAAGGGCTGCCACCGAGCCGGATCGAAGCACACCGTGGTGAGTCCTGTACTGTCCGCTCCTGTGCTTCTTTTCTGTTGTAATTGGAGTTGCAGTAGATATGTATACAGATTACATGGTGGGTAGATTGAGTTGCTTTAGAGTGGGTTCACGTGTTTTTTTTCTTTTTTTTAAACAAATGGTTATGGGTAAAGTTAATACCTTTGTACCTTATCCCTGCAGTATGTATATATATATATAGATTTATAGGTACAAATGAGATAAGTTTATACATAGTGATGTGGAGATAGTAAGGTTAGATAAGTATAACATGTAGGCGTGCAGGGTTTATATATATACGTGCATCGGTGTCGGGTACATACGTATGCATAGATAGATGAGATGGGAGACATAAGCGCTATGTATGAATTAGTAGCAGGAATATACATAGCTATATACATGGTGGGTAAGAGTAACTTTTGTATGTATATACATGCATGTACAAGAGTAGAGTAATCGGGAAAGAGGAGGAGTGTTGTTCTTTGAGGAGTGGTTTCGAGTTTTGACTTATAACTTATGAGAACTATCAGAGAGAAACAATTTATGAAAAACAAGTTCTAAAAGAAATTAGTAGAATTCAAGAATAAACTTGGAGAATCTCGGCACTAAGGGTAAAATGGTCTTTTACCGTAAGAGAGCTTTTTCCGTAATTCCTTCGCATGAGGTTGGACATCTGGATGTGATTTTGATCCACATGCCTTATTTGACAGGCGTTGGAGTTACCACGAGTACGGACCGATTTGAGACTTGTTAGAGGGTGATTTGACTCAGGTAAGTCCTTGCGACTTACTTAGCCAGTTTCTGGATATTAGTTGAGTGATAGTAGTTGTGTGTGTGCGATGTGCGTGATTATAATAATAACAACTTGCTAGGACGACCGTTATTTTTATGTGTAAGGCCCAAGTGTATGTATAACGGGCCGTGACATCACTGCCCAGCTCTGATAGGAGACTGGGAGGTTCTCTATACCCAGACCAGGCAGGTACAAGGTGAGATGCATCGGATCCATTCCTGATGGTTACACGGGGCGGAGGCGAGGTTTGGGAATCCCTCGTGTCACAAAATAAGTATCATTAGCGTGAAAGAGTAACTTAACTCAAGATAATAAAATGGACTTGTTTGAAAGCATGATGGGTGTTTATATTTTTATGTGTGTGTGTGTGCTACTATTATTCTTCTAATATTTATATAACTAGCTAACGGTTCCTCTTGTTGTGTTCTTAGATTTACGCAGGTTAGAACAGCAGCTGAGTGATCCGGAAGTAGTGGTCAGCCGGGTCTCCGTACTCCTTAGAGTAGGGGTTGGGGTTGTGTTTGTCTTTTCTTTCTTTTGGTTAAGACAGTTGTTTGTTTCCTTTGTTTAAGTACGTTAGGTTGTTAGACTTTGTTGCATTCATCCTTTTTCAAATACATTTTTATAAATTTCGGTTTTTCTTATCTGTGTCTTGTTGCAAGATCCTAGTAATATTGTTGTCAAACTGAGGTTGGGGCCCATTGTGAGGTCCTAACCAGTAATGCTCCGAGTTCTGAGAATTCGGGGTGTTACAACATGGTATCAGAGCCAGGTTGGCAACAATGGCACTTGAAATCTTCTGAAAGACCGAATAAGTACTTAAGCGGAACCCGAAAAGGGATCTGAGTTTTAAAAAGACTTTTGGTTTTCAAATGCATGCATAGTCTGGTTGGGGATAGAAAAGTACGGCTGACCACCACTACTACCGCGGATCTCAGGATGCTTAGTATGGACTTTAGGTTTTACTTTAGTTGGACTTATTAGCTTGATTATACAGATATGTGATATAGATAAGTACATACAGAAGATTAGTAGAAATTATAGTTATATTACCCTTAAGGGAGATAACCATATGAGATCCTCATTCAGTTGACACACCTAAGTTTTGAAGGATGTCAACGTGAGGATTAGTATGCACATCTTATGTGCATTAGGGTAGGCGAATGGCGGGCAACTCCTTCGAGCTTGCTGAGGAACGTCGAGGCGGGAAAGCGAGGACTGAAGGATAACATCAACGAACATGGCAAGCAGGGGATCCCGAGTCAACTTAACGGAAGCAAATGAAGGTTATACATGAGAGTAGTTCCGGAAAGGCGTTGGCTGACCGGCAATTATACAAATTAGGAGGGATAACCCATAAATTCTTTTAAGTGTGGTGGAAAGCAACGTTACAGACAAGAAGATGGCGACAGAAACAAGCATAGGTGTGGAAGGCAAAGAGAGGTGGTAGGACTCAGACAAGAGATATAGAATTCAAGCTCACTGACGGACCAGAAGGTGAAAGTTGATGCCAGAAACAGAACAAAATATGATCACCTCGACAGTCTACTTGACACCACAATCAAAATGGATAACCAAGACAGTCAAAAGCATAGAAGTCTACACGAAATACATTGTCCATCTAAATATGAAGAATTAAAGAGCTGTAAAATGGAAGCATACGCGTTGCCAACAAGTGAAAGAGAGATTTCACCAACATGGAAGCGGAGTGACTTTCTAGAAGATAAGTGAGTGACAACAAGGGCCGTGATACAAATATCAAAATCATAGAATCCTGAAAGCAGAAAAGGCAGCATTACAAGCAACATCCAAGGAATAAGAGTGTGTGAGAAGAGTATTGGTGAACCCGAGGGACCCCAATAACTTCTCATTCAAAAGGGATTTAAGCTAATAAACTAGCGGGTCATAACAGAGAACCGTCAGTGGACAATAACTCGGATACAAGAATTATGGAGAAGTGCCTACAAGTTATCGTAGAAGAATTTATAAGCCCGTGTCGGAAGATGAAAATACAACTAGACTCGTAAGAGTATAGTGCTTTTATAGGAGTGTAATTTGTAGAAGGAGCTAAAGGAAAATAAATGGAAGAGATATATTTTCACCTTGTACATCACACCTCAAAAGAGATAGAAGAAAAGTAAGTCTACGATCTTATAGAAGGTCAACTACAGAAAAGTAAGTCTACGAAATACATTGTCCATCACACCTCAAGGTTAGAGATGAGATCCTCTCTAGGCCCAACTCAGGTCCCCTTAACCCCATCACCCACCCCAACGGATCCTTCAACTCTTCTACAACCTACCTCTTCTTCAGGATCCTCTCCCTCCCGCCTAACCCCATCAACCTAAAGCACGTTTGGAAAGGGCTCAATATCCCCAAGTGCAGTTTCATTTCTTGAATTGCCTTCCACAAAAATATCTCCACCCTTACCAAACTCACGCACTGGAACTTCATCTCTGATGATACGTGCAAACTTTGTGGCAACCATCCCGAAAACATCTCCCATCTTTGGAGCTCCTGCAGCTTCACTAGCCTAGTCCTGGACATCATCTCCCTCTGGAGTAAGCTTCATCCCCAGTATCCTTATTCTAGTGACATTTGGGCATGGCTTGCAAACTTTAAACCCAGGAAGCACGATATGATCTCCAACATTTGCCTATCCTCGATCACGGCTTACGTTTACTTCACTTGAAAAGTTTGGAATGACCTAATCTATATCAACACTCCTCCCTCCCCAACTGCCTGCACTCATCACACCATCACAGCTATCAAGATTTACGCCTCCCATCGTTGGAAAGACCGTTCATCTAACTTCATCTGGTGGGCTAGATTACTTGGCATTCACCTCACTTAGGATGCTCTCTTGGTAGTCTAGCCAGTTTCCGTTTTGCCTTGTTCGATTTGGTTTTGTTATGTCAATGACTTTTTATGTAAATTCTCTTTTCAATATACGTAATCTTTTCAAAAAAAAAAAAAACTTTGACCTATCTCATGGCTAGCATGAGTATTGTTCACTCTTGCTCGAACATTTGTTGTTTTGGTTAAACACAATTGAAGTCAACAATCAAAGTTGTTAGCTCAAACAATGCTTTAGAATTATCCGACATTGATGCTTGTGCAATATTCTATGCGCAGGAAGACATTTTTTTACCAAACAAGTTGTCCACACACATCCCAACAAAATCGATCATATAACACAAGCACAAACACATTCCAAAATCGATCATATAACACAAGCACAAACACATTCTTGAGGTAGTCTTATTTTTATTATTATTTTAACATAAAGTACCTATTTCTTATTAGGGTGAGTGCTTCTTCACTGCTACATATCCGTCGTCTTTCACTATTCTCCAATGCAAACACATATGATCTTCTACAATATTCTATGCTCTTGCTCTTCTTCAGTGGGTATGATTCAATCCTCTCTTTTACCATCTCATCATTTTACCTTTATGTCCTCTTTAACATATTATATTGAGTCAACAAGTTTAAATATACGCACCACGTCTACGTAGATTTATGACCGTTGAGATTCGAACGTTGAAAAGTGACCGTTGTAATTCGAACGTTGTAAAAGTGACCGTTGTAATTTGAACGTTATTGATTTCATTTGGTTATATAAAGATAGTAATAGAAGAGGTGAAAAACGCTCACAACATCTTCGAAAAAACAACACAACGTTTTCTGGAGAACAGCTGCGAGAATGTCAACACACGAGGATGATGAAGTGATGATTCCGTTCGACGATACAAAATTTAGTGATCCAGACGAGTTTCTTCGGCATTTCGAGGTAAGTACTTTATAACCGAAAATATAGAAAAACTAGAATTGTTGTATATAATGTATTTTTAAGTTAGATATAGTTGCAATTAATTAGGAAACATTTATTATAATTCGTGTTTTTATTATTTGGAGATTAGAAAACCGAAAACTAGAAATTTTATATTTTTTTTCTATGTGAACTAGGATCTTCCGAATTATTCTCGTGACGAAGGGAGTGATTATTCGCGAATGTTTGAAATTCGCGGTTTTTTCCATGATCGCGAGACGATGGTGGATTGGGCTCGATTCATGGGTGGAACCATGAACATGGTGTTGGTTACTAGTAGGTCGTGGAAGAATTCTTGGGGGTTCGTTACGTTTCGTTTGACATGCGAACGTTTTGGAGCCCCTCGTAAGAAGAAAGATGTGGATCCTGATACCGAGTCATCTTCTAGTCGAGCACAGAAATCGAAGAAGGACGGATGTTGTTTTGAGCTTGAGGGCGTACAAAGCGAGGCTGAGAAATGGACGTTGCATGTTATAAATGGAGTGCACAATCATACACTTCCCGAGCAGTTGAAGGGACACACATATGCTGGGAGATTGACGGAAAAACAATTTCGGAAGGTGGGACGTGAGCTTGGGTCGGGTTTCAAGCCGAGAAATATATTGAAGTCAATAAAGTTAGATGATCCATACAACGTCAGCACAATCGAACAAATATACAATGCTGGAATGAAGATTAGGAAGCTACAAGCAGAAGGACGGAGTCCTCTCCAACAAGCCCTACATATTTTAGAGGAGCGTCGTTATTATGTAAATGTGAGAAGATGCTCGGAATCGGAAGAAA
>BSUD01000008.1:108803618-108917937 GCA_033239045.1 Fagopyrum esculentum | reverse complement strand
TTATGTCATCATAATGGACACGACGTACAAGACGAACGAGTAAGTTTTAATATACATGTTATTATGATTTTAGTTTAATATAAATGTAAACTCATAATATATCCTATATAGGTACAAGATGCCGTTGTTAGAGATTGTCGGTATCACTAGCACGAGGTTGACGTTTGCAATAGCATTTGTTTTCATGGCCAAGGAAAACGCCAATCATTACCAGTGGGCATTACGGAGACTCCGACATGTGTGCGGAAATGTTACACCGGGGGTGATTGTGACGGACAGAGAGCTAGGACTCATAAGTGCCCTCGGTGTTGTTTTTCCGGATGTGAAGCACATGATTTGCACCTTTCATATAAAGTGCAACATCCAACATAGATCTTGGGCGGTGACTCGGTCAAAGGAATTACAAGCTGTTTTTGCAGCACACTACCATGCTCTTATTGAATCTAGATCTCCTGAGAGTTACGAGCGTCGTTTGGGTGAAATGAAAGTGCATTGGCAAGCTTCTCCGAGGTTGATGGAGTATTTGGAAACTACATGGCTAATCCCCTACAAGGAAGCAATTGTTCGATATTGGTGCGACTTGCATCTACACTTTGGCACGAGGACAACGAATGCGTAAGAACTTATTTCTATATTGTTTGCAATTGTTTTCTAATGTTTGTCTTGTAGATTAATTTATTGAATTGATATTGGTTGTTAGGTGTGAGTCAGCACACTCATTGTTGAAGGGTACATTGCGTTCTACCGTTCAAGGATTTCAGTTGGTGATGGAGAACATTGACTTGATGGTAAATGATCAGATTGATAAGATTCAAGCGTCAATAGAGATGTCACGTGAGAGGATGTTGTTGGCTGTGCGTGTGCCTATATTTGATTTGCTCCGAAACAAAGTAAGCAACGAGTGCTTTTTGGAGTTGTTGGAGATCTACGAGAAGGCAAAGCAAATTAGAAGCTTGACAACATGTAAGGATTCATATTGGAGGGAAGCTCATGGATTGCCTTGTACGCACGAGTTCTATATTGCTATTAGGCATCGGGAGCCAATACGTTTGGATCAGATTCACCCTTATTGGAAGCAAGTACGATGGGAAAAATTGAATCCGATGCATGAAGATGAGGTTGTCCATATTGATCCATACATGGAGTCACTCAATGACTTTAGGGAGCGATTGGACAAGAATTTGCTTCCGAGAGATGTTCTTGAGCGGATGGCTTCATCATATGAAGATATTACAAGTCCGGGAAAATCAACGCTGAGAGTACCAGAGCAGAAAGTCAGAACTAAAGGAAGACCACCAAAGTACGGCATTCTTTCAACAAGGAGAGAACCAAGTCGGTTTGAACATGGTTCTGGATCGGCACGTCCACGTCCTCGAGGTCGTCCACCTAAAGCAAGACAACATGTGGAAGTTAAAGTGGAGGAGCCCGAGCCTGAAGAGGCCAAAGTTGAAGTTAAAGTTGAGGAGGCTGAGCCACGTGGTAAGAAAGGCACCACCAGACGTTCTAAGAACTATCGGTTCAAGGGTGATCAGATGCAGAAGTTCATGAAACCCTTCATCCTTTCAGCCTATGATGTTAAAGGAGATGGGCATTGTGGATTTAGATCTCTTGCCGTGGTTTCGGGATACTCGGAAGAAGATTACTTGATTGTTAGAAGGGAATTGGCTACAGAGTTGTTGATGAGAAAGGACTTGTACGCACGTGTGAGTATTTTTTGTTGATAACCCCTTCATCCTTTTCTTTGATTTACTATATTTTGTTGATAAAATGATAAATTTCACTAATATTTGTTTTTTTTTTGTCAATAGTCGGCGGTAAAATGGACGGTCGATCAAGTTATCGAGGCCACTTGGTGGACTGATCCTATACCTTGTGGGCCGGAGAATTGGATGAAGTGTCCACTTATTGCAACAGTAGCAGCGACATACTACCGGTGTGCAGTTGTTATACTTGGCTCTACCCCCGAGACATGTTTACCAATTGTTACAACGGTTGAGAACCAAGAACCCCCAACAGAGATTCGTGCAATAGCGTGGGTCAATGGCAATCACTTTGTAGCCGTAAGTTTTCTTTCTTTCTACACCACTTATATCTCATATATTCTGTTACTTTTATTCAAGGATGACAAAAAAAGGTAATCAATTTTTCATTTGGCAATCATCTTTCGTTAGGTTTGGCTTAAACCAGACTCTCCATTACCACCTTTGACCCTTCCATGGAGGCGTGGACATGATTCTAGCGTTGATGGATGGGATGCACACTTCAGTGATAGATTCAAGATGTTCGACGACCTCCGGCGCAAAGAGTGTCCCAGAGAAGTGTGGATCAATCTCGTATCTTATTCAGACATTTCAGATTCAGAGTGATATGTTATATGTGTTTTAGGGTTTCATTTGGTTGATGGATGTTTGTATTGTAAGGCAAGCTTATGAAGTCATAGTCAATCTCTTAGTCTTTTCTTCTTCGTCGATCCTCTGTTCTACATCGGAATTACTAATGGATGATTCGTTGCTACTAGCTATGACTACAATGCTCCACTTGATGAATATTAAGGAATGAATTCATTAAACTTCATAAGCTTCATAAGCTTCATAAGCTTTAATAAACTTGTAAGATTCAATAAACTTTCATTAAACTTCATAAGCTTCAATAAACTTGTAAGATTCAATAAACTTTCAATAAGATTCATTAAACTTTCAATAAACTTCATAACTTCAATAAACTTGTATACACCAAAAGTTAAAATACATGACATGTATGTCCACCATACTACAAAATGTAAAGTACATCAATCTCGTCTCGGCTGTGTCGCCCTGACCTGAGATGGTGCAATATGAACGTCATGGCCAACTGACTCGTCGTACATCGTATGTATGTCCTCCATAGTCACTGAGCCACGACTAATAATATCCCGTAGGCGGGCCTGAATAATGTGTAGCCTCTGCATTGGAAAATAAAGTTGTCAGTTAAAGGTAAAGCATAATACTATAAAACTTTAAATAATATCCCGTACCCGAGTATCTGAAACAGGGACCGGAGGAGGACGATCTACCGGTGGAGACTGCATAGCTGAGCCAGGAAGGAGAAATGGATGGCACCGCTCGTTAAACCAGGACATGTAGTCCTCAGATACTGTCCATGGTAAAGGGGCCCTGGTCTGACCCTGAAGCGCAAATCTGCTCGCCTCCTCGTGTCTAGCAGCCCAGCGATCATCTGCGCCATGGAATCTCACCCTATACCCTCTACTGCCAGAAGCGGGGCGCTGCTCCAAATAAGGGACAATCCTCTGAAGTGGGATCGTCTGAATGTACCCAAACTGTCGGAGGACTCGATCCGGCATATATGCCTCGATGATATCTCCTATCTGGATCGTCCCTCGGTACCTCGACACAGCAAACTCGCCCTCAAAATCTAACACTCTATCGCTATATGGCATGAACTTGATGTCCTCCGCTCTCATCTGATCTAACTGTGAGCGCAAGGATCTCAACCTCTCAAGAGTGGGTGCTGGTGTCCTCGGAACAGACAGTCTAGAAGCCCATATGGCAGATCCATGACGTCCTGGATCCTCTGCCGCTGAACAACCCAAGGACGGGAAGTGGGCATAGATCCAGAACTGTAAATATTAAAGTAAATGAAAGATGTTATTAGTAAGATTAACAAATGAAAGTTCTTATCTAAAGTGACTAATTACAATGAAAGTTCTTACCTGTAGAAGGGATGTACATCCTCCTATCGTCTTCACCTTCAGTCGTGAGGCATCGCCCAACATACTGTAGGTAAAGTCCAGATTTGTCATTTTATCATAACAGTAACAATAAGAATTTATTAGGTATTGAAGTAGAGTGATAGTTATACGTACGAGTACAAGTACGCTAGGACGCCGGTGCCCCAAGCATAGTCTCCAGTCCGCCCATGGTCTCGCACGAAGTCGATCAAAAAAGGTCGAATCTTGTTCGTCGATTTATCGACGAACAAGGATGACCCTAAAAAGAAAAGAAGAAACACAGATGCCACCTCCTCAGCTGGGGTAGCTGGGTCGCGCCGAATGGCATCATACGCAGTCCTCAACAGGTCCACTGGTAGAGCTGTCTGGTGACTCCTAGCCTCCACCTCTGATATGTGAAATGTATCACTCAGCCACCTAACCCTATCTCATGCCAGCATAGGTGTGACCATGGCCTCTCCATCAATCCTAATGCCTAGGATGACGGCTACATCGTGCAGGGTGATGGTCATCTCACCCCAAGGTAGATGGAAACTGCTAGTCTCTGGATGCCAGCGCTCCACAAATGCATGTATGAGGGCGTGGTCAACTCCAGCAAAAGAGACATCTAGCAAACCCATCAAGCCACTCTGAGATGCTAAAGCAAACCAGGAAGTGGGGTCCGCTCTATCAGCGTCGGAAATCCATCTACTGAGTGTCTGAATGTGCTCTATCCGCCGTAAAGCTGTCATCGGCCTCCTGTAATCCTCCTTCATAACACACCGAATATTCAATTAAACGTTTTATTAATTTACTTTTTGTAAGATAATGTGTTGTAATTGTGTTTAGTTATCTACCTCTCCCATCCAGACACCTCGAGCACGGTGTCCGGCATAGCAAGTGAGCACATCGCTGATCAATGTTGCCCCTGTATCAGCAACTACACGACCTCGATCAGCCGGTACAAATGGCTCCTGCTGCGGCGGTACTACAGGATCTGCAGCTGGAGCATCGAAGTCAAAATCTCGCTGCTCGGTATGATCGCCAACAGGTGGCTCTACCTGCTCCTCAGCAGGAATATCTGCAGCTGTCTCCATGTGCTCGTCAGCAGTAATATCAGTAGGTGGCTCAACCTGCTCGTCAGCAGTAGTATCAACGCGCTCGCCAGCTGTGGGATCTATCTCCCCTGCCTGTACAGAAGGACGGGCCACATCCTGGTCCGAGTCAGATCCATACGTCGGTGGTGGAAGAACCTCCCGAGGGAGAGCCGGAGATGCATCTGAGATGCATGGTCTCTGTGGCTGCTGTGGTGGTGGTGTGTCGGCAGCCGAACCAGCTACGTGGGACCTCCTCCCCATCGTAGCTCTCGCAGTGGCGAGACCATCTCTACGAGCCGAGGCCGTGGGACGCCTCCGTCTATGTCTCTGCATGGCCTGTAATATCTATATTTGATATTACAGGTCAATTTAATTAATTTTCTTTTATTTAGTTTCCTTTACTTTCATTTAAATTGAATTTAAAAGAAACTAAAATAAATTAAATAAATTATAATTACATAAATAAAATTAGGGGGAAAAAGTAAAGGTAGAGATTTTAATTATATATATTTTTAATCTATTTTATTTTATATATTTCTAATCCATCTTATTTTAAATTAAATTGGATAAACTAATTTAATATATTTAATATATTACAATTAAATTAATTAGATATATTTTTTTCCGTTTATTTTGAATTAATATACATTAATTAAGATTATATAATGTTAATATATTTAATATAATATTTTTAATCCATTTTATTTTAAATTAAATTGGATAAACTAATTTAATATATTTAATATGTTACAATTAAATTAAATAAAAATATTTTTATTTAATTTAATTTGTATTTATTATTCTTTAATTAAATTAAGTTTTTTAAAATTAATTATATATTTAATATATTTTTATTTAATTTAATGCATTGGAATTATAATTCCAATGCATTAAAAGATGAACAGTACTCCCACGGTTTCGCAATGCGTGACCGTGGGAGTACTGTTCATCTTCTTCGACAGTCCGCCATTGAAGGCGGACTGTCGAAGGTCATTCGGCCACAATTTCACCAATCTCTCTTCAATCAACCTAAAACTAACTAATTCAACAACAATCTAACCTATTCATGTCCATTTCATGCTCAATTAACAACCGAAAAGTGAAAAACGAAAACCGAGCAAAAACCGAACAAAAACCGAACAAAAATCAAACGATACCTCTCTCGGGTCGTGTTTCCGCTTCTGAAATGGCCTTCCTTCGTTACCGTCTTTGTCCATTGCTGATTTTGTGTCGAATGGTGCTTGATTCGGCTTTGCCCTCTTCGTCGTCGCCGTCGCTGTTGCCGAATTTTTTTTTTGAATGTTTGCGCTTATGGATTCTCATTCCGTAAGCGCTTTTAGGGCGTGAAAGGGTCACGCATTCGCAATGCGTGACCGTCACGGTCACGCATTGCGAATGCGTGACCCTTTCACTCATTCGCAAAGCGTGAACGTGGTCTTACGTTCACGCTTTGCGAATGAGTCGTGCATTTCGTAAATCCTGAACCGTGCGAATACGAGTTCCGAAAAAAAAAGAATTTGTGGGTTGTTTCATATGATCTCATATATTACTGGGTTTTGTGAAAAGTATCATAATTTTGATGGATGGTTTGTAATTTATTTAATAAAAATGCAGTATCGACTAAAAATTAAGATGTAAAATGAAATAGTTACAAAGGCTAGGAGTTAAGCCTCCGTTTCATAGTTATAGGTAGACTATTTGGAAGATTAAAATTTACAATAATCTTCAGTAATATGATAATTGATACTCAGATTATGGTAACCCTATACATGAAAAAAATTTTCTAATCATCTACCATAATTTTCACAAGTTTGTCTCTCATAGCTAACTTACAATCTCTCCAATTTTTATCCACCACATTAACTAGCAACACACGTAAATGGAAAATGATTTTTATTTTTCATCGATCATCTTTAATCGAGTTTTGAAAACACATGAAAAAGAGTTTTCACTTTTTTATCAAATCATCTATTTTTCAATCTTAAACTCCCAAACTTGTTCAAATCATACTTACCTTCCTAACAATCTTAAATAAATAAATCCTCGAATACTAAAAAAAATAAATTATAAGTACAACTCAAGATGAATGGTTATTATTAAAACTATTGCATACCAATCATACTTACTTCAAAAAAATAAAAAAAGTAATAACTTAAAACTCTCTTCAATAAATTCTAGAGCGGTGTTACCAACTTATGACGCTTCTTCTTGTAGGTTGTTAAATGTTTTCTAAATACTTCAAAATTATTTTGTTAGAGTTTTTTTTTGAAATTATTCTTGTAGAATTTTATTTTTTGATGAAATATAAAATCAAACAATTACAAAGTATCTTGATCAAAATAGGGTAATGCATCCGTAAAAAGCGATAAAAAAACAGTTATATATTGGGTTCAATTTAACAGAAAACATTTAAAAGATTGTTTTACTTATTTTTAAAAAAATAGGGAGAATTTAAATTATTAGGCCTTTTTTAAGAATATGATTTAGCAGATGTACCTTATAATTTTTTACCACTTTCATTTAATGGTTGGTAAAAATAATTAACTCATTTATTTTAATGAAAAAGAATAATAAACATTAGTTAGTGTTAAGTTGTAATTACTATTACTGAATTTGTTTATTTTATTTTTTTATATTTTTTATTTTCTGGAATAAAATTCTGGTATGAAATTTTTCATACCAGAAATTTTTCATACCGGATTTTTTTTACATACCAGAATTTCTCACATACCATAATTTTACATACCAGAATTTTTTTAGTATTGTTGCTAGTACCAGAAATTATCATACCAGAATTTCTCATACCAAAATTTTTCTCATACCAAAATTTTTCACATACCAGAATTTTTCACATACTAAAATTTTCACATACCAAAAGTTTCACATATCAGAATTTTTCACATTTTCACATACAAGATTTTTTCACATACTAGAATTTTTCACATACTAGAATTTTTCACATACTAGAATTTTATATATCAGAATTTTTTTATACCAAAAGTTTCGTACATACCAGAAATTATCATACCATAAATTATCATAAATTTATCTCATACTTCCTATGTTCAATATGTATTACTGCTAGTACCAGAAATTATAACTTCCTGTTGCAAGGGCATGGATTCCCAAGAGATGCATTGGTGGCGGTCTTCCGATTCCGATGCGACGGCTCTTAAGCATAGATGAGTGATGATCTCAAACGACGTCGTTGCTGATCACCTGAAAGATTTGGAAGCAGGAGCCAATTACTGTTAATCTCTCAATCTGATAAAGAACCTTATGTTGCTGCTGAGTGGAAACATGGGACAAGCTTTCTGATGATTATGATACATTAATAGCTCATATTCAACAAACAAATGTCAATTGGCTTCCTGCTTACTTTGTTGATTCAGATGACAGGATTTACTTATGGTAAATTTAATCTCATGATATTACAGTTGCTTTCTGTTGCTTAAAACAACTCAAGTTTTGAAGACTGAACAATTAATGGCAACTCAAACTATAACTTCCCACTTACAATTGCTCCAACTATAACTTTACGAATGTTGTGTATATGTGTGGTGTAACAAAGCGGGATCTGGAACAAGGACCAAGTCGAGCCAAACAAAGCGGGATATGGACCAAGTCGAGCCAAACAAAGCGGGATCTGAACCAAATCGATTTCCCAAAGTGGGATCTGGACAAGTCGAGCCAAGTAAAGCGGGATCTGGAACAAGGACCAAGTCGAGCCCAACAAAGCGGGATTTGGACGAAGTCGAGCCAAGTAAAGCGGGATCTGGAACAAGGCGAAGAGCTCCAAGTTGTGGACAGTGAGTGTAGTAGAGAGACGGTGAGTGTAGTAGGAAAGCGAGAGACGGTGAGAATGGTGGTTGAAGGAGAGAAGGAGAATAAAAAGCGAGAGTTGGTGAGTTAGGTTTCCGCAGTAAAAAAAATGAGTTTGGGGTACATTTACTTAATCAAAAATAAAAAAATCCTAGTTAATAATGCATAATCTCAAAATAGCCTATTAACCTAATTTGTCCAAAAAAAAATGGGAGAATTTGACATACTAGGCTTTTTTGAGTTTTTGTTTAAGAAAGTGTACCCCAAATTTTTTACCACTTTCATTTAATAGTAGGTAAAAATTATTAATCCTTCTATTTAGAAAGAAAGGAATAAATGATGTTTGTTATTTGTTATATAAATATAAGTTTTAATTTTTAATTACTGAATTTGTTTTTTTTATTTATTATTTTTCTTGTTTTTATTTATTATTTCTTTTTTATTTTTTGGACTAAATTTCTCATACCGGAATTTCTCATACCAGAATTTCACATACCAGAATTTTTATACCAGAAATTTCATACCAGAAATTTCATACCATAAATTTCATACCATAAATTTCACACCAGAAATTTCATACCAGAAATTATCATACGAAAAGTTCGTACCAGAAATTTCATACCAGAAATTTCATACCATAATTTTTCATACCATAATTTTTCATACCATAATTTAAATACCAGAAATTTCATACCATAAATTTCATACCAAAAGTTTCATACCATAAAATTACATACCATAAAATTACATTTTATCATACCAGAATTTTTTACACTAGATTTTCATACCATAAAATTACATACCATAAAACTACATACCATAAAATTACATTTTGTCATACCAGAATTTTGTTACACCGGATTTTCATACCATAAAATTACATACCATAAAACTGCATACCATAAAACTACATACCAGAAAATTTTCATACCAAAAAACTCATAACAAAATTTTCTGGTAAGAATGTTACATACCAGAAAAGTCTGGTATGAGTTTTTTGGTATGAATTTCATACCAGAAATTCGTACCAGAAATTCCAAAACTCGTACCAGAAAATTCACAAAATTTCAGAAGTTTCTGGTATGAATTTCATACCAGAAATTAGCAGATGAGCTGTACACATTCTTACCTGCCTAACGCCTACGCAGCATAAGAAACCAGAAGGAATCCCAACCCCCCGCCTACACAGCATAAGAACCTGAAGCAGCAAAATTCCGCCAAATTACGAACATCATTGTGCACTGGAGTAGGAATAATAGCTCAGAATATTTTCTGCATCTTCTTTGCTGACGATCCATTCATCCTGCATCATGAATGCCTCCACATTACACCAAACAACCCTACTCATTAAAATGCTTAGTTCTCAGGAAAGCACGGAGAACCTGACACTATGGCATACAAGACAAAAAAATGTGATAATCCATTTCCACATTCCTTCAATTTTGCAGTAACCACCGAGGTTAAATTACAGAATATTAAATTATTCCCATTTTATTAACTCGTGGAAACCGGAAAAGAACTTCAAATAAAGAAACAAATTCATCATCGTTTCTCTAACTGAGCATATCACATTCTGATATACATATCCTTAATACGTACTCATTCTGCAACCATGGTACCCAAACCAATTGGCATTTTTCCCTTTTCACAAGATTGATTTGACGCATTATTTCACGTTGCAGAACATCCTGAACAAGATTTTAGCTATGCAATACATGGACTCAAACCAGACCAACCCAAACCTATATCTAGAATGACTTCTTCAAATATCTTTTGTGTTTTCTATCCTTCTACTTTATTGCTTCTAATGAGGCCTGTACACTTCAAATTGATGATTCAATGAACCACACTTTACGTAATTTCACTTAAAATTCATGATTCAGAGAGAGAAATGGAAGATGGAAACAATACAAAACACATTTGCATAAAAACGAGGATGAATTTCAGATCTTCAAAGTAATGTTTTAGTTAAAGAAAAAGGAGGGGAGGCATCAAGCACACCTTAAACCCTAACCGATCGGCCTCCTTCTTCGACTGGTGACGCTCTTGTCCGGCATCAGCAGCAGCACCACCAGAACCGAACTTCGGTGGCTGAAGCCGCTAGAAGGCAACAACGAGCTTCCGAACCGAAACCAGGTCTCCATTGTTATTCGCTCCTCTCCTTGCTCTCCGATCCCCGACCCCGTCCAACTCAATCACCGGCCTATCCACCAACAACATCGGCAACATTATTTCCGAACTTTCACCGTAGAAGAGGAGAGTAGGCGGTCCAGCCGCTTGCCAGAAGTGTAGATCTGGAATGTGGAACGATTGAGAAAAAGAGAGGAGAGAAGGAGAAGATGGGGTGAGGGTTTGAACTTTGAACGGTTAAAAATAAAACGGGGTACACTTTCTTAATTGAATAATAATAAAAGCCTAGTTTGTACCACTAATTCTCAAAAAAGCCTAGTTTCCAAATTAGCCCAAAAAAAATTGGCATTATAAAAGGTACATTTTACCGAAATGCTCTTTTAGAATGACCAAAATAGCTCAAAATTTTAACCTCAAATTAGAGTAATCCACATTTAAAAAAAATCAAAATTTATATACAACTTTTTATTTTTTGATAGAAAATTTATATTCAACTTACACAACCATGAACCACCTACCTATTTTGATATCAGTTTAGTCGGTGATCTGCATGATATTTTTTTTTATAATACTGTTAAATTTATAACTATACTCTTTTTGTTATTCCTGATAAACTGCATAAATAGTAAATTGTAAAAATATAATATTTTAAATTTTATTAGATATTTTTCCTATTGAAGATAACACTAGCTTGTAAACAAATTTCATAAAATTATAATGTTTATCTTTGTACGTTTACATTTAGTATATTAAATAATATCTGTTTCTAAAATTATAGAAACAGGCAGGCCTATAATTTTCTAATTATTTAATAATGATAATAATAATAATAATAATAATAATAATAATAATAATAATAATAATAATAATAATAATAATAATAATAATAATAACGACGACGACGACGTAAAACATTTGAATTTTTTTTTAAATTATTTATTTTGTTTCTGTTCATACAATTACCAAAGGTTGAAACCCTCATCTTTTTGTACATGTAATGTAGGGTTATGTGTACAACATTAACATGTGCATGGTAGATGGGAAAATTGAATATTTTTAGGGGAATTGAGTATACATCTATCTATCTCATTTATTGCTTCTTTGAAAAGTGAACAGTATATATGTATGATTATTGTAGTTGCTATGTTTTATATAGGGTTTGATTTAGAAAGAGTAAGAATCTTGTAATCTCATGTTTGTCTATATGGGTCAGTTGGATCTGACTTAAGCCCAACGAGATGAGCCGGATTGTATGACTCCGGTTTACATGGGTTCAAGTCAAACCCAAATTACATTATAGTTATTGAACCACCTGAGCCGGATCGGAGTCTCGGTCTTCGTTAAACAAAACACTGACAAGATATTGAGTTATAAAAGTTGCAACTGCTAAGGTCAGTAATTACACAAATCATTTCACCGTGTTATATCATACTCGTGTGTGGAAGATTTGTTACATTTCTTAAACTTGATACGATGGACATTGTTGGAGATAATAAGTTTTCACATCGAAAGTTGTGGACATTCCGAGCCTACTGTATAAGGTCGATGAGCTATTCCTTATATTGTCAATTGGTTTTAAGATGGAACCTCATTGGGTTTATGTGCTGGGCTTGGGCCTTATGCGCATTGTTACGCTAGGATTGTACGACACAAATCCAAGGCAAGAGTGTCAAGAACTCGTTCGCCCGAAACATGCACACACAAAGTCTTAAATTTATAACTCGATCTAAAATCCTAAACTACCTAGTGAAACCCGCAGTGTACGGATCGTTATGTAGGAAGGAAAGTATTCCGAGGTCGAACTCAAGGACTGAGGTGAAATCAAGTCATTCAATGATTAAAGGTAGTGTAAATCTAAACTAAGATGAGATGAGGAATAAAGAAAGTGAAAAACACAATATTTTTGGATGGTTTTGGGTGATCAAACAAGGATCACAAATATATCAACACAAACAAGCAAACTAACACCCAAACACAAAGATAAGAGATAAGAGGTAAGAAAGCGGATTCTAGAGATTCGGAATTCCGATTATGAAAATGGACTCATGCTTCTAAAGATCTAAGGAAAATCGTGGTTGTTCCGAGTTGGGTGTTTCTCTAATGGGAGCAATTACCGGGTAAGTCTCATGCTACACTAGTCTCGCACCTAAGGTCCTATTACCGGGTAAGTCTCAAGGAACCTAAGGACAGGAATTCTACACAAACCGGCCACTACCTAAGGGTCAAACCCCTCCTTACCGGTTAAGTCTCGGAAAAGGGAAGTCTTAGGCAACGATCCTAGCACACTCAATCCAATAGCGGCTTTTTTGCCTCACTATTACCTAGAGTTCATCATCTTATGTATCTAAGAGAGGAAATTACCGGGTAAGTCTCATCCCTCGAAAAGGTTGCTAATATTAGGTCACCCTAAGCTAGATTAGGCTCAACAAACACTAGGATTTCAACACATCTACATCCTAACATCCAGATTCATCAATACAAGCACAACAGAGAAAACCACGGCCAAAACAACGGTCTAGATTTTGAATGAACAGGCCGTGGTTTTGGGTATGAGTTAGGGTTTTGAACACGAATTCATCCTAAGCTAACATGAAAGTCCATACAATCATAGTCCAAAGCATAAACATCATTCCTTCACCCTAGAATCACCACTATTCAGCCAACAACATACAAATTCTAGATCAAACTTCATAAATAGAGCATGCTTGAAAGTCATAGCTAGAAAATGAAGAATGAACCAAAGAAAAGACATTATAAAGCTAGAATAAAAGTTACCAAATCTTACAAAGGTTCCAAGATGCAGCTCCAAGGTATCAACAAGGAAAACCTAACTCAAAACCACTCAAATCTCACTTTAAAACTAAAATCTACACTAATCTCTCCCAAGAACACCCACAATGGGTGCTTGGAAGAGAGGCTACAATGGAGAAGTGTTTTGGGAAAGAAGCTAGGTCAAAAAGGAAAGAGAGAGAGAGAGAGAGAGAGCTTCAATACAGCTTGCAACATCACTTAAATACTCCTCCAATAAGCAAAGGTCGGGCAAAGAGACTGCGGGACACGTGTCAAAGTGGTCCAGACAGAAACCACGGGCGTGAAAATGGCCTCTGGGCCGTGGGTTTGCTTCAGAAACTATCCTTGGATCATCAAGTAATGAGTTGGTGCAAGGCATGCACCAACAAGGTCCTATGTGTTCTCCTTTACTCCTAGCTTGCTCCTTAAAGGGTCCGGATGTGTGCCACCACAAGGAATGATCCTCGAATGTATCGATTAAGCTCCAAAAGCTCCCCAAAATACCTACAAAACCGACAAGAGTTCCTGTAGACGTCTATTTCGACAATATGCATGAATTAAGCGTAAACGTCACGAACTAATGCGGAAACATGCATGAATGGAAAGGAAAACTATCTAAAAGAGTGCCTAAATTAGTGTCATAAATCATGTCATTACGCATGTGCGCTCATATACACACGACCCCGCTCTACCGGTCCGTCTGTATCGGGCTTTGACATGGTATTAGAGCGGTTAACCTCAATTTGGCTCGGGATCCTAATCTGTGGGCAACTGTCAACTCGGTCTATACCCTAATTGCACTTGTGGGGGCGTGTTGGAGATAAGTAGTTCCACATCGAAATTTGTGGACACTCCGAGCCTACTATATAAGGTCGGTGGGCTACTCCTCCTATTGCCAATTGGTTTTATTATGGAATCTCGTCGGGTTTATGTGTTGTGCTTGTGCCTAACGCACATGTGCGCTTGTATGCACACGACCCCCACTCTAGCGGTCCGTCTGTACCGAACTTTGACATACATGATCACTTGATATGCCGAGGACGTAGAACGTGATTCTCAACCTCGTAAACAAATTGACCATATCTCATCCTCTCTCATGAATCGGTCTCCTTTAATTGATTTGTGTGTGGAAGATTTTGTATCACCTTGTCTAAGGGCTCTCTCATTGGAGACTTTAGGATCTTGTTTGAACTAGCAATTTTCCTATTTACAAGAATACTTTGAGTAGCACCGCTCCTTGTTCCTTTGGAGACATTAGCCTTCCGAACGAGGATATGACCTCGTGTTTCCTAAGACAAGCTTAGATATGGTGCTCGATGAAGTTCTATTACTTGGAAGTATTTCTTAAACAGGAAATCTTTCACTATTTTGGTACTTTTAACTACATCATATCATCGTACTAATATTCTCTAGTCTTTCTATTTAATCATGAGTGGAACTATCATCCTACGATGACAACTTACACTTTGCTACGTGGCAAGTCAAAATAAAATTCATTCTCATCAAAGAGAAGGTTGGAAAGCTGATATAATTCATAAACATGTATCTTGTTGAAATTAAGGAAAAAGATAAGGTTGAGTTAAACCAAAATAAATTTCACTAATGAGGTTATGAGACAAGTTTTAACCCACATAACAACTAAGACTCTCTAGGACACATTAGAATCTTTGTTTCTTGTCAAATATATGTTTAGAACAATTAGTCTAATTAGGCTGTTTATTTCACTCCAAATGGTTTGCCTTGTCTGTGAATGATAAGGTGATTTATTTTATTTGAATGACTTTAGGCTTAGAATTCAATGCGTAAAGATAAAATTTTTTTGACATTTGCCGAGCTGTTATTATTTTGAATTTCACGCTTTCTCGGTTTAATAGTTTTAATTATGTGATACAATATCGTCTAGAAGGTTCAACTAAAAAAATTTGTTAAGAGGCTATAATCCAAGAAAAAAAATTGATGCAAATAGTTTTAAGGTTAAATTTAGCCCTAAAGATCATAATATTGAAGTCATGTACGTTAAAAAGTATCAGAATAAAAACAAAAATCTGATAAGTAAAAAAATGTTAATAATAACTCCAGCAAAATTGAAAAACCCGAAAATAGAAACCAAACTTCTAATAATATTGAAAAGGATGTCACTTGCTATTATTGTTGTAAAAAGGGTCACATTCCATCTGCATGTAGGAAGAAGAAAAATAATAAATTTAAAAAATTACTAATGGAACATCTTATGTGATTATTTTTCTTGTTATGATAATGAGTTGCTTATATGCTCAAACTATTTGTTCCTTTAATTTTGATATGAATACTTGAATTTATAATTATCTGTCGTATTATGCATGTTACACCTCATGAATATCACTTTGATTATCTACTTAAGCATAATGAGAGTGAAGTTAGATTATACATCTCGAGGTATAAAATGCATACCTTTTAAAACGCGTGAAAATAATGTTATAACTATACATAGTGTTAGATGGAACATGACCTTATAAGAAACCTTCTTTTTAAAAGTGTTTGTGATGATCTCAAATGTGTCATACACACAAGATGATATTATGGATCTTTTAAAAAATGGTAGATTTCTGATTAAAAACATTAAGAAGAATGGCATTTATCACATGATAGAACCTCTAACCTAGATCAGCCTACACATATGACCCACAACAAATACTACATTGGTATTCTAGGTTCGGGCATATAAGAAATAAAGGGATGTCCTATCTATACAAGAATGTATCCTTACCTAGCAAACCTATTGTATTCTAGGAAAACCCACAATTAGTGCTTTAATGTATTGTGTAATAGATGTATGAGATGCCCAAGTGTGAAGAATCAAGCTATTGGAAAAGATTATTTGGGCCATGTTGGTGTGAGATAGATGAGGATTCATTCAGATTTTTTTTTTTGCAGGATTGTTGTGGATGGAAATTTAAGATGCATTTGGTATGAGATTGTATTGTATTCTTTTGGGGGATTAATTTTGACAAAGAGTCCCTAAAAAACAATCTTGACAATACAAGATTATAGAAGATTATGTGGAATTGGATTATTTTTTCCTCACAGTTACGATATTTCACACATTCACCTACCCTCTTGTTGAATACTCTTCCTCCTCACTTGAACGTCGGCCGTTCACATTCGGTTAGCTCGTAGCTCGTTCTTGGGCAAAAACGTTAACGAATTGGTTTTGTTCGGTTCTCGGTTCATTTAGGCGCGGGTTGCTTCGTTTTTTTGTGGTTTTGGGTAGAAATGACAATTGGGTTGGGTCAATCGTGTTTGATTCGGGTCAATTTATGTTCGAGTTGATGTCGTGCTGGGTCAAAACCAAGTCCGATTACCCAACATTTTGATTCGAATTGGTTTTGGGTTGCACAATTTTTTGGGTTGAATTCGGATTACCAGGTCGGGTACCTCTTAGATATACACTTTTAAAATTAAAATTTATGCGAAGATATTAATTTGATAAAATAGTTATGGATTGTCGTTTATGACAAGGGGTGGACAACGGATCGATCCGACGGGAATACCCGGATATCCGAATACAAAATTTTAGGAAACCCCCGATCCGGATGGATATCTAAAACTTTTTTCCGGATCACGGATACCGTCTAATCAAGATTCTAAAGCATTGTAACTGAAAATGACTTCAGGAGGATAATTATCCGCGAATATTTGGGTAATCCATTTGACCTGAATGACTTCAGCATGATCCAAAATATCCGTTAGTTGAATATGACTCTATAGGTATCTGAATATCTAATTAATCCGTTTAATCCAGATATCCGACTTATCCTTTTGATCCAAATGTATTTTTATACTTTGTTTATCACAAAAATGTATTAAAACATTTCAAATACGCATAACAAAATCTAAATAAATGTAATAAACTCTAGGTGATTAAAAATTGAGAATGTTAATTCACAATATAATAAATAAATAAATGATATTAGGATTTTAAATTATACATATCCTTACTGATTTTAGTAACCATAGTAAACGCACATACATACATACATGACAGCGAAAGGTTCGAATGCTCTTCTAAGTCAACATTGAAATTAAGGCTTTCACATGCATGTTCAATAGTGTTGATCAACTTGGTGCCGCCCATATCCGCATTGAGAATAGAGATTTTTTTAAAATAAGAAATTATTAGCATTTTATTCTTTTCCTGAACACATTTTTATACTCCATTCATAGGGCAACAAATAAATAAATAATCTTTGTTGATTTTACGTTATTAAAAGAAAAAATAACTCAAAAGAATATCAACTATCAACATTGATAAAAAATAATAGGAATTTTGAAAATTACTAGAAACGATACAATCTATCAATATATTTATCAAAAATAATACGTCATATATTTTTCGGCAAAAACCCTAGCTCCGGCGATGACGTGACTGCCGGAATGTTACATTTTATCAAATAATAGATTAAATGTGTGATGTGGATTTTATTTAAAAAAAAATCAATTTAATAATATTAAAAATATTAAAAAAATTAAAATTATTATTTTAAAAATTTTATAATAATTTTTTTAAAAAAATTGTACAAATATTTATTTAAAAAATAAAATTTTTTTAAAAAATGTTTCAAAATTTTTTAAATAGGTTTGTAAAATAGTGTAAAAATATTTATTTTTCCAAAAAATATAAAAATATAATAATTTTAGATTATTTTTAATCAACTTTATTTTTGAAGTTTTGTATAAAACGAAAATTTTAATTCTAACAAATATAATTTGTAAAAAAAATATTCAAATTATTTTTTTTTTTTAATCTTGTAACCTAATCCCTAAAGAATTGTTTTCCCAATTTTGTTACAAAAATATTTTATTAAAAATTATTAAAATATATATTAAAAATAAACCCCAAAAATAAATTTTTTTACTAATTTCACAAGAAAACGATTTATTTTTTAAAAAGAATTCATGACAAACAAAATATTTTTACATTTTTTTATAAACATGTTTAAAAAATGTTCAAACTTTATTTAAAATTTTTTTTACAATTTTTTTTAAATTTGTACAAATGTTTCTAAAAAAGTTATTATTTAAAATTTTATAATTATTAAATATTTTATTTTTTAATATTTTAAATATTATTAAATTGATTTTTTTTTAAAAATAAACTCTACATCACCCATTTAATCTATTTATTTGATGACATATATAACATCTCGGCTGCCACGTCATTACCGGAGTTAGGGTTTTTTCCGAAAAAGTATGATGTCTTATTATTGGTAAATACATTGATAGTTTGTATCGTTCTCAGTAATTTTCAAAGTTCGTATTATTTTCTGTTCAATGTTGATAGTTGATATTATTTTGGATTATTTTTTCTTACTAAAATTAATGCACGTTCAAGTTTGTGATTAAATAATAAAAAAAGTTGTTACTGTCTGAGTTATAGTTTGGAGGATATTTTAAACTTTGTTTGGTTGTATAAAATTACTTTAAATTATCAAGTAGTTTATCTCTATTGTTTGTTTATTAATGAAAAATAGAAGGATAAATTGTTATTTTTAGTTATAAAATCTTAAATCTATTAAAGCAGGAGCCTCTATTGCCACGTGTCAACGCCAGATTTCTCGAAGCCTAAAAATTTATTTTAAAAAGTGATTTTTAAATGTTAATATAAATTGAAGTTTGATTTTTAAATTATTTAAATAAATTTAAATAAATATTTTTATAAAAATAGTTTTTAAACTTTTACGAATTTTCTTATCTTATCTTATATCTATTAAAGTAGAAGCCTCTATTGTCACGTGTCAACGCCATGTTTCTCGAAGCCTAAAAAATTATTTTAAAAAGTGATTTCGAAATGTTAATATAAATTGGAAATTGATTTCTAAATTTTTTTAAAAATATTTTAAATAAATATTTTATAAAAATAGTTTTAAACTTTTACGGATTTTTTTACCAACAAGCATATATTAACAAATCGATTTTAAAATATAATTAATTAGAAGAGATAAATACTTAAAAGAAAATTAAAAATCATAATAATGATTATAATTTCATTCTCAGGATTTTTATTATATAAAAATATACATATAAATTTCTAAGTATTAAATATTTATTAAAACTCAACCCGCACAAAGTGCGGATAATACACTAGTACTAGTATATTTGCGTGGATTTTAAACAAACTCATTTTAAATCTTTATTCGTTTTTCTAACCACGCATATGATTTGCGTGATTAGGGTTTAGTTCATTACACATATAGGTTCCGAAATAAAAAGTGTGTAGTCTATTTCTACTACGGATACCACACGAAGCTGCTTTCCACATCCAAGTAGTTGATTTTCACTTATGGAGTCTTGTCCGTAGTTGATGTGCACTTTGGGAGTCATGCATGCATAGTTGATTACTTGATTTTCGCTACGCATATCATGCGCATAATTATGTGGCTTGTTGCTTTCATTTTGAAATTATACTGATAAGATCGAGATAATATTGAGATCATAATAACGAGATCATACTTTTTGTTGTTTACTTTTCTATTTATTTCTAGTTGTTATTCTCTTGTAACTTGTAAGTCCTATATAAAGGTTATCGTAATATCAATAAAGATGTGATTCTATTTTCACCGTTTATGTGGTCTTCTTCACCATAATCTATCATGTTATCAGAGCAGCGATCATAACCCTATCGGCACCCTAGAACGTCAATCTACCGGTGCTCTAGAGTTGTCAATCAACCGACATCTTATTGTCGCTAAACAAACCAAATAGATCTTATCACCAAACTAAATAAAAGGTAACCCCAACCACTTTCACTCAATTACATTGCCTCAAATTAAATAAAATATATACAAAGGCAAGTCAAAAGGAGCGTCAGCGAACCAACTAGTGGATCTGTTTATGAACGATTTAGGTCTGAATATCAATTTCTCAAGTCCAAGTTCGGTGTTATGCATGCGCCATCCACCACCGGCTTGATGAGGCATAATTAGATCGAGATAATATCGAGATCATAATAACGAGATAATATCTCTTTGGGGTTTACTTTTCTATTTATTCATAATTGAATAACTGTAAGGTGAATATAAAGGATATAAATACTCTAGAAGGGGGGTTAATAGAGTATGAGAACTATTCGCAAAAACCTACCTCAAGGCTTTGAAATAGATTTCAAAGGCCTTGATGTCGATCTGAGCTCTTTGTGACAGAACTTGATTTCAAGGGCTTTGAAAGTGATTTCAAGGGCCTTGACTTTGTCGACCTGCAAAACAAAGTTAGTCACAATAAAGCAGGATATGGTGCGGAATAGAAAAGATTGATAAGAGGATATGTTCACGAAGTTCGGCTCTAAACAACCTACTCTCCGTCCTAGGGTATACCCGTAGGATCTAACTATCTATTATCAGCTTCAAAGAGTCCTAGATACAACCTAGAATAAATCCCCTTCTTCTCTCACTATAGCCAATGCTACGATCTAGTTCCAACTTTAAGCCTAGCTATAATAGCCTACTTACTTCGCAGAGTAACATACACTATAGTATAACACTCTTTAGATATGTCAATGTAGCTCTCGAGTTTATCTCTCTCTAAAGAATATAGTTGTTGTAAAGAGAGAAAGAAAAACTTCTTCGATCGAATGAAGATGCTTTGGATCGCTTGAAGACTTTGGATATTTCCGTGTAAGCTTGTTGTCCTTCTTCTTCAATCGACATCTTTATTTATATTCTTCGATAGAGAAGTCTTCCAGCCGTTGGGAAAATGACCGTTGTGAATGTTTCTTCTTCTCCATGAAAAACGTTTCTTGGTTGAGATGAAATAGCTGTTGTAGATATTCTTTATCTTCTTCATCTCCTTAAAGCACTTTGATTCTTCTTCTCCTTAATCTTCTCACGTTGTTGAAGATCTTTGTCTTTTAATCATCGAGATCTTCAGATTGGTTGAGAAGAGATCTCGTACTTTTGTTGAGGATTTTTGCAAGATCCTTTTGCTGGACCGTATCTCCTTGGTCTAGATCTTCTTGTTGGTCGAATCTTGTTAGCCAAATCTTCTTGAAAGATCTTCTCTAGATCCTTGGTTGATTTGTTTGGTAGAGATTTGAATTCCTTATAGTCGTTTTGTCCTTTGAAACTTGTTTTAAGGCTTTGACTTTGATCCCTTGAAATGGCTTTCAAGGCCTCTGTGTAGAACTTCTTCAAACTCTGCGCTTGTCCCTTGTATCTGATTTCAAGGCCTCCATTTATTCCTTGAAATACTTTTCAAAGCCTGCACATAATTTAGACACACACCAAACAAACCAAGCAACTAGAAATACAATCAATATTTTTGTTAGTATAAGAACCGCTTTATTTGTGTTAAGTCTTCCATCATCACATATTCACATATATATACTTAAGGTGGAGTTTTCAATCTCCCCCTTGATGGAAGAAAATACAAATATCGTACCTGCATTGTAGAGTTAGCGATGCATATGTAAATATCAAACAAACTTAAATACAGAATGCAGAAATATCAAAATTTTCGGATCATAAATTTCTCCCCCTTTGTCTTTCAACAAGGGAGAAAAAATAGTTAAATCCCGGGAGTTTTAAAATCAATTACAACCCAGAAGTATTTCTAAAACCATAAAACGAAGTCTTTCAAAAACATACATCAATGTCTTGATATCAAAACCAAGGGGGTTTGAAATCGATGTCAAAGGCCTTGAAATCCATGGTAAGGCTGAGAAGCTTCACTCGTGGTACCATCTCGGATTCAGACGCCCTTTCCTGTAATGTTCCTTCATGCATTTTGTCCACCAATGGTCGCTAGCATTTCGGAGGTCAAAGTTCTTGCTTTGCTCGTCTATTCATCTTTGGTCAGTAGCATCTTTGTATTTCTTCAGAATAACGAACTCCTCGATTTGCAAAATGTCTAGATCCTCAGAAGTGGGTTGACAACTAGGACGATCCTTGACAATCTTGTAGCAATGACTCATAACCTATTTATCATTTTGAGTTGTTGCTTGGCCATTCTCCTCTGTTAACGGTTTGATACTATTTGCAGCTGTGAGAGATAGAGTATTTACATGGAACATCTTATTTATCTTCTGATTTAGGATCCCAAGTGGATCCTGTGACTCATCCAATCGATCAGTGATCTCAGATCTGAATTTCAGTAAATCATATCTTATAGAATCCAAGCCTCTTTCCACTTCTTCTAGTCTGTGTACAGTGGTAAATATCCAAGCAGGTTGATCTTTCAAAATTTACTCACCAATTTGTTTTCTTTTAATGCCCATGTTGTCAAAGAAAAATTCATCCAATTCTCCAGCAATATAGACTTGTTCCTCATCAGAATAATCAATAGAGAAATACCAAAAAATCTTCGGAAGTAGATTTGCATAGGGTAGAGGAGTATCACTTGGGGAGTTGATTAGGTGAAATATGTGATTCAAAATGATTCTAGGGAGATCAACATCTAGCCCGTTTAGCACATGATATAAAAAGGCAAATAACTGGTGTGTAAGCACATCCCGATTTTTAATCCTAGGCACCACACATCTCACCAAAATAGCACACACTATTCTAGCCTCAAGAGTCAGACAGGTAACGGTTGGTTGTGGTAGAGAGTTTGACAAAAGAAATTGCTCTTTAGCCAGTTTAACAGTTCTGGACGGAGTTGGATAGTTGAAGGAGTTAAAGGTAGGAAGCCTTACAATCTGAGCAATGACAGGAGAGGAAAGAACGATTTTCTTATCTTTGACCACCGATTCCAAAATCAGTTCGCCTTGTTCCCTTCGTGAAGTAAGATTGACGAAGAACAGTCTTGTCAACCTTGGGTATGTTATCTTCCCCAGATTAAGAATCAACTAGATAGAACTAGCTTGAAGCATAGTGAGATCTGGAAGGGCGAGCGACACAAAGAGTTCTCTGTCACCAACTCGCACATGCACAACTCTCTGTCTTGGAATCCATCAAGACATTTCTTGACAGTAGTTTGGTTCCCGAACAAGGTCAATGGAAGGCCTGTCTTGGTGCAAATATTCACGTCGTCCATGGGAAACAAGGAGTCAGAGCTAGAATCAGAATTTTAGGAGAGGTGAACAATCCTTTGTCGTTTGGGAGCAGAAGATGATACTTCTTCTGTGAAAGATCTCTTGGAATCCATGGATAATATCTGAATGGAGTTGAAACAGTGTTTGAAAACGAAAGAGTAAAGCAGAGGGTTTGCAAAGGGAAGTTGAAGCGTAAGAAAAAAAGAAGGAGAAAGGTGGCATTTAAGGGAAGAAGTCACATCATCATCGGTTCAATAAGATCTTGGGAGAATTAAAATCTTGGGAGAACCGATTTTGATTAGAATTCTTTCCATAAATTTTGTAACCACTTTTCAAAAAATCTTTGAATTTGAAGATAAAGACTTTTGAAATCATTTTAAAAATAATTTGGGAATCATAATATCTAAATGATAACAACCCCTAAGCAGATCCGTGATATTCAATGTTGCCCTTGAATTCCATTTCAAGGCCCTTGAAATTGAAAAGTGGGCTGCTTACGAAGGAGAAAATAAAACGATTTACTCCCCCTACGTTAATGCTTCCTTGTTCAACATATCAAGCTCTAATCTGTTAAAATTGAATTGATCTTCAGGTAGTGGCTTAGTAAAGATATCTGCAAGCTGCAAGTCAGTTGATATAAAAGAAATCGAAACATCACCTTTCTCAACATGATCATGTAAGAAGTGATGCCTTACATCGATGTGCTTGGTCCTTGAATGTTGCACATGAATTTTAGTAATCGAAATAGCACTAGTATTATCACATTTAATCGGGATACCTTTCAAATCAAAGCCAAGATCACAAAGTTGTTGAGCTATCCATAGAATTTGTGCACAATAGGCTCCCGCAACGATGTATTCTGCTTCAGATGTGGATAGGGCGACAAAATTTTACTTCTTGGAGTGCCAACTGATTAGGGATGACCATAAGAATTGACAACATCCAGAAGTACTTTTTCTATCGACCTTATAGCCTGCAAAGTTTGCATTTGAATACCCAACAAGGTGAAATGAGCTTTGACGTGGGTACCATAACCCTAAATCCTTAGTGCCATTGAGATACCGAAATATCCTTTTCACAGTTATCAAGTGTGACTCTTTAGGATCAGCTTGAAATCTTGCACACATGCACACACTAAACATATTGTCAGGTCGACTAGTAGTTAGATATAACAAAGAACCGATCATACCTCGATACTCCTTTTGTACAACACTTTTACCATCTTTTTCATGGTCAAGTGAAAGTGTAGAACTCATAGGATTTTTTGCGATCTTGGATTGATCCATCTTATACTTCTTAAGCAAGTCCTTGGTATTCTTGCTTTGATTGAGAAAAATTCCTTTCTTTGCTTGTGTAACTTGAAGTCCAAGGAAGAAATTTTACTCAGCCATTAAGCTCATTTCGAATTCCCTGCACATAATATCTGAAAATTCCTTGCATAAAGAATCATTAGTAGCACCGAATAATATATCATCAACATAGATTTATACTACTAATATATCGTTGCCTCTGGTTTTGATAAATAAAGTTTTTCAATCAAACCTCTTTTGAAATTGTTTTCAAAGAGATACTTGGACAATCTTTCATACCAAGCTCGAGGAGCTTGCTTAAGACCATAAATAGCTTTGTCCAATTTAAAAACATGATCCGAAAATTCATCATTTTGAAAATCAGGTGGTTGAGCAACGTAGACTTCTTCTTCTAAGAAGCCGTTTAGAAAAACACATTTACATCCATTTGAAATAATTTTATACTCATGAAAGATGCAAAAGCAAGTAGCATACGTATGGCTTCTAACCTGGCAACCGGAGCAAAGGTCTCCTCATAATTAATACCTTCTTCTTGGTTATAGCCTTGAGCTACAAGTCGTGCTTTATTTCGAATGACTTTTCCATTTTCATCCAACTTGTTCCGAAAAACCCATTTTGTACCGATGACGGATTGGTGCTTTGGTTTAGTTGTAAGAGTTCAAACCTTGTTTCTCTCAAACTCATTTAGCTCATTTTGCATGGAAATGATCTAGTCGGGTTCTTGAAGAGCTTGAACATAATTCTTGGGCTCAATAAGAGACACGAACGCTGAGAATGCACATAGGTTGTTGACTTTGGATCGAGTTTATACTCTTGCATTTTGATCTGAGATCACATTCTCTGGTGAATGGTATGAAGAATGTTGAAACTTTCTCCTTTTGTACGATGAAAAAGATCCCGAAGATTGAGGCTCATTTGCTTGACTAGATTCAGGTACCGCTGGAGTGTTCTTCTTGGATCCTATATCATGGCCTTGAAGTTGAGTTTCAAGGCCTTTAAATGGAGTTATGACATCGCAGTTTTCTTTTTCAAGGTCTTGAAGATGCATTTCAAGGTCTTGAGATTGTTCTACGGTATCTTGAATCTTTTCTTGCATATTCTTTTCTTGAGCCTTAGGATCTTCTTCTCCATCAAAATTGTGATCTTCACGTTGATTCAGATTAAGTTAACTTTCTTTGGTTTGAATGAACCTCTTGTTTGTTTACCTTGTGTACAAGCCTTACATAGTTCATCTACCTTGAAGTTTAAGTTTGTCAAGCCACGTACCAAATCCTTTGAAAGTAACTTCTGCATCGTATGCATGCTTACATGACCAAGTCTCCTATGCCAAAGCCTTGGATCGTTAGTCAAGGCCTTGAGAAATTTTAGCTTAGTTCCTGAAACTTGTTTAGTGCTCATAGAATAAACATTGTTACATCTGGGAGCTGTAAGCACAATATCACCCGATGTTTTGTTTTGAACTTCACATTTTTCTGAATAAAAAATCACCTTGTTGCCTTTATCACATATTTGAGAGATTCTAAGCAAGTTATACTTCAAACCGTCAACAAGATATACATCATCAATGAAGTTAGATGAATTATAACAAATTTTACCAATGCCAATAATGTCACACTTTCCTTTCTCACCAAGTGTAATGGTTCCGAATGATTGCTTCTTTAGATTTGAGAACAGTGAGCTTTTTCCACTCATATGTCGTGAACAACCACTATCTAATATCCATTTGTGCTCCTTTACCTTGGTGATATCTTACAAAACAGCAAACATCAACCTTTCCGGGTTGACCAAATGACATATTTTGGCCCATATTCAGGCTCAATCATGTTTGATGGTCTAGTACCTTTAGGAACCCAAATTTTCTTAATTTTTTTCCCTAGACATAGAGATCATTTCTTCTATATGGACATGTTGATTTTACATGATCCTTTTTACAACAATAGAAATATGTGAGCATGTGAATACTTCCTTTAGCCTTGACAAAAGTGATAGTTGTTTTTTCTAGGAAAAATGACATGATAGCCTAAACCATGACCCTTTGTTAAGGGAAGATTATTGCTCACCCATGATCCTTTCGAGGTTAGCTTTTGAATGAGTGAATTGAATAAGTGCAGCCTTCTGGTCTTGACACGTCATAATTAGATCAACCTTTTCTTTCTCTAGATCGATATATTCTCGACGCAGAGAAGAGAGATTGCCCTTAAGAGTTGCATTTTCTGATTCCAAGGCCTTGATATTGATATCAAGGTCTAACTTTTCAATGTTAAGATTTTCAATCTCCAAAGACATATCACTTAATCTTTTCTCTTGTTTGAAAAGCTTTTCTCTTAAGGAACTTATCCTAACCCTATGTTCTTTATCACATATGATTATGTCTTTAAAGAATTGTGTGAGATCATATTCAGGTTGAGACATAATGGTACTTACCACATTATCAACATAGTGATCTGGATCTTCTTCATGATCGGCCATAAGACAAAGGTTTGCTTGTTCTTTTTCGTCTTCTGATTCATTTGAGGAATCTGAATCACTCCATGAAGCTACCATATCTTTCTTTTTTTGATCATTCTTCCTAAAGTTGTTCCTCTTCTTTTGTGGACAATCCTTTATGAGATGATCTATTTCACCACATTCAAAACAAGTCAGAACTTTAGTTTTCTTGTTGGAGTTAGAAAACTTACCTCGAGGTCTTGATGTTCGCGGATATTCGTTATTCTTTGCAAACTGTTTCTTCATTTGAAGAATCTTGGCGAGACCCCTAGAGATCAAGGCAAATGGATCTTCTTCATCTTCATCATCACTATCTTCCTCATCTGATGGTAACTCATCTTTTTTAGATCTTAGTGTCAGGTTCTTTGTGTTGGATGGGAGCTCTCCATCCTCTTCACCAAGAACCATCTCGTGTGTGATGAGTTTTCCAAGAAGGTCGTCTAGAGGAAGAGTTGTGAGATTCTAAGCTTCTTCTACTGTAGTCACCTTTGGTCCCCACTTGGCTTTATGTAAGCTCCTTAGAACCTTGCTTACTTTTTCTTCGTTTGTGAAGACCTTTCCAAGCGAGTCGAGTTTGTTCACGATCTCGGTGAATCTTGTGAACATTTCTTTGACTTATTCATTTGAGTTCATCTTAAATAGCTCATATTGTCTGAGGAAGATGCTGATCTTTGTTTCCTTGACTTGACTTGTTCTTTCGTATGTGACAACAAGTTTGTCCCATATTTTCTTTAGCACTCTTGCATGATGAGACACGGTCGAATTCATTTGTGTTCAATCCATAGTATAGCAAGTTGATGGCCTTGTAGTTCTTTGAGACACTATCCAAGTCGGTTTGTGTGTAGTCAACTTCATTCTTTGCGACTTGGACTCCTTCAACCGTGGTGGTTGGGATTTTAGGGCCATTTTGAATAATGCTGCAAAGTTCCTGATCAATAACAAACATTTTCATTAGTGCTCTCCAATGGGCAAAGTTGTTCCCGCAGAATAGTGGTGGTCGAAATGTGGATCTTCCTTGAGCGAATCCTCCATCACCTGCAAAGTTCATGATTAGTCTCACTGATGGTTAAATCAATATACGTGAGTCTAGCTCTAAGACCAATTGAAGAACCTTAAGGTGAATATAAAGGATATAAATACTCTAGAAGGGGGGTTGAATAGAGTATGAGAACTTTTCGCAAAAACCTATCTCAAGGCTTTGAAACAGATTTCAAAGGCCTTGATGTCGATCTGAGCTCTTTGTGACACAACTTCATTTCAATGGCTTTGAAAGTGATTTCAAGGGCCTTGACTTTGTAGACCTGCAAAATAAAGTTAGTCACAAAAAAGCACGATATGTTGCGGAATAGAAAAGATCGACACGAGGATATGTTCACGAAGTTCGGCTCTAAACAACCTACTCTCCGTCCTAGGGTATACCCCTAGGATCTAACTATCTATTATCAGCTTCAAAGAGTCCTAGATACAACCAAAAATAAATCCCCTTCTTCTCTCACTGTAGCCAATGCTACGATCCAATTCCAACTCTAAACCTAGCTATAATAGGCTAGTTACTTCGCAGAGTAACATACACTAGAGTATAACACTCTTTAGATATGCCAATGAAGCTCTCGAGTTTATCTCTCTCTAAAGAATAAAGTTGTTGTAAAGAGAGAAAGAAAAACTTCTTAGATCGAATGAAGATACTTTGGATCGCTTGAAGACTTTGGATATTTCCGTGTAAGCTTGTTGTCCTTCTTCTTCAATCGACATCTTCATTTATAGTCTTCGATGAAGAAGTCTTCTAGCCGTTAGGAAAATGACCGTTGTGAATGTTTCTTCTTCTCCATGGAAAACGCTTCTTGGTTGAGATCAGATAGCCGTTGTAGATATTCTTTATCTTCTTCATCTCCTTAAAGCACATTGATTCTTCTTCTCCATAATCTTCTCACGTTGTTGAATATCTTAGTCTTTTAATCATCGAGATCTTCAGATTGGTTGAGAAGAGATCTCGCGCTTTTGTTGAGGATCTTTGCGAGATCCTTTTGTTGGACAGTATCTGCTTGGTCTAGATCTTCTTGTTGGACGAATCTTGTTAGCCAAATCTTTTGGAAAGATCTTCTCTGGATCTTTGGTTGATTTGGTTGGTAGAGATTTGAATTCATTCCAGCCGTTCTGTCCTTTGAAACTTGTTTCAAGGCTTTGACTTTGATCCCTTGAAATGACTTTCAAGGCCTCTATGTAGAACTTCTTCAAACTTTGTGTTTGTCCCTTGTATATGATTTCAAGGCATCCATTTATCCCTTGAAATGCTTTTCAAAGCCTGCAATCCTGCATACAATTTAGACACACACCAAACAAAACAAGCAACTAAAAATACAATCGATATTTTTGTTAGTATAAAACCGCTTTATTTGTGTTAAGTCTTCCATCATCACATATTCACATATATATACTCAAGGTGGAGTTTTCAATAATTATTACTTTTTTGTAAACCCTATATAAAGAGTATCATAATATCAATACAGATATGGTTATGGACTAGACTCCACCCGCCTTACCTTTACTCTAATGAATTTGGACCTGAATTTCAAACTCTAAACCTCGCAAAAATGATCTCCTCTCATACATTCGCCCCGCCTCAATCACTGCTTACCTATACTTTATGTGGAAAGCCCGCAATAACCTTTCCTTCAACAAAACCTACACCCCTCCCATTACTTGCGCTCGTTGCATCATAAATGCCGTCAAGATCCACGCTGCTCACAAGTGGCGTTACCGTTCCCCAAACTCCTTCATGTGGGCTCGTGTCCTTGGCATCCATCTCATTTAGTTGAAGCCTCCTTTTCTGGTTGTGTGTTTTGCTCTTTGTTTCTCCTTCTTCCCCCCTCTCTTGAACTGTGGTTATTGTTCTTCCGAACCCTCCTTGTAAATCTCCTTCTATATATATACTTAACTTTTTAAAAAAATAAAAATAAATAAATATATGGTTTTATTTCCACGTTTTGTATCACATAAGCTTATGTGATACATATGAACCGAACAAAATAATAAGTACGAATTCAAATTGTATAATTAGATATATCTCTAAAAAAATATATCAACTCCTTTTATTTGAACATAAATTGGGCAATCAAGTGTTTTATATAAATACCCATTAAAATACTAAATTAATTAATTTATAAAGTAAATATTATTTATACGATATGTTAAACATAATCTAATTTATAAAGCAATGTTAGACCGTTGGTGTCTTGTGAGGCCTTCAACTTGCGTGATCGTGAAAAGTTTATTGTCTTGTGAGGCCTACAACTCAAGTTCTCAAATTTTATCATGGATAGGATAGGAATAATAAGATAGATGATTTTATGAGAAGGATTCAAATCTTCAAAGACACTTTTCTGAACCGAAACTGTATAGTATATCAAAAGGTCACAAAACATTTGCAAATAAATAACTATTTTTTGGCTTATCTTTTTGTAAAAAATTGGATTACCAACTTTTAGAATTTGTGGCGAATCGGATTATAACTCTCGTGTCTTTTTTCCTCATTGATTGAGTTCAAAATATAAAAGTTGGTAAATCGATGATTAACCGCATGGCCGGTTCACCCGAGAAACGGGCGAGTATGACACATAAGTCATTCCCGCCAAGTCCGCTAGCCAAGGGAGTACGGGCAAGGGTGTCTGCCTATCCGGGTCACAAGTCCGGCCCGAAATCCCGTTTTAAGTGAATGATAGGAATCGAACCCAAGACATTAAGGTAAGGTTCAAATATCCTATCAATGGACTACTTTTATTATGTGTTATAGTATTATTTATTTTACATTAAATATATATATATATTTTTTATTTTTTTTAAATGAACATAAAAATGGTACCCGCCCGTATGGCCTGAAGCCCGACTCGGACGGCTTCGGACAAAGTTTCATACCAAAATTCTAGGCTCGGCCCGATTCCCGCCCAGGAAAACGGTTCAAAAGCCCGGCCTAGGTTCGGGTATGCACAAGTCTACCTGACATGGAGATTGTTCAATATGCGGCTTACATAATACACGGATAAAAGCAATCACCTATACGGATTCAATATGATAATTGCACAACTGAGCTTTGGGGATTAGTTGTGATGATGAGATTCAAGCCATGATCTTGTTATTCACTCTTCTAAAAAGTTGAAGTCGAATGGTTATGGTTGTTAGTGCATCAAAAAAAAAAAAAAAAAATACAAGATTGATGAAATTATAAATCTTATTATTAGAAAAGAAACTTGGAAGAAGGGGTTGGGTTCTACTTCACGATCAACCTTGAATGCAAACAAGAAGGGCAAGTTAAATTCAAGATCGAGATCAAATCGCAAAAGGCCGAAGTCAAAAGGAGTGACAATCTCAATGACAAAAGCAAAATCAAGTATTGAAGTTGTGATCAAATTGTCATTACAAGAACGAATTTACTGTATCGTCAAAGAATATATGAAGAAATATGAACACAAAAAAGATTGCAAATGCATTGATCTTAAGTACGTGTTAGTATATCTTTCAAGTCTAGGGTGCTAGATGTTGGATCCTCGATTCACTTGTGTAGCAGCACTAACGTAATTGAACATCATACTCTTGGATACTATGGATAAATATATATATATATATATATATAGATACTATGAAAACACCCCTAACGTGTATACATGAGAACAAATTCGTAATTATTATTAGTTTTGTTACGAATGTGCCATATCGTTTAATGTATTATTCGTAGTTATTGTTGGTTGAGTGAATTATTCGTAGTTATTGTTGGAATCCTAATTATTATTATTATTCGTAGTTATTATTAATTATGATATCTACTCTAAATCTCAATCCTTAATACTCATCATCCAACGGTGTACGATTATTCTCATGTATACACGTTAGGGGTGTTCTAATGGGAACCACACCCTATATATATATATATATATATATATGGGCTAGTTAGGTAAGTAGGCTTTTTTATTTTATTGTATACTAACTAGGTCTTTTCTAGGTTTATATTTAGTAAATATACCCCATTATATTTTTACCACTTTCATTTAATGGTAAGGTAAAACTAATTAACCCTTCTATTAAAAAAAGAAAGAATATTTGACGTTTGTTATTTAAATTTTCATTTTAATTACTGAATTTATTTTTTATTTTATTTTATTTTATTTTCCTTTTCTATTTTCTGTTTTCATACCGGACATTTACATACCGGACATTGACATACCAGACATTTTACATACCGGACATTTACATACCAGACATTTTATACACCGGACATTTACATACCAGACATTTTACATACCGGAAGTTCATACCAGAAGTTCATAACAAAATTTTTCATACAGAAGTTCATACCGAAATTTTTTATACTGGAAGTTCATACTGGATGTTCATACCGGAAGTTCATAACAAAGTTTTTCATACATACCGGAAGTTCATAACGAAATTTTTCATACTGGAAGTTCATACGTTCATACCGGAAGTTCATACCGGAAGTTCATACCGGAAGTTCATAACGAAAGTTCATACCAGAAGTTCATAACGAAGTTTTTCATACCGGAAGTTCATACCAAAATTTTTTATACCGGAAGTTCATACCGAAAGTTCATACCGGAAGTTCATAACGAAAGTTCATACCAGAAGTTCATAACGAAGTTTTTCATACCGGAAGTTCATACCGAAATTTTTTATACCGGAAGTTCATACCGAAAGTTCATACCGGAAGTTCGTATCGTTCATACCGGAAGTTCATACCGAAAGTTCATACCGGAAGTTCATAACTAAGTTTTTCATACCGAAAGTTCATACCGGAAGTTCATACCGAAAGTTCATACCGAAAGTTCATACCGGAAGTTCATAACGAATTTTTTCATACCGGAAGTTCATACCGAAAATTTTTATACCGGAAGTTCATACCGTTCATACCGGAAGATCATACCGAAAGTTCATATCGGATGTTCATAACGAAAATTTTCATACCGGAAGTTCATACCGAAATTTTTTTATACCGGAAGTTCATACCGGATGCCAATGATGTTACACTGGTGAATTTACAACCTTTGCTTGCTCAGGATGATGTTGACAGTGGTCTTGATCGTCTCTTGGCAAAGAAGAAGGTTATACCATTTTTAGAGACATTTTTGTTGCTTCAAGGTTGATAATTGAATGTTGCGTTTTTGCTCATACCATTTTTATAACTTCCGGTATGTAATTCTTAATTATAAACTATGACATAAAATCAGTTTGTTTGGTATAACTTCCGGTATGATAACTTCCGATATGATAACTTCCGGTATGATAACTTCCGGTATGATATGATAACTTTCGGTATGATAACTTTCGGTATGATATGATAACTTCCGGTATGTGAAGCTCCGGTATGTGAACTTCCGGTATGTGAAACTCCGGTATGTGAAACTCCGTTATGCATTCTAACAAAAAAAAAATAAATAAAGAAAATAAAAAAGACAAAAAAAATAAAAGAAAATAAAAAATAAATTCCGGTATGATAACTTTCGATATGATATGATAACTTCCGGTATGATATGATAACGTCCGGTATGATATGATAACTTCCGGTACGATATGATAACTTTCAGTATGATAACTTCCGATATGTGAACTTCCGGTATGTGAAGCTCCGGTATGTGAAATTCCGGTATTGGAAATTCCGGTATGTGAAAATTCCGGTATGTGAAAATTCCGATATGTGAAATTCCGGTATGTGAAAATTCTGGTATGTGAAAATTGCGGTATGTGAAAAATTCTTCATTCCAGAAAATAAAAAAAATAAAAAAAATAAAAAAGGGAAAAAAAATTAATAAAAGAAAATAGATAAACAAATTCAGTTTTTAAAAATTAAAACTTACACTTAAATAACAGATAACAAACCTTTTTTTTTAAATAGAAGGGTTAATTAGTTTTACGTACCATTAAATGAAAGTGGTAAAAAAATATGGGGTATAGTTTCTTTAACAAAAACCAAAAAGAGCCTAGTAGTCCAAATTCTTTTTATATATATATATATACCGTTTGTGATGAGCCCTTAAAATTTATGAAAAAATGAGTTGCCAATGAATATTTGTTGTAGTTGCATGAGTACTGATATATTCCAATTTTGAAAAAGAAACTTGTTTTCGGTTGGGCAATTGGATGATGAAGATTATGTTATATATAAAATTTGGTTGCGGGAATTTGAGAAAGAGATGTGATGGTGGTGGTGGTGGCTCGAAGAAATAATGATGGAAAGTTGTACATGACCAACAACACCAAGACAATATTGTAATTGTAGGAGAAAATGATGATGTAAGTTTTTGGCATTGTCGGCTTCATGATATGAGTAAGAAAAGGATGGAATATTGTGTTCAAGGTTTGTTAATAATCCGCATGCTTATTGAAATTGGACTATGCGAAGAATGTGTTCATTGGAAAATAAAATGGGTAATTTACAAAGGGTCGCTGAACTTTGAAGGAAAATAGTATAAAGGCGGTCCAAAGTGATTTATGGGGTCCGATACCGGAGACATCTCTTGGTGGAGCCCATACTACATGACTTTCATTGACGGGTCCATAAGAAAGGTACGGGTGTACTTTTTATAATAATGTCTTTGATGTTTTTGGAAAGTTAAAGGTCTTAGTCATAGACATAGATGAGTCTCAAAGTGAAGTATTTGAGATCTAGTGATAGTGGCGAGTATACGTTTTGCGAGTTCAAAGAGTTTTGTGTAGAAAATGATACTCCATGGAGAAAACCTTGAAAGGTATCCCCTTCGAAAAAATGGTGTTGTAAAACATATCGATAACACTTTCAATGAGCATGTTAAAAGCATGGGGTTGAAGTGTGAGCTTACAAAAAATATTTTAGGCAGATGCAATAAACACTGACATTTTTAATTAACAGAAGAGCGTCGACTCCCTTAGACAATGAAACTCCATAAGAGGTTTGAAGCAATTAAGAGGTGCATATGTCATGTATTTGGATATTTGGATGCTTTCATATGTTCATGTAACGTTTGTTTAGAGAAACGAGATGAATGATAAGTTTATTTAATGTATGTTTTTGGATATGGTAGTGATGACTTCATATATCAGTTTTGGAATGAGCAGTGTAGGAAGGTTATTCGCAGTGAAATCTTGTGTTCAATTAGCATGTTTTTTGTAAGGCTACATGAGGTGCATCAAAAGCTCCAGTTTATATATTAAGGTAGTAATGTTAGATATCTCTAACCCGGGTGGCAAAAAAGTGGTTAATTTGACCAATAGGTTGTTGAGGAAGAATCTTACACTAAGGAAGTTATGTTTCGTAGGTCCACTAGAGAGTGAGTATCACTTCACATTTATGCCTTCAAGTTATTGCTTATTGTTTACTGATAGTGGTGAGCCTAAACATTATGCAAAGAAGTCTAACTTCGAGCATGTGAGTAAATTGAGGCTTGTAATGGATGATGTGATAGATCTGTTGATAATCAATGAAACATGGGAACTAGTTGAGCTCCCAAAAGGTAAGAAGACATTGCATAACAAATGGGTTTACAAAATTAGAAAATAAGGCTAATGATATCAAGTGTTACACGGAAATATTAGTTGTGAAAGGATTTATGCAAAAATATTGACTATAACAATGTTCTACTCCTATAGTGACCTAGAAAACTTAGAGTTATAATAGTTTTTATGTAAAGACGGTATTTTTCCATAGTGACCTAGATAAAGAGATCTACATAAAAACGGATATAGAGTTACTTGTTTGAACATAACAATGAACTCGTGTGGAAGTTGAAGAAAAGCGTGTGTAATTAAAATAAGCTCCCAAACAATGGTACAAGAAGTTTGATGAATCCATGCACAAAATTGAGTATGTGAGGAAGTAAAGTTTGTCATTATTGCTACTTTAAGAAAATTTACAACAACTACATCATATCTTTGGGGTAAGGTAAATTCATAAATATAAAAATAAGCATAACATATTCTATTTAGAAACCATTTATGCCAACAAACACAAAGTTTATGTAGAAGATCACGACATATGGTCAATGACTAAGCCATATCAAACCACATCATATTCTAAGAAGACATACAAGCCTCCTAGATTTACCAAATACCCTAAAAACAATACAAGTACATACATATATCTACTGTAAATTCTCATGTAGTTCATCCACATTCGGTTATGCCATCGGCAGACTAAGACTGTACAAGCCAAACATTGTCAAATCCCGAATCAAGACATGTTCACCTTTAGTAAAGAAGAGAGTCAATCCCGGTAGATTGAACACCCCAAATCCACTGTCTTGGGATGCTACGGGTTAGGACCTCACAATGGGTCCTGACCCTAGCCTGACAACATATTCACCGGATCTTACAATAAGGCACAAATAAATATAAAAACCAACATTGATAAAACTGAAATGTCATAAACCCACAAAATATACACAACCCACAACCGAGTATCAAAATTATACAATCATGTATTTGTACAATATACAAACCCCGTAACCCATCCTACATGTACGGAAACCCTCGGCTGATCACTCCCGCCAAATCACTCTGCACCCTTCCTATCCTACAAAACATCTACAACATGGTACAAACTGTTAGCTAACAATTCATATATAAGAATGATACATAAGCACAAACACACATTAGAAGTACAATAATGCTATCAAAGATTTCCCGTTTTATTATCTTTCGTAAGGTCATGCACTCATAATCCATTTATAGGTGTGACACGAGAACTCTATGACTCTCACGTCTGTTTATCTTGCCAGTGGTTAGGAGCACCCTACCGTATACCATATGGAGTTGTTCGGTACCCTCACCGTATACCAGGACTGGCCAAGTCCTAGAGAACCCCTCTGACTCTCTCGGGAGAACTGAGCAAGCAGCCACCGCCCAATACTCGTGGGCCAAACATACGCCGGTAATAATCAACCTATAGCATGCTATAACGCATATAACAATCACCACTCACGTACTCATCCAATATACGAACGCAACTAAGTAAGTCCCAAGGACTTACCTGGATATGCTCACCAAGCTACTAAGTTATGGTTAGTCTACCATCTCCAACACCACTTGTCGAGAATATCAAATTCCTCGTTTTAAACCTCTTGCTTCAAATATCAATTAAATTCATTAAAATTTATTTAACTTATAGCGTTCTCTATAATCCCAATTTAATTAATTAACCTTTAATTAATCAATTAATTAAATTTTACCAGAATACCGTTTTACCCGCAAGCAGTTTTTGAAACCACCTGTCATCAGATCTCATCAAATAAATAGTCAATGATCTCCTAAATAATATAACGAGCATAATGGAATTTCCAATTATCCATTTTGACAAGTCTAAGGTCAATTTCGGTCAAATTGCAATACGAAAAACGAATAAATTGATAACTTATTCGTTACTAAGCCGATTGACGATCCGAAAGAAGATTCGGAATCAAAACAACGCATGCTACGCTCGGACAACATCAAATTTACCGGAATCTGAGCGACGGAACCGGCCTATTAACATATATGATCGACCAGGCCTTCACTTGCTCGGAAATACGAAAACTCAATACCGATATGAAGGGAATGAAGAGAGAAATCCAAGGTGTAACGCCCCAGTTTTGACTTTCACCGCCCCCGCGATGAAGAGGGCCGCCCCTTATGCCATCCGCGGTCGCGGCAGGGTCAGCCGCCCCTGCGGCTGAATCCATATCGCGTCCTATATGTTTTTATTCCGTTTTATTTCTTTCCTTAGATAGAAGATCCGATCTTTTATCTTATGGGCCGGCATTCCTTTGATCTTCAAATTCTAGAAACGACCTTCCTTTATCTTTTCCTACCGTTACCTATAAGTTCCCGCCTTCTCTTTTGTTTCTCTCTCTTCTTGCTTACGTTTCTTCAACCTCGAGCAAAAGCTGCAACCTTTTCCCTTGCGATATTCTACAAAACGTGTAAGTATTCATCCCTTTGATCCTTCTATATGTTCATGAACTTGTTGCATGCTTCTTCCTTCTATTTCTCTTTCTCTTTCGTTCTTCTTCTTCTTCTTCTTCACAAGAATCAAGATCGAGCCTTGATTCTTGTTGGCCTTCCGTTGTTGATACGTTGATGTTCTCACGCTCCCTTGGTTGAGTGTTGAATAGTGTGGATCAAAGGATCAAGATTTGATCTCTTTGTTGGGAAGTTGTGTCAAAAAGGAAGCCCGATGACCGTTCTGTCACAGAATTGCCCCCGCTCCTGCACCGTGCCGCCCCTGCGGATTTGCTTAGTGCCGCTCCCGCGGTTCTGTCCGCCGCCCATGCGGTTCTTTTGCAGTAACTCCCATCTTTGGTGAGTTGCTTCCTTTCCTTGATTCCTCGTTCCTTTCCTTGTGTTGTGTTGTGTTGTGTTGATGTTGTTGGCCTTTGGGGAACGGTAAGACTAGGGATCGTGTCCCTAGCTTGTGGAGATCTCTTAGATCATGGAGACTAGAAGTTATAGACTTCTAGTAATCGTTCCGTTCTGATTTGAGTTACCATGTTGGAAAGGCTTCCCATCCTTCTTTCCTTCGGGAAACTGAGTTGTAGTTGACCTTGTGTTACCTTCGAGTGAGGTAAGTCCCTTGGACTTACTTAGTTGCATTTCGTATATAGGTTTGACCGTTTTAGTTGTGTTTGTGTTGTGGTTTATTGTTATAATAACAAATCGGACTAAGATGATTGTTCGCTCCAAAAGGTGTGTTCAAGCTTTAATATTTATTGCCCAAGATATATGTGTGAACAATATGCGTAACCGCAATATACGGATCAATTGTAATAACAACAAATATTCCAAGGGTCGATCACAGGGACTATGGTGAAACAAAGCTCGGTAAATCAGGTTGTCAAATAACAAAACACGCAACAAATCAAAGTTATCAAAGATGATATAATAATCAGGTAAAGGAAATGCGGATTCTAGAGATTAAAGCATCCAGTTGTGGTTCTGACTCAAGATCTCAAAAGATAACGTGGACAAAACTGAGGTTTGCAAAGGGAAGGTGTTTATAAGGTGAGAATAGATCACTGGGTAAGTCTCTCTACTCACTATCCCAAACCAAAGATCCTATCACCGGGTAAGTCTCAAGGTACTAAGGAAAGGAACTATAATTTCAAACCAACACACCACCCAAGGGGATAGAATCAACTTTTACCGGGTAAGTCTCGGGCTAACTCTCAAAGATGGAATGAAGGCACACTCAAACCCCAATAAAGGATAAACCTTTATTACCTACACTCATGATCTTGGGTATACAAACAAAGGAATCACCGGGTAAGTCTCACCCTAGGTTTGCGTTGAACCAGGAAAGGTATGACAAGGATAGGATTTGGCAAACTGAAACCTTAACTCATATGAGGATCAGGAAAGGTTCACCTCGTTCTGTAACGCCCCGTTTATTGGGAGCGTTTTCGGTATTTTCTTTTTGGCGGTTATCGAAGATATTAATACATTAAGTATGTTTTACGAGTATCTTAAGTCGTAAATGTTATTTTACAAGTATAATTTATATTAATATGCTAATGGTATTTTTTTATTTTATATTATTATTATTTAAAATCTCGTTATTTAGTAATGAGATCGATTTATATGTCGCAAGCATAAATTTTGTGAGTCTAATTATATATTCGATTAAAATATTTATTTCCGAGTACTTTTATTTATATTTTGGATACGTTCGCGTATATCCATATTATATTTTATTTCGGAAAATTCGGAAAGTTTTTCCGGGTCGGAAATCCCATTCCGAGTGTGTTTGGATCGAATGCACCCATTAACCTTTTTCTTTTCCTTTCACTTTATTTTTCTCTCTCTCTCATTCGGCCGTGTGTGGTGCCCAACCCCTCGCCCCTGATGACGCAAGCTGCAATGACCTCTCATCTACACCTATCTGTTCCCCTCTCTCCCTCTCTATGTTGAGCTGTCTTCTCTCACGCCATCTCCCTCTATTCTTCCCTCAACTCTCCTTCTCTCCCACCTCTGTTTTCTGTAGACACCAACAACCTCCCATCCCTCCATCCTCGTCCTCTGCTCGTCTCCCCTACTCCGTTCATCAAAACCAGGATCCAACAACAACACAACAGCCCCTCGATCCCTCCTCTATCGAGTCGCCAAACTTAGGGAGATGCTCAACCCAGCTGTTTCCTCGCCATCGAAGAACAATCCCTGCCGGAGACAATCGGGGAGGAACCCCCTCGCCAAACTCAGGGAGGAACCCCCTTGAAGCCGCCGCCTCCCGATCTCCTTCTCCTCGCTTGTGAGTCGCCAAAGAACAGAGGCCTGGGAGAGCAGTAAGAGAGGAGACCACCACATAGAACAAAAGGGAGCTCCGCGTCTGCCACCGCCGGAGAGTTCGCGTTTGTGCCGTCGGAAGAACGGCCATCGAGCCGCTTTTAAAGCCCACCGGAGGGCCACCATTTGCCGCCACCATCCCTTGTGTTCCTCCTTTCCTGTGTGAAGCGGCAGGCCTGCAAAGGGTTAAATAAACCCTCTTTCATATTTAAATCGGCCCCTTCAGTTTTGTGTTAATTGCAAAATATACCCAGTGTTTTGTTATTACAATTTTGACCCATATTTCTGGATTGTTTCCATTAGGCCCCCTATTGAGATAATTTTCAGAAAATGCACAAGGAAATATTTATTGCATATAACCCAAAGTTTGGAACGATATATTTTGCCCCGAAAAACGGTTGAACGGTTTTGTTTATCCTCGGTTTTGAAAGAGAGTTTTCCTTGGGTTTATGAGGTTGTATAAGTTGCCCGGAATATATATTTCCGGATTTTAAAATTGGGTTTAAGGTTCAAGTCGTTATTCCAGTTTATGACCAAGTTTCTAAAATTGCACAAATTGCCCTAAAATGTTTTTGTCGATTTTAAACTCGGACTTCCATTACGGAGTTATTCTTTTAGCTTATATATATTATATATAATGCCCAAGTTTAGCCTTTAAAGCTAAATTTGTATAGTTTTGGTGTTAGGTTCGGAAGCGTCCCGATAAAGACCTAACAAGTCCAAGTAGACATCCGTTGATCGATTTCCGTCTTTTGATGTCGTGTGAGTATCCTTTCCCTCGATCTAGTTATGTTTAGTAGTATCATGCTAGGTTGGATATAACATAACTTAGAGTGAATACCAAGTAGTGGTTATGGACCTTAGGTGAGTGTTTGAGGATTGTGAAATGGTTTATGACTTGAGGTGTTGATGTCACTTTGTGAGGCTTGGGAGGCTTGAGAATTGGAGTATATGGTTGTTGAGTTTATGGGCTAGGATATGCGTATCCTAACACGGTGTTGTGACCGTTGAGTTTGTTGACACTAGCCATGTTTATCCTAGTATGTGTTATGGGTTATGATCCTGCGAGATCATAGGGTCTAGAAGTCTAAGAACTTCTAGCTTCTGTTGAGTGTGGTGTGAGCATGAGGGATTCTAGGATGGGTCCTAGAATTGAGAGTCAAATGGTCTTGCGTAGATCATTTGTATAGAAGTCTAAGACTTCTATTGTGAGTGGGTTGTTGTTGATATAATTATCTTCTTGTGAGCAGGTTATGGGCTTCCTCCCTAAGGAAGCGAGAGTGTTGTAAGTTGAGTGTCGTGACGAGGTAAGTCTCCGGACTTACTTAGCTCGTGTTCTTTGTATTAGTATTATTGTGTGTTGGGTGGTGTGTGTTTATTATTTTACTGTTTATAACAACTAAACCGGAAATAGGATTACCGACCTTTATATTATTTGGCCCAAGTGTATGATAACGGGTGGTGACATCACTGCCTGGCTCCCCGTGAGAGCTAGGGGGATCTCGGCGACTGGCCCGTGCTGGTTAGACGGTCGGAGGCATCCGACCGTTCCATTGCCGGAAGAAGGGACCGAGGCGAGTTTCGGAAGATTCTCGTGTCACAAAAGAAGTTGAACTAGAACGGGATATGACTTAATAAATAAAGATAATAAACCGGATTTGTGTGCTTTGAGTATGTTGTGCGACTATGTTGAATTAATTGTGTTTGTGCCTTTCCCTTTAATTCTAATGCTTCGAATGTGAGCTAACGGTTTTTATACCAAATGTTGTAGTTTGTCTTGCAGGTTAGGAATGCGGCCGAGAGATCCAGAAGAGTGGGCAGCCGGGGTTCCGTACATTTTAGGATTGGGTTTTGGTTGGAGTCATGTTCGAGTTTTGTATTCATTATATATTGTATGCCGTGTGTATGGCATTTGGTCTTTCGGATGTATCTCGGCTGAAGTCCTTGGTTTGTTCGGTTTCGGGTTTCATTGCATTGCATAAAATTGTATTTCATTTTGGCCTTTATTTGTGCCTTGTTGCAAGATCCGGTGAAATTGTTGTCAGGCTAAGGGTCGGGACTCATTGTGAGGTCCCAACCCGTAGCGCCCCGAGTCCCGCGGATTCGGGGTGTTACACGTTCAGTTATATTGCATCCCGGCCGAGATGTTCAATGACTGACCGAGGTGTTCGTCGGTTAAGGTAAAGGATCGAGCTTTTAGGGTCCGCTGGGGGTTAAGATCATTCTATCATCGTCTTTCCCACAACTTTCAGCCAATCACCCTCGAATCGCATAAAGAACTTAGCCAAAAATTATCATGATAATAATAATCAAATATATAAGAAAGAAATCAATATTCAAACAAGAAAACCTTAACAAAAGGTCTCAATAACTCAATGAATCGAACAAACAAACAATCAGCGTTCCTCAATCACAAATCAGAAAAGACAACAATCAAACCAACTAAGAAAGTCTTACAAACTTCCTTCAAGCCAACTTCAACTTGATTCCTTTCTTCCTTGATCTTCAACCTTCAAACAACCTTCAAACTTCCTTAAAACTTCCTTCGGAAAATCCTTGATCCGAAGATGGCTGAATTGCAGAAAATCCAACCCTTTATATAGGAGAATTATCTTCCAAAGATAAAATATATTAAAAAGATAATTTCCTTAAAATATATCTCCATATCTTCCAAAGTAAATCAGCCAAAAAGATATCTTCCTTCCAGAAATCCAGCCAAAAATATGTGATATTCACTTTCCAAAAATAGAAGATCTCAACCAAAAATAAAGATCTTATGGCCATTATGATGTTCGCCTCAGTCCAGACGCTCCTGAAGATCACCTCGGTCGAGGTGATACTGTAGTTGACCGAGGTGAGTCTTAACTGATAGTGTAACTCTCTAATCTGATCCAAAATCAATCTTCCAAATTATTTCCACGCTTTCTGAGATCTTCTTATAGCTCCTCAATGTTCCAGAATGTAGCTCCAATGACTCCTTAGCTCCCTTAGCTCCATTTTGATCCAAAACGTGCTATTTTCCCTACAATTACAACGAAACTAGGTGTAAACCTCAATTCCCGAAAAGGTAGACTAAACAACAATATAATCAAAGAATATACATCCATATATGTAGATTTATGACGATAAAACGTCTAAACCAATCCCAAAATATAGACTATAATACATGCTATCAAAATACCCCATACTTTTCCCTTGCTTGTCCCCAAGCAAGATTCAAATATTAGATACAAGATAGAATGGATTATAAGTCGGAAAGATCAATGAAAAACATTTCAAACATTTTGGTGGTGTGCTCCACTCATAGATCACCCTAAGAGAATGCTTCACGGCAAATAAAATCAAGACATGATCAAAACATTTTATGAATATAAGAAAGTTGTTCATCTTTGCATAAAATAATAGAATGCATAATAAATCATATTTATCGAAATCAATCATGTATAATCCAGTTTAAACCACCAAGTCAATCAACAAGCTCGAGGTCTCAAGGGCTTACAAAAGAGGTCAAGAAACGCGTCAGGGTGGGATGTATATAGGATAATGTGGTGCTAGAATTCGGGAATAGGATCTTAATTCAATTTCTTTGAATCGCAACATCTTCCACCAATAAGCTTTGCTTATTTTACTTTACTTTTTGGGATGCATGGACAGAGGTGCACAATAACCGAAGCCTAGGAGATCAGCAATCATCAATTTCTCGAGATGCCTCAAACCCTTGATGCACATACCATGACCCGTTAGGAATATCGCTCAATCCATATTTGGCAAGACACAAACACCCGACTCATCATGATTGACTTCCCGAAACCTAATTGTTTCTTTCTAACACTTTCAGCCAACATCTCAACTTCACTTCACTTGCTTTTCGTCACTTGCTTCCCAATTCCCGGATAGGTAAAGGGAGTAAAAAATGTATATGAGGAGCTAAAGCATGGTCAAGAAGAAGAAGAGAAGAGAATGAATTGCCTTAGTCATCCCATGAAGAATGTGATAGAACTCATCATGTGGTGTCAACCTTCAAATCCAACATAATTTTAATAAAAACAAAGTATTAAACATGCTAAAACTTCAAACAAAGCATTTTGCAACTTAAACATATCATAAAACCTTTCGAGCATATAAAGATTTCAAAACCAATCTGCAAACAAAATCATCATCGAGGTCATATCCAGAGAAGAAGCACAAAAACGTTTTCGCAAAACTCTCAATTAAAAGCCCATCTCGGTCGAGGTGTTCTGGCGTCATCCGAGGTGTTCATCCTCGATCAGCCATGAACGTTTCGGTTGAGGTCATAAATTTTTTTTTCAAACCAGTTTTCGGCATTTTTCTCAAACAGAAACCTGTAGGTATGCATGTAATGACACATAAACACATAGAACAAAATAAGCAATAATATCCATAAGAGTCATACAACCATCGAAGCAAATAAGTAAAATAAATACATCCAAATACCCCATACTTGGGACACATTGTCCCAATGGGTCAAATATAAGTCTAAGGAAATGAGTACTCACCGGACCTAGCTGAGCTGCATAATAAATATAGAAAAGAAATCCATGAAGCTCTAATCCTCGTTGAGTTAGCAGTGGTGGATGTGGAATGTAGGGATGCTAGGATGGATCAAAAGGAGAGCCCATAACTTGCTGATGCTGGATCTCCATCATCCGTCTAATGAAGTGATAGCTCTCCATCATCTGATACGTCCATCCCTCAATATATCGGCGCTCATCATCGAAGCGCTGGTGAATATCAATTGCCAGGGCTGCGTATGCATCTATCATCTGGTCAGTGAGATCATCAATCCTCTGGTGGGCCTCGGGATCTCTAAACCAGTGGGATTTGCGCTGTGGTGGTGGTGGTGGTGCTCTCTCATCCTTTGTCGCCTCGTCATCAAGGTCAACAACGGGAACACTGGGCCGCCAATATCAGTACCGGTCTCCATGGTAGCTCCTCCATCATCATCATCATCATCATCATCATCATCATCATCATCATCATCATCATCATCATCATCATCATCATCATCATCATCATCATCATCATCATCATCATCATCATCATCATCATCATCATCATCATCATCATCATCATCATCATCATCATCATCATCATCATCATCATCATCATCATCATCATCATCATCATCATCATCATCATCATCATCATCATCATCAACTGCATCTCCAGCATCCTGCATGTATGGGAACTAAGCAGTTGACCAATACTGATGATCAAAAACAGAAAACTGAGATGACCACATAATAACCTTTGGAGTTGTCGTCTCCCATGACATGGCAACGTAAGGCGTGCCAAGTCCACGAGGAACTAGAATGCTTCTGGTGATCATCTCATGCAATCCCAACGGCTTCGCATTCACACCAAGTGTACAACTAGACAGATCCAAACCCATAGAAGTGGCGATGTGGATCACCAACCCACCACAACAGATATCGCCTCTAGACTTGCCCTTGATCTTGTGCAAATCATCTTCCAGCATGGCAGCGAAGTGCGGCACTCCTCCAGTCACCATACAGAACAAACTCAGTAGCTCCCCCTGACGGATCTTCTGGGGCATCTCAGCACGCTCTAGAATAGTCTCACTGAAAATCCTGTGAGCAAGGCGGAAGGCAAGATGAAAGATAACATGCTCCCGGGAATCTCTGGGCCTCCACCTATCACTATGGTCTGTCACATGGGCTATCTCGCCCCAAAATCTCCGAGCCAGCACTCGGGAAGGAAAATTAGTCACTGTAGGAGTAGGGAAACCGAAAATCTCCCTAAACTGATCCATAGGAACTACATAGTTCTTGTTCAGCAGCCGGTACTTGATTCCATTATGCTCTGGCACATATGTCACAGAATTGACAAACTCCATCGTCAGCTCCCGATAAGCCGACGCTCTAATATCCATGAACTCCTAATCACATGAATTATATGCCATTATAATCATGCATATTTTAGAGGTTTTACCTCAATTTCCCTTGCATTCGGAGAGATTTATGTACCTTTAAGGTTTAGTTCATTCATACTTCGGAAATAGAGGTCTACACGTGTTTTGGTTGAATTATAGGTAAATTAGATGGAATTGGAAGCAAAAGTGGAGCAAGGAGCAGCTAAGGTCAATAAGGAAGCTTAAGAAACCCTTGAGGAGTCATGAAGAACAAAGAAAGAGCGTAGAAAGGCAATACAAGGAAGGAAGGAAACAATTCAAGAAGAGAGCACTTATTGTTGAAGAAAATCGCCTGCTTTGTGTGAAAAATCGGACGATTTTTCTGTAGAAAATCGGATGGTTTCATTTGCCTTTAAATCGATCGATTTTCTTCAGTAATCGTCTAAAAAGTATTACGATCAAAATCCCATCACTTGTGGGCTTGAGAAGTGATATGCCAAGCAGCCCATTAGTGAGAAAGTATACATTGGAACCCTAGCAACGAAAATCGGGGGTTTACAGCGTGGAAGATTTACAGGATTTTACGGAATTGAAGATTCTTGGAGGGAGGATTGAAGGAAAGAAACAAGAAGTCAAGATTCAAGGAAGTTTGTGAGTTTTTTTGTTTCCTTTCTGATTATTGTGATTTGTGAACACATTGTTGAGTGCTTTGAGAGATTCTTTGAAAGGTTTTAAGATTTTATTACAGATTTGGAGATTCTTTGGTTTCTATGCAAAGTTGGATTTTTATTTGGTTTTCTTTATTCAATCTTGATTTTAATTCAAAGATGAAAATGATTGGCTAAAAACCTTGTGATTATGGGGAGAATAGTTGATGATTGAGGCTTAAATGATGATAGATTGAACTCATTTAACCATTTGGCCCCTGAGAGTTGAGATTTAACTTTGCGACATCGGAAAATCGACCTGTTCTTGAGTAGATCGACCGATTTTTATCAAGAACAGCCCAAGTTTTCCTTCTGACGTTCATTAATTGCTTTATTCTTTAACCAAAGTAAAACCTTGCCTAAATCCTATCCTTGCCTAACCTTTCTAACCCTTATCCAAGTGCAAGAGGATACTTTATCATTGATTCTTCATTTGGTAACTAAAGTTTGCAAGATTTGGGTAATAGAGAGACTCAATATCCTCTATTAAGGTTTGAGTGTGCCATTCATCCTTACCTTTGAGAGTCATATCCTTGGGTTTGTATGGATAGTTTGAGCGTTAATCCTTTCTGTGAGTTTTCTCCTTGATGAGAATCATCACCCTTTGAGTTGAGAGCTTTTAAGTTGGGATAAGCGAGTAGTGGAACTTCACCTTACATTATTCCTTTCTTCGAAATACACAACCTTGGTAACGCCAACTCATTCCTTTAATCTTTAGAAGTGTCTTGAATCAAAAGCCGCAGTCAGATACTTGAATCTTTGGAATCATTTGTCTCCTTTATATTTACAAAAGCTTTTGCACCTGGCCAGATATTTTGAAATCGATTTTTATTCTCACCAAATCCTTGAGTTCGACTCTGGAATTTCTTGCCTTATTACAACTTATCCGCACACTGCGGGTTCGCTTTTGCTTAAATTCTAGATATAAATTTTATGACTTTGACACACACTTTTGAGCGAACAAGTTTTTGACGCCATTGCCGGGGATTTGGTCTAGACCAAAATCGGTTTATCGGTTGTCTAGCTTGGGAGCTTTTGCTCTTGTTATTTGATCTATCTACCTTAGTGATCTTGCAGATTTCTCTTTAGGTACATGCGAAGGTCTCGATCCGCGAAAGACCTCGTTCCTTTTGATCCTGAACCGGAGAAAACTTTGAAGAAAAAGCTAAGAGATAAGAAGATGGCAGAACATAATGAAAGGAACATCCAAGAAGAGTTGGATGACACTCGTGCTCAACTCAATACAAGCGAAAGAAGACGTATTGAAGAGCAAGCTGTTGCTCGTGCTGATAGAGAGCGTAATCAAATCCAAATGGATGAGCTTAAAGCGATGATTTTAGAAATGAAATTGGAGAGAAGTGGTGCCAAGAGTAAGAAAGCTAAATCACCTAGAGCTGAATCATTCGATGATGATGACATGACGGAGTTGGAGGAGATACCACCGGTAAATCCTCGAGCTTATGTTGATCCTTGCCCTTATGCTAGAGAGGCGAGATCTCCTAATGTCGTGGCTGAACTACGAACCCTTGGGCAACGAATGGACCCAATTCAGCAACCACGCCGTCTAGGTGTGAATCTTGGAGAGCAAGATGATCATGACTTTGGGATGCGTCCACAAGTCATTACTATGATCCGCCAAAATCAGTTTGGTGGAACGGAAGCTGAATCTCCGCATCAACACTTGCAAAATTTTGAGATTCTCATGGAAACTTTGAAACCTCAAAGGGTTACCAACAATAACTAAAAGTTGAGACCGTTCTTCTTCTCTTTGAAGGACAAAGCCTTAGCTTAGTATCAAGCTCTTCCGGCTGCAAAACTTAATACATGGGAGGACTTGACTTCGGAATTCCTCACCAAGTTCTTTCTGCCATCCAAAACGGCGGAATTGAGAGGTAAGATAAATGCTTTTTCTATGAAACCTAACGAAAGTTTGTTCAAATCTTGGGAAAGGTTTCAAGATCTTCTTTTTGATTGCCCACACCATGGCATTTTAAAGCTGGAATTGTTGGAGATCTACTACAAGGGATTGGATGGGAAAACAAAATTCAAACTTCAATCTCATTCTTGTGGTACATTCATGGATATGAGAGAAGATGATGCTTGAGACTTTATTGAGAAGCAAGCCCAAGTAATTGAGAAGTATTCCCATAGGAAAATTGATAGTGGGAATCGGAATTCGGGAGATCCAGGAGCAAAGTTAACTCAAGATGCACAAACTCAAATCTTGTCCCTCAACAATGAGATCAAGGAGTTGAAGGAAGTCATAAAATCTAGCCTTCAAAGGAGGAAGGAGCAAGATGCCGGCTACCTAGGAAGGGAAAACAACCAAGGCAATAGGAACAACTACCGGAACAATAACTGGAACAACAACAACAACAGGAACTCCAACAACAATTGGAGATCCAACCAACAAAACCCCGGTAATCCCTATTCACATGCTGAAAATGCACTAACATCTCCATCTTCTTCTACTCCTTTGAAAAGCCAAGGTCAAACATCAAACGGTTCGAGTAAGCCGGAGAAGGACATGTTCGATGTCATGATGGAGACCATCTTGGGGAAGATCCAAGGAATGGAGAGTCACATTACTTCGATTGATAAAGCACAAAAAGATTTAGAGAATCAAGTATTCGAGCAAGCTGAAGAAGTTCCTAGGAATCAAGGGAAGCTTCTCGAAAAAACGGAAGACAACCCAAATGGGCGAGTAATGGCGATTACTACTAGAAGTGGTGTAACAACCACCGATCCACAACCCAAACTAGTTGAAGCCCCCGTTGAAAAAGAAAAGGAAAAAGAGAAGGAAGATGTCTATGTTCCTCCTCCCGCTTACAAACCACCTTTACCTTTTCTCCAATCTAGAGCAAGAGCGCGTCTAGACAAACACTTCGGTAAGTTTATTGATCTAATGAGCAAGCTGCATATTAATATACCTTTTACGGATGCAATTTTAGGTATGCAAGCTTATGGAAAGTTCCTAAAGGATATTGATGACATGATTTATGACGTTATTTTAGGCATACATTTAGGTAGTTTTTCCCTTCATTCATGCATGATTGGATGTTAGTTCATGACGTTTATGCGTAATTGAGTCATATTGCTAGAAAAGACGTCTACACGAGCTTTTGTCGGTTTTGTAGGTATTTCGGGGATCTTTTGGACATTAATCGAAACATTTGAGGGTCAAGCCTCATGGTGGTACATATCCAAAGCTTTGAAGGAATATAATTGGAGCAAAGAAGGACACAAGGACCCTTATTGGTGCAAGACTTGGAGCAACTCATGACTAGATGATCATAACAAGCTTCTGTTGAAGAAAATCGACCTAACACTCAGGAAAATCGGTCGATTTCCTTCACAGTTGGGTCGATTGTTGGCCCCTGACAACATTAATATATGTCTCATTTCTTCTATCGCCGACCTTTGCTTTTGCTCGGTTGAGTGTGCCTTTGGATGTGCAACCTAGAGAATTTTGCAGGAGGAAGTCCACTATATTAGAGACATTTTGAAGACTTGAAAAAAGTGGGCAAGATTGGCAAGTGTTGGAAAGTTCCCCAAGTTCTCCCCTAGCCCCTTTGTGGGTGTTCTTGGGAGACATTAGATTAGATTCACCTTAGAGTAAGATTTGAGTGATTTTTGTGAAGAAACTTGTTGAAGGATTGTAGGACCCAACTTGGAGCTACATTTGCTGTGTTGAAAGACTTGTTTTGAACTCAAATCCAGCTAAGTTTCATTGCTTTCCTTGCTCTATTTCATCTTCTTACCATGGATTGTATGAATGCTCGTATGATGATTTTAGATCTTGAAATGCATGTTCTTGGCTAAGTTATTGTGATTCTAGGGTGATGGATTGATGGTTATGGCTTGGGTGATAATAGAATGGACTTGCATGTTAGTTTAGGATGATTTTTGTGCCCGAAACCTAAACTAGAGGAGAAAAATCGACTTGTTCTTCAGTGTAAATCGGCCGATTTTTGCATATGATCCACCCGATTTTTCCTTCTGTTGCTCTTTAATTGATGAATCTGTATGTTAGGATGTTAGATTGTTGAAATCCTAGTGTTTGTTGATCATAATCTAGCTTAGGGCGACCTAATGTTAGCAAACTAATTGAGGAATGAGACTTACCCGGTGATTTCTGCTCTTAGATACCAAAGATGATGAACTCTAGGTAGTAGTGAGCCAAAAAAGCCGCTATTGGACTGAATGTGCTAGGATTGTTTCTTAAGACTTACCTTTCCGAGACTTACCCGGTAAGGAGGGGTTTGACCCTTAGGTAGTGACCCGGTTTGTGTAGAATTGCCAACCTTAGCTCCTTGAGACTTACCCGGTAATAGGACTTTGGTGAAGGACTAGTGGAACATGAGACTTACCCGGTAATTGTTCCCATTAGAGAAACACCCTTTCCCAACAACCGCAACTTTGTCCTTAGATGTTTAGAACCTCGGTGATTCCTTAACATTTCAGTGCCTTGCTCCTCCTAGTCCCCCGGCAACGGCGCCACTCTTGAAGAGCTCATAAAGGAGGAGCAATGCACTGAAAAAATCGACCCAGAAGAGCAGAAATCACCCAATTTTGCCCACCTACAGTCCGATTTTTGCAATGCAGAAGCAAAAATCAACTCACCAGTGAAAGAAATCGACCGATTTCCTTCATCTGTGGGTCAATTTTCCTGGTTGATTTTAAGTGAAAAGAACCCAACGTCCACTTCAACTACTTTCGATCCTTTCTCTCTTGCTCGGGGTGCGCCCGAAAGGTGGAGGCCCCTTCCAAAGGAGCCTCCCAAGGTTGACATAAGACCCCTCCCATTTAGAGATGATGGACCCAAGGTGGTTGTGGAGCACTTCAACCGAGCTATCTTTCCAAGAGTCGACTTTCCTTGGATCATAATGAATGAAGGAGACAAGCACTTCATTAAGCTTAAAGTCTATTTGGGAATCAAATGGCCCATACTTGTCATTACAGATGCCGGAAAGAGATGGTTGCTTGGACTCCTCAAGCAACCAAGATATTCATGGTAGATTGAGGCATCTATGGAGTCTGGTCCAGCTAAAGACCTTAAAAAAGCGCTTTTTGGGAGGCAACCCAAGGGTAAACTCTTTTCCCTTTTCTTTTTCATTTTTGTTTTTGTTTTTGGTATGTTTGTGTGTTTTGCGTTTGTGTGCTAGAGTCTAGGTAATAAAGAATCCTTGCAAGGCAAGATGATGACGATGATCCCTAACCAACCGTGGGTGGAGCGGACGTGGGACTTACCCGGTGATTTCCACTCTTAGATACCAAATATGATGAACTCTAGGTAGTAGTGAGCCAAAAAAGCCGCTATTGGACTGAGTGTGCTAGGATTGTCGCTTAAGACTTGCCTTTCCGAGACTTACCCGGTAAGGAGGGGTTTGACCCATAGGTAGTGACCCGGTTTGTGTAGAATTCCCAACCTTAGCTCCTTGAGAATTACCCGGTAATAGGACTTTGGTGAAGGACTAGTGGAACATGAGACTTACCCGGTAATTGTTCCCATTAGAGAAACACCCTTTCCCAACAACCGCAGCTTTGTCTTTAGATGTTTAGAACCTTGAGTCCAATGCCATAACCGTAAATCTTGATCTCTAGAATCCGCTTATCTTAGTTCTATCACCTATCTCGTGTTTGTGTGTTGATTGCTTGATTGTTTGCATATATTTTGATCTTTGTTTGATAACCTCAAAACCCAACCAAAAATATTGTGATTTTCATTTCTTTATTCCTTTCTCATCTCTTAGTTTAGATTTGCACTATCCACGATCACTTGAATGATTTGATTTCACCTTAGTCTTTGTATTCGACCTCGAAATACTTTCCTTTCTACAAAACGATCCGTAAACTACGGGTTCGCTAGGTAGTGTAGGAGATTAGACGAGTTTATAAATGTAAGACTTTTTGTGCTACATCTCTAGCGTAACAGAGATCCTCTCTAACAAGAGGAAACTGGAAGATTTCGGTGAAGTTAAGATGAGTACGGAGTCATCCGAACTTATCAAAACTATGACGGAGAACATGCCACCCAAGCTGCATGATCTAGGATCATTTTGCATACCCATTACCTTAGGGGAAGTCACATATGATGCATTTTGTGACCTTTGAGCAAGCGTAAGCATCATACCACTTGCTTTGTGCAAGGCAATTGGTTTTGGAGAACCTAGACCGGTGAAGGTGACACTCTACATGGCTGATCGCTCCATAAGTAGACCTGTTGGAATCATAGAGGACATTCCCGTGAAACTTGGTAAGTTTTACATTCCTATGGATTTTGTCGTTCTTGACATTCCTGCAGATTATCCAGTTCCCATCATACCTAGAAGACCATTCCATGCAACCTCCGGTGTATGGTTGATTGCAAGAATGGGCAGCTATCATTCAATATAGGGGAAGAGAAAGTGGAATTTGTACTCTCCTCCTTGATCAAAGAACAAGCTGTGAGAGAAGATGTTTTTCACATCTTTGATGAAGAAGAGTCTAGAGAAGTGTTGAGTTCAATCTTGATCAAAGATCCACTTCAAAAGTTTCTTAGCATGAGTATCATTGAAGAAGGAGTGGAACGTGACTGTAACGATGAGATTCGAGCATTGGAAGATGCAGATGAAGAGCCAGAAGCAAGATTTGAAGAGCTGAGAAGAGCTCCGGAAGAAGTTGAAAAAATCGACCTACACAAAGTAAATCGACCGATTTCGGATAATGCAATTCGATTTTTGACAACAGAAAGAAAAATCGGGTCAGAGATCGACCGGTTTGCGTTAGGGGAGGTCAATTTTTCGGCAATTTCTCCGACTTCTACAAATCCAATTGCAAGTGTTCTCAACTGTAGTAGCACACTTCCTCAACCTTCAGAGACTTCTTCAATGACACTCCAAGATCAAGAATCATTAAGCAAAGCACCCCCTTCATTGCAATTGAAACCCCTCGCTACACATCTAAGGTACGCCTTCCTAGGACCTAACTCAACATATCCTGTTATAGTTAGCGCAACCTTAAGTGATGATGAACTGAGAAGCTTATGAATGTTCTGAAACAACATAGGAAATCCTTAGGCTATACCATTGATGATTTAGTAGGCATTAAACCTTCCCTTTGTATGCATACGATCTTAATGGAAGAGGATTACAAACCTTCACGGCAAACTCAACGACGCTTAAATCCGATCATGAAAGAGGTTGTGAAGAAAGAAATCCTTAAGTTACTTGATGCAGGTATTATCTTTCCTATTTCTGATAGCAAGTGGGTGAGCCCCGTCCAAGTAGTTCCAAAGAAAGGTGGTATAACCGTTGTTGCTAACAAGAACAATGAACTCATTCCTACAAGAACAGTTACGGGATGGAGAATGTGCATCGACTACCGTAAACTGAATGTTGCCACAAGGAAGGACCACTTCCCCCTCCCTTTCATTGACCAAATGTTGGAAAGATTAGCCCAACACTCTTACTTTTGTTATCTAGATGGATACATTGGTTTCTTTCAGATTTCCATTCATCCGGACGATCAGGAGAAGACAACTTTCACTCGCCCTTGGGGTACGTTTTCCTACAGAAGGATGCCATTCGGTTTATGCAACGCTCCAACCACCTTCCAAAGGTGTATGATGGCAATCTTTTCAGAATATGTAGAGAATATCATGGAAGTATTCATGGACGACTTTTTGGTATATGGTTCTTCCTTTGATTACTGTCTCTCTAACCTTTCCCTTGTTCTTAAGAGATGCAAAGACACTAACCTAGTCTTGAATTGGGTGAAGTGTTATTTTATGGTTACCGAAGGAATTGTGTTAGGCCATTTGATTTAGAATAGAGGAATTGAAGTTAATAGAGCTAAGATTGAAACTATAGAGAAGCTACCTCCTTCATCTTCGGTTAAAGGAGTTAGAAGCTTTTTGGGACATGCAGCTTTCTATAGGAGGTTTATAAAGGATTTTTCTATGATTTCAAAACCTTTAACTAACCTTTTGATGAAAGACATAACTTTCGAGTTCTCAAAAGAATGTTTGGATGCCTTTTGCAAGATCAAGGAAGCTTTGATTTCAGCTCCTATCATCCAACCATCCGATTGGACACTTCCTTTCGAGATCATGTATGACGCAAGTGATGTAGCTATAGGAGTTGTACTTGGACAGAAGAAAGATGGTCGTACTCACACCATCTACTACGCTAGCAAGACGCTAGATGAATCTCAACTGAACTACGCTGCAATAGAGAAGGAGCTCCTTGATGTTGTTTACGCCTTTGAGAAGTTTCGTTCCTATCTTGTAGGTGCGAAAGTGATAGTCTACACGGATCATTCAGCAATCCGTTACCTATTCACAAAGAAGGATGCAAAGCCTAGGCTTCTAAGTTGGATCTTGCTCGTACAAGAATTTAATCTAGAGATCCGTGACAAGGAAGGCTTGGAGAACTCAGTCGCTGATCACCTTATCCGTCTCCCACATCTCACTGACAAAACGGATGAGCTCCCTATTAACGATTCATTCTCCGATGAGCAGCTACACAAGATTGAAGAATGTCTTCAACAAATCTCGAAAGGTAATGACCCATGGTTTGCTGATATTGTCAATTACCTTGTTTATTAGGAACTCCCACCCGGACTTTCATATGCTCAAAGGAAGACATTGATGTCTGACACTTCTATTCGAATGAACCTCTACTCTTCAAGAGAGGTCCCGATGGTATGTTTAGAAGATGTGTTCCAGAAGATGAAGTGGAAAGCATCATCCGTCACTGTCATTCTTTGCCTTGTGGAGGACATGCTAGTTCCCACAAGACAAGCGTTAAGGTACTCCAATCTGGCTTCTTTTGGCCTTACCTATTAAAAGATGTGCATAACTGTTACGCTAAAAAGTGTGCACGCAATAAGCCTTAAATTTATACTCGTTATAATTATCCTAACTTCTAGCGCACCCGCAGTGTACGGGACGTTTGTAGTATGGATAGTACTCCGAGGTCGAACACAAGGACTAAGGTGAAATCGATTTGGTTTTGTGAGTAAGTTTAGTGAAGGTCTAAGGTTAGAAAAGAAGAAAACAAAGAACGAAAATCTCAAATGTTTTTGGTTGGTTTTTGATGATCGAAGATCACAATTCATGCAAGGTGAACAATCTACTAAAAATAAACACAAATAAACAAATCAAACAAGATATTGATCAAGTGAAAGGAAAGACGGATTCTAGGGGTCGGAAGTTCCGGTTATGGCATAGAACTCAAGTTATCTATTCATTCTTTGGATTGATTATGACATGTTGGGATTAAGTGTTTCTAAATTGGGATCAATTACCGGGTAAGTCTCTTGATCCAACTAGTCCACACCTAAGGTCTCATTACCGGTTAGGTCTCTAAGAACCTAAGGTTAGGAATTCTACACAAACCGGAATTGTTAGTTAGGGATCTAACCTATCCTTACCGGGTAAGTCTTGGAATGGGAAGTCCTAATCAACATTCCTAGCACATCTAATCCAATGGCGACTTGTTAGGTTCACCACTACCTAAGGTTTTGCTATTTTAGATTCTAAGGGAAGGGATTACCGGGTAAGTCTCTCCTAACACTTAGTCACTACACTAGGACACCCTAGGGTAGGTTAAACTCAGCAAAACTTAGGGTTTCAACAATTTTATGAATCTAAGGTAAGATCCTTCGAACCAGGAAGAATCACGGTTTGTTCTACAGAAACCACGACCGTGGTTCTACAAGAACTATCCGTGATTTCTAACAGAAACTACGTTCATAAGCAAAAATCATCCAAAGGTAAATCTAAGTCCGTCCTATCATAGTCCTAGCCACAACCATCCTTTCCTTACCCTAGAATCACATCAATTTAGCCTACAACATTCATAATGGAAAACAAAACAAACAAACATAAAATCATGACCTCCATTGCAAGATAATGAAAGAAAGAAGATGAACAAGTGAACTTCAAAAACAAACCAATCTGAAAATGGAATTAGAACAACTTACAACCCTTCCAAAAGAAGGTTCAAGGGTTCACAAATCTCTAGAAATAAATCCGAAATACAAGAAGCTAAGTGTGTGTTCTCCTCTCTTCTTCAATGGAACCTTTCTTCTTCTCTTGGGCACTTTCCTTCCTAGAAAAAATCTTCTTCTTTGGAGAATATATTTGTTAGAGAAATGGATAATGGATGAGCTGCTCCCAAACTACCCAGCTGCCTCAAACAACCCATCAAGGACCACTTTTATAACAAATTCTTCATGAGCTGGCCATGAGAGTCGTGGCACAGCTGTCACGAGAATCTGGCAAAATCCACGGTTATTTCCACGGCCGTGGTTCTTCAGGAAACCGTGATTCTATGCAGAAACTTCGCCTTGGATCGTTGAGCTGTGGTTTGGTGCATGGCTAGTGTTGGCAAGGTTCCATGAGTCCTCCTTACCCCTTTGATGTGTCCTAATGAGTCCGAGGACGTGTCATCTAAATGAACGATCCTTTAACGCATCGTTTTAGCTCTAAACTTCCCGAAATACCTACAAAACGCACACAAGTCCGTGTAGACGTCTATCTCGACAAAATACATGTTTTGAGTGCAAAACGTATTGGACTAGTGCTAGATCATGCATGATTGAGCGAGAATCCTATCTAAATGTACACCTAAAACTATGCTATAAATCGTGTTATCAATAACTATGTTGTTGCTTGTGATGCTTGTCAAAGGACAGGTAATATTTCAAGGAGGAATGAGATGCCACTCAACAACATCCAAGAAGTAGAGATATTCGACGTATGGGGAGTGGACTTCATGGGACCATTCCCATCATCTTGTGGGAACCAATACATACTTCTAACTGTAGACTATGTCTCAAGATGGGTAGAAGCAATCGCCTCTCCAATTAATGATGCAATAGTAGTGGTGAAGTTCTTCAATAGAACGATCTTCCCAAGGTTCGGGACTCCCTGAACCATCCTTAGTGATGGAGGAACGCACTTCACAGCCCGTCGATTTGAGGCTCTACTACCTAAGTATGGGGTAACCCATAAGATCACCACACCATACCATCCGCAAATAAGCGGACAAGTTGAGATATTCAACAGGGAGATCAAAGGAATTCTAGAGAAGACTGCCTCTAGAACAAGAAAGGACTGGGCAATGGAACTCGATGATGCATTATGGGCATACTAGACCGCTTTTAAGACACCCATAAGAACAGCACCACACAACCTTGTGTATGGGAAGTCTTGTCACCTTCCTGTAGAGCTAGAGCATAAAGAATATTGGGCCGTCAAGTGGCTCAACTTCAGCATGAAAGAAGCCGAAGAAAAGCGGTTGTTGGACATCAACGAACTAGAAGAAATCCGCTTTAATGCGTACGAGAACGCAAGGATCTACAAGGAAAGAACGAAGCGGTGGCATGATAAGCATGTCATCCCAAAGGACTTGAAAGAAGGAGATATCGTTCTTCTATTCAACTCAAGACTTCGACTCTTTCCAGGTAAGCTTAAATCCCGTTGGAAAGGACCTTTTGTTATTAAACGTGTTGTCCCTCATGGTGCAGTTGAAGTATGGGGTGAACAAAGCGGAAGTTTCAAAGTAAACGGCCAATGGTTGAAGAAGTACACACCAAAAGTCCCGGTTGAGTAGATAGCCCTATCCTCCTCCATTGAGCACCTAAACAGCAACGTCCAGCTAACGACGTCAAATCAAGCGCTTCTTGGGAGGCAACCCATGGTAGTTCTAGTTATTTTCTTTTCTTTTTAACATAGAATAGTTTAGGATAGTTTAGGATAGTTTTTGTTTTTGTTTGTTTGTTCCTTGATGCACTCTTGGTTTGTTGTGTCAAAGATCACAAGAACTAGGTGCAATCTTGGGGAATTGATGAAGAAAGTTGACATAAATTGGGTCAAATACACCTTTCAAGGAAATAAAGGGAATAAATCGACTCACCATAAGTAACTCGACCGATTCAGGCTACAGAGCAAGTCGATTTTTGGCAACAGAAAGAAAAATCGGAAGAAAAATTGAGATACCCAAGAAAAATCGGTCGATTTCCCTTATTGATATGTGAAAGAGAAGAAAATTTAGGGCGATGAAAAAACCGTGCTAAAAATGGGCCGATTTTCTTTATAATTTGGCCGACCTATATAAAGCTTTCTCCACTCCATTCTTCATTCAACACATAACAAATTTTCTTCCTCCACTCCAAAGAGCCGAAAAATCGCCTACCCTCCCATCTCCTCAATTTGTAACCATTTTGAGTGATACTTGAGTCCAAACTGAAGTTTTTTAAACAAGGAAGAGGGATTTAGCATCAGCAAGCTTGGCAAACAGCTCATTCATCTGGAATTCAGGTTTTTCGATCCAAAACCTAAGCATTTCGTTCGATTTTGAATCTTGCCTAAAAGTTGTTAGATTGTTGAGTTTGATTGAGGGTTTTGCTTAGAAACAACCCTAGGAAGCTGTTTGTGGTGTTGCATTGATCATAACTTTATAGATTTGTGATTTGTGTTGAAATCGTGAGAAAAATTGGACCAGCCCAGAAAAATCGGTCGATTTTTATCAAGAACAGCCCGATTTTCTTAAGCAGAATGGAGACCTTAAAGAGAATCACTAGAAATTCAACCAAGAAGAAATAATCTTCTTCTAAGGCACCTCCACCACCACCACCACCTTCCGTAGCTCGACCAAACCTTCCCCCTTCCCGCTTCCAAACACAAGAAGAGATATGAACGTCTCTTAGATCGGCCTATTATCCCTCCTCGCTACATTGTATTAGATGATTTGGATGCGTTGTTTGTGAGAGAGGACATTGATATGATGTTGGATAGGATAGGGTTGAGTCAGTTTGCGCTCGTTCGGGAGGATGCTTATACCGAGATTCCTCTTGAGTTCCTTAGTACTTTTGAGCACGACCCTAGAGATAGGAGAGTTTCTTTCCGGCTCATGAACGAGGATCATGCTATGTCTATTCCTGCGTTTGGAGATTTGTTTGGTTTTCCCTCATCTTCTACAGGCACATTTCCACGAGGGGTGAGCGCTAGTGCATTCTGGGAGAGTATCTCCATTGGGGAAGCGGGAGGAGATAAGTGGAGACCGGGAAACTCAAAGGAGACAAGCATCTACAATCTCTCTTTCAAGATAGCTCACCGGATCCTTAGCGAGTCTTTGTTTGCACGAACGGAGACCTCACAGAAGATAAAGGCGGATGAGCTCTATCTCCTTCATTGTATGACCACCAGCACTATTCCGGACACCACTACTATGCTTGCCGACTATCTTGGGAAGATAGCCAACAAGTCAAAGGGAGATATTTGCGTTGGAAGCCTTGTCACTCATGTGGCGAAGGCGTTGGAGCTTAATTTCTCAAATTGTCACTTAGCTGAGAGCGCCCGCCCTCTTGGCTCACAGCGATTGGTCGCTAGACAGGTCTTGAGTCCGAGAGGTATGGGTGCTTTGCATGTGTCCAAGCCATGGGAAAAATCACCTTCAAAGAAACCAGCTGAGATTGAGTGGAAGTCCGAATACACCATTCGGAACAGGAGGAACTGGAAAGAGACCTTTGAGCACTTCTTTGATGAGATGGCCCCTCCGACCACTTATTATGATGATGATGAGGATGGAGAGGATGATGATGATGAGGAGGACTATGAGGACGGAGCTGCAGCATACCAGGGATTCATGCGAGAGTTCGAGAGTGACACGTACAACGGCCATGCTACAAATGCTATGGATACTGACACACATGGCGCTGGACCTAGCAGGACGAGTAGAGGTACAGAGGAGACCGAGGATGAGATGCAAGCTCCCCGTCATTCCTTTTCTCATGCACTAAGCCGTGGGAGAGGACACGAGCGTGGATCTAGACTCCATCAACAGATGGAAGCATTGATTTCTGGCATGCAGGGTCTACGCGCTGACTACCAGGGCCTTCGTACTGATTATCAGGCCCTTCACACCGACTACAAGGATCTGGACACTCAGTTCACTGAGTACCGTCAGGCGACATAGGCATGACACTCCTCCTATGATGGACAGATGAGGGACATGTACTACCATACGTTTGGTGCCTTCTACGACCACGGAGCTCCGAGGTACCCATATCCACCACCACCGCCAGCTGAGGATTGAGATTCCACTTTATTTTAAATTGTAAGTATTTTTCTCCTTTTTATGTTTGACTTCTCACATTGGGGACAATGTGAAGGTTAAGTATGGGGTGGGGGTACTTACAATCTATTTTCCTTTCATCGCACTTTATGTACTTTGCTTCACACTCTATGACTTGGCTTGTAATAACTCTTTCACTATCGCTTTCCATTATGACATTTGCATTGCATGTTTCATTCAAAATTGTGAGTTTTTCAAAAAAAATTTTTAGTGCTTCTTATGATGGAAATGATCTCTATGATGATGAATGTGATGTGAAAAGACAAAAAGATAACTTAGCTATGTTGAGATTTTAATGGTAGCATGAATGAATTTGATTTTCTTACTTGAATACATGTATGATTCATATGATCTTGATGTCTTGATAGGAGAATGAAATAATAATTGAAGCTATATTATAAGTTCTTTTGCATCATGTTGAAATGACCAAGGCAATTCGCTTCTTTTCTTGTTCACATCTTGTTCATGCTAGCTCCTTAATGAAATACTTGACCTCTTTTTGACCATCTGGGAATTAGGATAAGTGATAATGTAAGGCATGTTTGATGTGGGAGGGCCATTTTGAAAATGTTAAAAGAAAGTTTAGCAATTATTAGGTTTGGAGACGTTGAACATGAGGATGAGTAACTCGGCACCATTCACATAGCGGGGTGTTTGTGTCTTGCCAAAGTCCGAATGAACGACAAGTCCTAACGGGGTATGGTATGTGCATCAAGGGTTTGAGGCTTCTCGAATTGAGAATCGCTGATCTCCTAGGCTTCGGTTTTTGTGCACCGCTGTTCATACTCTCAAAAAGTAAAGTAAAAGAAAAGCAAATTTTACATGCAAAGCATGTGTGGTGAAGTTGTGTTCTTAAAATTCTTGTTGTATTGTTCCTCTTTCCCGGATTAACATCACATTACCCAAAACGTTTCCCACCTTTAACACGTTTCTTTGACCTTTTTCTTGATTGGAAGACCTTGAGACCTTTCTGCACATGTTTAAGGCTTCATGGCTTAGATTTGTTTGACTTTGATTATCTTTACATCTTTATCATGTCTTTTATTTGTGTCTTTGGGTAAGAAATGATGGTTTGTTCATGATATGGTTATTATTGATGCATACTTTGTCCTCCTATGTCTTGAAGCATTACTTTAAGGGTGATCCAATAAGGAGAAGAACTTTTCAAAAAGTTTTTTTTTTGAGTATTTCGCATCATATAATTCATGACATCTTGTATTTTAGAATTGAACCTTGCTTGGGGACAAGCAAAAGGCAAGTGATGCGCCCTTGGATGTCCCTTTTACGTTGACCATAGACGAGGAGGACGAGGCTCTTAGAGTTCGTTCAGATGGACCGATCACCCGATCCCGAGCTAAGGCCATTGCTCGAGCCACCGGCTCCATCATCGCCCGCATTACTTCTTCACTTGGTTCCATTACCGGCATGCCATGTCTCTACACCACCATGGCATAGGCTACCGGTTCCGTTAGCGGCATGTCTCGTCTTTCCGACTCAATGGCATGAAGCTAGCTTATTTTCGGACTATATTTTCATGTTTTCCTTTTTATGTAATAAAAGGGATATTCCGTATAAGAATATTCTCTTTTGAACTTATCCTTTTAGGTTTTCCCTTTTGGGCTTTTCTTCATGTATTTTTGTTTGGCCCGTTGGCCCATAGGTAGGCAAGACTCTCTATATAAGAGATATCTTGCCTCACTTATTTTCCATGTTCAATATTACTAAGTTTTGAGAAGAATTTCCTCCGACTTAGCTTGGACATCAAAACCTCTCTTCTATCTCTCAAATTTCTTCCTTGGATCTCGTCTTTGATCCCAGAAATCCATATTCGAGGATTCTTCTTAAGAATCAACCTTCGATCCACACAAAAAGGTTTGTTCGATCTCTCTAGATCGAAGTAACCTTTGTTTCTTCATCGCTTCCGCCCCTTTGTATCCGAAACGATACAACGTTGCACAAAGAATCAAGGAGTAGTTGGAGTTTTGCTTGATCTAGATCCGGAGTTATCCTTGGTTACCTCCAAGGACGCATCAAATTGGTAGCAGAGCAAGGGATCAAAGCTAAGTTCTCTTTACTCTTGTTTTTGTGCGTTATTATCTTAAACCTATTTAGCCTTTTTGTTCATGATGTTCTTCGTTTGTTCATGATGTTCTTCATTTGTTCTTCATGATCTTCATGTTTTTCATCATGTTCTTCATCATGTTCATCCATTTTCCCTGAAATATTTTTTTCTTTTCCGTGTTTAATTCAAAACAAAAAGTACAAAAATAGGAGATATTTGGTTTGCCTTCAAACCATTTATCAAACCCGTCTTTTTCTTAAACCGACCTAATCCGACAATTTTGTTAATTAATTTCACCAAATCTCTTGGGATATTTTTGTTAACGAAAATTTCGGATATCTCGCATTTGATATTCCAAGAAAAGCAAAAAAACTCTTCATCAATACGGATTTGTGTTCAAAAAAAAACAAAACAAAAGAAAGTGTTGCTCAAAACGTTTCAAAGAAAGGAAACACACAAAGTGAAAAGACGTCCGGCAAACCGGTCCATCCGAAAAATCGGATTTTACAAAACGGTCAAAGACCGAAAGCAAGCAAAGCTTGCCGAGTGAACAATCCGTCCATCTTCTATCTCTCCATTTCTTACATACGTTTGCAAAATATCACTTGTTTATTTGTGTGTAATTGGTTCAATTTTGTTGGATTTGCCTTCCTTGCCTAACCGCCAAACGGCCTTCCCCAAAGTAGAACCCGATAACGCACTTGAACTTGAGTAAAGTTGACCTAACTTGTCACCTTGCTCACTTGATTGCTTGCAATTGTGTGCTGATTTGGAGCAATGACTAACGTTGAAATGGAAACTTCTCAGGATTCTGGTCCGCAAGAGTTCAGTGAACCTTTGGCTCAATAAACTGCTTCGTTGTCCCTCGAAAATGACTCCATAAGGCGAGAATTGGAAGCCTTGAAGGCACAACAAAAGTTTGATGCCTTGACCCGAGAAAACATTGCCTTGAAAAAAGAGCTAGAAGCTCTTAAGGCCCTTCAGATTGCTCAACGTCCCACCCCAACATATCCGAATGAGACCGTGGCCAATGCTTCTACATCCGATGCACAACGGAAAGGCAAGGGACTTTTGGGAGCCGGACCATCAAACGTTACCCGGCTAGCGTCTGTCATTGAACGCACCCATCCTTTACCTCTTGACGGAAATGAGTCCCATGAAGAAGAGGAGGAATTCCCCGACCCGCCTCAAGATGGTTTGCCCATAGTCGATACGGAACATCGGCACCAATATTATGAGCATCAACATCAACGATATGTCCCTTCTCCACCTCCACCTAGTGTGCCCCGCACCGACCGTCAAATCCAGGAAGAGCCCCGGTACCGTCCCAACTCAACCACCAATCATGGTCGTGAGCATGATCGTTCCGAACACCGTCGCCAACGGTCAACCCGGCAACCGCGGACCCTTGACTTTGATGAATAAGATGAGCAACACAACTTCAACGAGTTCTCCGGTGAGGAACCGATTTAGAACGGGTAGCACATAACCGTCCGTGGCACCCACTCGTCATAGACCCTTATGAGAACCAAGACCGAGGTGAAGAATGGTTGCCTCACCCAAATCCACCTAGGCAGGCCCCACCCGTTCATGGGTGCCAACGTCCTCATGGCGGCCTCCGGCGAGCCCGTGCCGATGATGCCTACATTCCACCGCCCCGCCCGGACCCCTACCGAGCTCGTAGGGAAGGTAAGGTTAAGTTCCCTACCTTTTATGGTGAATATGATCCGTCTGTTTTTCTTGATTGGGCACAGGATATGAAACGAGCATTAAAACATTGTCATTATGAGGAGGAATACGAGAAAATCGAGGCGGCAACTCTATACTTTGAAGGAGATGCCAAGTCTTGGTGGAACCGGTATGAGTTCACCCGTGAGAGGCGAGGATGGGCACCGATTGAGACATTTGAGCAATTGCTCTATTGCATGACCAAGAAGTACGTGCCCGAGGACTTTAAGAATGATATGCGGTTGCAAATTGCCGAGTTCAAGCAAGGCAACCTCACTCCGGTGGCTTACTTGGCTAAACTTGAGGACATGCACATTAAGACCGGTATCTCGGCCTCCCCCTCCGCCCTCCACACAAAATTTATGAGTGGGCTTAATGCCTCAATCCGGCGGCCACTCGAGATTGTTCAATTCAAGGATTTGGGAGCATTATGCCATGCCGCCATGAAGCTATACAAGCAACAACTCGAAACACCGCAATCTTCTAGGTTTACCCCTTCATCGAGTCCATATCTTTATCCGTCTAACACACGTTCTCGAGATGCGCCTAGTCCTCCAGATACCGACACTTCCATAGGAGCCCAACGGACGGGTCCCTCCAATAGGCAAGCGGGTACCGAGAAGGCACCAACCCGTGGCCCGGCACCGGCGCCTCCCTCTCGAGGTCAACAAGGACCCTCACCGGCGGCTCGCCCAAGGGAGCCCGTGTGCTACAAGTGTAGCGGTTTTGGCCATGTGCAACGTGATTGCCCAAACACCAAACGTGTCTTGTTTGCCGACCCAGCATATTTCGAGGATGAAGAAGGTCAACAAGACGGCAATATCATTATTGAGGATGACCATGCCACCGACCTCCATTTTGGCATGGAACCATGTGACGACGAGCTTGCTTGCGCTTCGGCACAACCCGGTAAATTCGCTCTTGTTTCTCGTCGTATTTTGGCTATTAAAGAGCATATTCCTATTAATCAACGCGAGAATCTCTTCCACTCTCGTTGCTTGGTTAATAATACGAGCCTTTCTCTAATCATTGACGGGGCTCTTGTTGCAATATTGTCAACGAACGAGTGGTAAAACACTTCAAGTTGCCTACGACCCCCCACCCAACGCCTTACGGACTTCAATGGATTTCCGATACGGCTTGTGACACCGTCACACAACAAGCTTGGGTGACGTTTTCTATTGGCGCCTATGTTGATAAGGTCCTTTGTGATGTTATCAAGATGGACGCCACACATGTCCTATTAGGACGACCATGGCAGTTCGATCGTCGAACATATCATGATGATTATCTTAACCGGTACATGTTCCAATATAATAGAAAACGGGTCACACTTTTTCCTATGACTCCGCACGAAATTTTGGTTGACTATGCGGAACGGAAGAGGCAACAAACTATAGATGAGTCCGCTAAGGCACCGGCAAAATCGGACCCCCGGAGTCCCGATGTTGTCAATGCTAGTATTTCCAAATCCCGGAACACCGCCCCTCTTGTCCATTCTACCGAGTCCAAAGGTAGTAAAGGTCGCATCGTTTCCCCGAGCGCACCTTTGCCATCTTCGGACCCCGTAATTAAAGGACGGTGTGAGCCGAGGATACTCTTAGCTCGCCGGCATGATTTGCAACCGGTCATGGAAAGCAAGTTCCCATGTTTCTTACTTGTCCCATTCTGTTTATCTACTTCTCATGACCCGAGTAATGTGCCACACGAGGTGTCTTTGTTGTTGTCCGAATTTCAGTATATCATGCCCAAAGACCTTCCACCCGGCTTACCACCAATCCGAGGGATTGAACACCAAATTGACTTTGTGCCCGGTGCTTCCTTGCCAAACCGTGCCGCGTACCGAGCTAGTCCGGAAGAGACGAAGGAGCTACAACGTCAAGTGCAAGAGCTCCTAGACCAGGGACATGTGCGTGAATCCTTATCACCATGTGCCGTCCCGGTAATCTTAGTACCAAAGAAAGATGGATCATGGCGGATGTGTGTTGATTGTCGTGCCATCAACCAAATCACCGTCAAATACCGCCACCCGATCCCGCGCCTTGATGACATGTTGGATGAGCTTCATGGCTCCACCATCTTCTCCATGAGCTCACTACCAAGGGTGTCACGTTTGAGTGGCGTGATATCCATGCTCGAGCGTTTGATGCGCTCAAAGACCGCCTTTGTAATGCACCATTACTCCAACTCCCAAACTTTTCGAAAACTTTCAAGGTGGAGTGTGATGCATCTAATGTGGGCATTGGAGGAGTTCTCTTACAAGAGACTCGTCCAATTGCCTACTTTAGTGAAAAACTGTCCGGTCCTTCGCTCAACTACCCTACATATGACAAGGAACTATATGCTCTAGTTCGTTGTCTTAAGACATGGCAACATTACTTGTGGCCGAAGGAGTTCGTGATTCATTCGGATCATGCGGCTCTTTCGTATCTCAAGAATCAAACAAATCTCAGTCGGCACCATGCTAGTTGGGTAGAGTTTTTAGAGACCTTTCCTTATGTCATTCGGCATAAGAAAGGCAAAGAGAATGTGGTAGCCGATACCCTTTCTCGCCGCTATGCCCTCCTTGTGTATATGGATGCCAAGATACATGGCTTTGCCCTTATCAAAGAGTTATATGCCACGGATCTTGACTTCAAGGACATATGGGCACAATGCCTCGACCTCCGAGAGCACGAGTCTTTCTTTATTAACGATGGCTATCTTTTCCGAGCGGGCAAACTTTGCATTCCGCGCTCATCTATACGCCATTTGTTGGTCAAGGAAGCTCATGAGGGCCGTGGTCATTTCGGTGCTACCAAGACCCTTTCCGCTCTCCAAGAGCATTTCTTTTGGCCCGGGATGCGTATGCATGTGACACGGTTTTGCAAGGGTTGCATCACATGTCATCATGCAAAGTCACGCCAAGGTCCGGATGGAATGTACTCTCCTTTGCCTATACCAATGGGACCTTGGGAGGATCTATCGATGGACTTTGTGGTAGGGTTGCCTATGTCAAAACGAGGCAAAGACTCCATTTTCGTGGTAGTCGATCGCTTCTCCAAAATGGCTCATTTTATTGCATGTAAAAGCACCCAAAATGCTAGTGAAGTTGCCACCTTGTTCTTTGATAATGTGGTGCGTTTGCATGGGATACCACGTTCCATCGTTAGTGATCGGGACGTGAAATTCGTAAGTCACTATTGGAGAACGTTATGGGGAAAACTTGGAACCAACTTGTTGTTTTCAAGTAGTTATCACCCCCAAACCGATGGTCAAACGGAGGTGACCAATCGGACTCTTGGTGCTCTACTAAGAGCCACCACTAGGACCAACCCACGGAGGTGGGAGGACTTACTTTCTGTTGTGGAGTTTTCGTATAACAGGTCTAGGCACACGGCAACTAAATTGTCCCCATTTGAAGTCATCTACGGCCTTAATCCACACACACCGTTGGACTTCACTCCCCGCCCGCTCAAGGACGGAGAACACATCATCGCCGGAAACCGAGCCGCCCAAATCATTGAGCTTCATGAGCGGACTAGGACACAACTCGAACGTCGTGCCGCCCAACTTGCCGGACAACGCAACAAGGGCCGCCGCGATGTCTCTTTTGAGCCCGGTGATCTTGTTTGGCTCCACCTAAGGAAGGAGAGTTTTCCAACTCGCCGCATGAGCAAGCTCTCGGACCGTGGTGATGGCCTATTCCGCATCTTAGCCCGTCATGGCCCGAATGCATACAAGTTAGAGCTCCCGGATTCCTACGGAGTACACCCGACGTTCAACGTCAAGGACCTTTCCCCTTATGTTGAGCCCCTCTTTGACGATGGTGAAACGGGGACGTTTCACAGCCAAGATGGGGGGACTGATGCGCCCTTGGATGTTGATAGCATGAATTATAGTCTATATTTTGGGGTTTGTTTGGACGTTTTATCCTTCATAATCTGCATGTTTGTATGTACATTATGTGATTTTACTACCATTTCATCTACCTTTGCGAGAATCGAGGTCTACACCTAGTTTCGTTGTAATTGCAGGTAATATGGTACGTTTTGCATCAAAAAGGAGCAAAAGGAGTCATGAGTCATTTGGAGCTACATCCAGGGAGCATAGCCATGGATTAAAGATTTACTTTGGAGCAGATTCGAGAGATTTCACATTCTGTCGTGAGTCACCTCGGTTGACCATTGATTCACCTCGACCGAGGTGATCCAGAGACACCGACTCGACCGAGGCGAACACCTAGGACGCGGCGAGAATATTTTATTCTTAGAGGAGATCTTTTAAATATGGAAGGTGATCTTATATTTTTGGGCTTGGCTCCTGGAAGGAAGGAGATATGCAGAATCATATATTTTACCTATTTTTATGGGAAGATATCTTTCTAAGATTTATTATCTTTGGAGGGTTATTTTCCTATAAAAAGGGTCGGATTTTCCATAATTCCACATCCTGCATACGACCGGCATACACCCGCTATCAGCGCAAGGAAGTCGTTTACGCAGCAGCAGCGGTATACTCCAATTTGGGAGTTTTCGAAGAACCTTTTTGAAGGTTGAAGGAAGATTGAAGTCCATAGCTTTTATAGCTTTTTGAAGGGTTTTGTAAGATTGTCTTCAATTCCCTCAATTGTTGTCTTGTCTATTTGGGTTATTATCCAAGGAACGCTTTGTTGTGATATTTGATTCATTTATTGAAGTCTTTTCATTAAATTCTTCCTTGTTCAAATATTCACTTTCTTCCCATATATTTTAATACTTTCATTATGATGATGAGTGGCTAATTTCCTTGTGTGATTCTAGGGTGATTAGCTGAAGGTTGTGGGAAAAACAATGATAGAATAATCTTAGATTCCAGTAGGATCCTGAAAGTTCGAGTCTTTAACCTTAACCCTAAGCATCTCGTTCGGTTGATGAACATCTCGGCCGGGGTGGAATTCTTCTGACCGAGGTGACTTATCCGACCTAAAACAGAAAGTTAAGTGTTAGAGTTTGCTAAATCCTATTCTTATTACACCTTCCTGGTTCAATGCAAGCTTAGGATGAGACTTACCCGGTAATTCCTTAGTTTGTGTACCTAAGATCATAAGTGTAGGTAATAAAGGTTTATCCTTTATTGGGGTTTGAGTGTGCTTCCATCCCATCTTTGTGAGTTAGCCTGAGACTTACCCGGTAAAGGTTGATTCTATTCCCTTAGATGGTGTGTTAGTTTGAGGTTATAGTTCTTTATCTTGATTCCTTGAGACTTACCCGGTAATAGGAGTTACGGTTTAGAATTAGTGTGTAGTGAGACTTACCCGGTGATCTACTCCACTTTAGTAACACCTTCCCCACGCAAAAATCTCAGCTTTGTCCGCTTATCTATAGATCTTGAGTTGGAACCACAACTTGATGCTTTAATCCCTAGAATTACATGTTTGCTTTATTGACTTCTTGTTCATCTTTGATTGTGTTAATTGCTCTTGTGGTTAGTATTGACATTAGCATACCGTATTGACTCTGTTTCACCGAGTCCCTATGATCGACCCCTGGAATTTTCTTGCTTTTACTATGATTGACCCGTACACTGCGGGTTCGCATCCTTGTTTTAAGCTTAAGTCTAGGGTTATAAATTTAAAGCTTGCACACACCGTTTGGAGCGAACAGATGTCCCTTTTACGTTGACCATAGACGAGGAGGACGAGGCTCTTAGAGTTCGTTCAGATGGACCGATCACCCGATCCCGAGCTAAGGCCATTGCTCGAGCCACCGGCTCCATCATCACCCGCATTACTTCTTCACTTGGTTCCATTACCGGCATGCCATGTCTCTACACCACCATGGCATAGGCTACCGGTTCCGTTAGCGGCATGTCTCGTCTTTCCGACTCAATGGCATGAAGCTAGCTTATTTTCGGACTATATTTTCATGTTTTCCTTTATATGTAATAAAAGGGATATTCCGTATAAGAATATTTCCTTTTGAACTTATCCTTTTAGGTTTTCCCTTTTGGGCTTTTCTTCATATATTTTTGTTTGGCCCGTTGGCCCATAGGTAGGCAAGACTCTCTATATAAGAGATATCTTGCCTCACTTATTTTCCATGTTCAATATTACTAAGTTTTGAGAAGAATTTCCTCCGACTTAGCTTGGGCATCAAAACCTCTCTTCTATCTCTCAAATTTCTTCCTTGGATCTCGTCTTTGATCCCAGAAATCCATATTCGAGGATTCTTCTTAAGAATCAACCTTCGATCCACACAAAAAGGTTTATTCTATCTCTCTAGATCGATATAACCTTTGTTTCTTCATCGCTTCCGCGCCTTTGGATCCGAAACGATACAACGTTGCACAAAGAATCAAGGAGTAGTTGGAGTTTTGCTTGATCTAGATCCGGAGTTATCCTTGGTTACCTCCAAGGACGCATCAACAAGTATGAGGTATTTTGATGACATGAATTATATGTCATTATAATCATGCATATTGTAGAGGTTTTACCTCAATTTCCCTTACATTCGGAGAGATTTGTGTACCTTTAAGGTTTATTTCATTCATACTTCGGAAATAGAGGTCTACACGAGTTTTGGTTGAATTATAGGTAAATTCAATGGAATTGGAAGCATATGTGGAGCAAGGAGCAGCTAAGGTCAATAAGGAAGCTTAAGAAACCCTTGAGGAGTCATGAAGAACAAAGAAAGAGCGTAGAAAGGCAATACAAGGAAGGAAGGAAACAATTCAACAAGAGAGCACTTACTGTTGAAGGAAATCACCTGTTTTGTGTGAAAAATCGGACGATTTTTCTGTAGAAATCGGATGGTTTCATTTTCCTTTAAATCGATCGATTTCTTCATTAATCGTCTAAAAATATTACGATCAAAAGCCCATCACTTGTGGGCTTGAGAAGTGATATGCCAAGCAACCGATTAGTGAGAAAGTATACATTAGAACCCTAGCAACGAAAATCGGGGGTTCGCAGCGTGGAAAATTTACAGGATTTTACGGAATTGAAGATTCTTGGAGGGAGGATTGAAGGAAAGAAACAAGTTGGGTTTTTATTTGGTTTTCTTTCTGATTATTGTGATACAAGGAAGGAAGGAAACAATTCAAGGAAGTTTGTGAGATATTTTGTTTCCTTTCTGATTATTGTGATTTGTGAACACATTGTTGAGTGCTTTGAGAGATTCTTTGAAAGATTTTAAGATTTGATTACAAATTTGGATATTCTTTGGTTTCTATGCAAAGTTGGGTTATTATTTGGTTTTCTTTATTCAATCTTGATTTTAATTCAAAGATAAAAATGATTGGCTAAAAACCTTGTGATTATGGGGAGAATAGTTGATGATTGAGGCTTAGATGATGATAGACTGAACTCATTTAACCATTTGGACCATGAGAGTTGAGATTTAACTTTGCGATATCGGAAAATCGAACTGTTCTTGAGTAGATCGACCGATTTTTATCAAGAACAACCCGAGTTTTCCTTCTGACATTCATTAACTGCTTTATCCTTTAACCAAAGTTAAACCTTGCCTAAATCCTATCCGTGCCTAACCTTTCTAACCCTTATCCAAGTGCAAGAGGATACTTCATCATTGATTCTTCATTTGGTAACTAAAGTTTGCAAGATTTGGGTAATAGAGAGACTCAATATCCTCTATTAAGGTTTGAGTGTGTCATTCATCCTTACCTTTGAGAGTCATATCCTTGGGTTTGTGTGGATAGTTCGATTTTGCTTAAATTCTAGATATAAATTTTAAGACTTTGACGCACACTTTCGAGCGAACAACTCCGCAAGACCAACCATGGAGATCATCTTCTTCAAGTCCTACACCATATGGAGGCACTCGAAGGCATCAACATGAAGAAAACGCGGGGCAACGATCGGACGCCCGCAAATACGATCATAATCCTTCTGGTGTCGCTCGTGGATCACCGGAATGGAAAACTGAGAAGTAGAGGAAGGAGAAGACTGGTGTGAACTGCTAGGCCTGTCTCTCAAGGCCAACTGACGATCAGATCTGTTGCTCATTTTTCTGGATGAAGAACACCTCGGTTGCCATAAGAACACCTCGGCCGAGACACAGTCGACTGGACCGAGGCGAACTGCTGTTCCAACGCACTCTCTGAATCTGTAAGCTTTTTCCCCCGCCAAATCACTACCAAAAGCTTCCTAAGGGGTACTTATATCTTTTTCAACAACAATCAGTGGCAACCAAAGCCATATCTACTTTAAATCGACAAAAGAAAGAGGGAGTTAGGGTTTGGAACGAAATACCCTAGATTCTGCAGATTGAAGCGTTTTCCTTGCTGTTTGATGCTTGGAAACTGAATCTCTTGCTTCCTCCGGTGAAATCGAGCCAAGAAACGTGGAAAACGGTCAAGAATCAAAAAATTGAGGGTGAAGTGCCGCCGCGGTCGAGGTGAGAGTAGAGAGGGACAAAGTGGTAGAGTGAGAAACCGTCGCGCCTTTTATACCCCTCGTTGAATTTGATTACACCTCGGTCGAGACGGTCCTGAGCGGACCGAGGTGTTAGACTGGATGTCAGACCTAGTCGCCTCGGTTGATTAAGAACATTTTGGTCGAGGTGTTATGACAGTAACCGAGATGTGTCACAGTCAAACTTCGTCTTCTCAATTTCTCGAACTTCAGTCCTTCCAGTGTAGCTCCCGAGTTGTAATCCTTCGTTAGAAAGTACTTGGTTTCTGTCTAGAGGACGCAAAAACAAAACGAAGCAAACCATCAAAAACTAAGCTAGAAAAAGGGAAAAGAAAGCAATACCTTGGGTTGCCTCCCAAGAAGCGCTTGGTTTAAGGTCGCTAGCTGGACCGTACGTCATCCTCAAACAAGGTATAATGGTGCAATTTCCTCAGCCGGGACTTCTGGTCGGTACTTCTTCAGCGTATGACCGTTGACCTTAAAACTTTTGCTAGTTTCGTCCCATATTTCAACTGCACCATAGGGAAAAACAGTTTTCACAACGTAAGGTCCTGTCCACCTAGATTTCAACTTACCTGGAAAGAGGCGGAGGCGGGAGTTGAAGAGTAAAACAAGATCTCCTTCTTTGAGCTCCTTAGGATTGATATGCTTGTCATGTCATCTCTTCGTTCTTTCCTTTAGATCTTGGCATTCTCATAGGCGTTTAAGCACAACTCCTCCAGCTCATTAATGTCTAAAAGTCTCTTCTCTCCGGCTTCCTTGATGTCAAAATTCAACCACTTAATTGCCCATTATGCCTTCTGCTCCAGCTCAACGGGTAGATGACAAGACTTCCCATACACCAAATTGTAAGGGGTGGTACCAATGGGAGTCTTGAATGCGGTCCTATAAGCCCAAAGAGCATCATCCAACTTCATGGACCAATCCTTCCTCGTCCTAGATACGGTTTTCTCCAAAATTGCCTTGATTTCTCTATTAGAGATCTCCACCTGCCTAATAGTTTGAGAGTGATAAGGGGTTGCTACCTTGTGAGTTACCCCATACTTCGATAAAAGTGCCTTGAACTTCCGGTTGATGAAATGTTTCCCTCCATCGCTGATGATGATGCGTGGTGTCCCAAAACGTAGAAAGATAGTCCTATTGAAGAACTTCACAACCACCATGGCGTCATTAGTGGGAAAAGCAATGGCCTCAACCCATCTAGAAACATAATCAACAGCTAAGAGAATGTAGAGGTTCCCTGAGGATGATAGGAAAGGTCCCATGAAATCAACTCCCCATACACCAAAATCTCAACCTTTTGAATATTGTTGAGTGACATCTCGTTCCTTCTAGATAAATTCCCTGTTCTTTGGCATGCATCACAAGAAACAACAAACGCTTGCACATCCATAAATAATGTAGGCCAAAAGAAACCAGAACGTAATACCTTAGCGCACATTTTGTGAGCGCTAGCATGTCCTCCACAAGGAAGCGAGTGACAATGCCGTATGACACTAGCAGCTTCATCCTCCGGAATGCATCGTCGAAGCATCCCATCCGGTCCTCTCTTGAACAGTAGGAGCTCATTCCAATAGTAGTGATGAACATCTTTGAAGAACTTCTTCCTTTGAGCGTACATCAATCCGGGCGGTATTTCTTGACAAACAAGGTAATTGACGATATCAGCATACCAAGACTCTTTACCATCAGAAACTTGGCGAAGCCAGTGCTCCACCAACCGTAAGTGAACCTTAGAAAGTGAACCAGATATTTTGTTGTCCTTAGTTGACAACATCTCGCCTGCTATCTCGGTCGGGGCCTGAGGTGGGTGACCGAAATGTTATTCAGATAAGAACACCTCGCTTGGTCGAGAAGGTGCCTCGGTCGAGGTACTGGAACTGGGACCGAAACCTAATGTGCTTTTCTTCTCCTAAATCAGTTTATCAAATCTAGCTCCTGGATCTTCTTCCAATGCCTTCAAGCTTCGCACATCTGCATCACAAGAGACATATATACCTTCCTCCATTAAACTAAAACTAAGAACTTTTTCAAGAGGATCGTTAATAAGGATAGAGCTCACCAATTCTCTAGATTCTTCTTAATCACAGATGTCAAAGATGTCATCTTCCAGTGTTTCGACCTTCATTGCAACAAGCAATACGAACTCCACATGATCTCCACTAATGTTGAATTTCAACTTGGCGTTCTTACAATCGACATTGCAACCCGAAGTTGCTAGAAATGGCCTCCTGAGAATGATAGGGATGGGATAATCGGCGGGAATATCAAGCATAACAAAGTCTATAGGTATGTAGAAATTACTTAACTTGATGGGAACGTCTTCCAAGTTACCTACGGGATGGGTAATGGAGCGATCCGCCATGTATAATGTCATCTTAACGGGCTTGGGCTCTCCAAGTCCGACTTTCTCACAAAGCTCCAGTGGGATGATGCTCACACTGGCTCCTGGATCACATAATGCATCATAGGTTACATCCCTAACTTGAATGGGAATGCAAAATGAACCGGGATCTCTCAATTTAGGTGGCATCTTCTCCTTCATGATTTGAATGAGCTCCGAAGACCTAGATGTCATCCTTACTTCACCAAAATTCTCCAACTTCCTCTTCCTTGATAGAATCTCTTTCGAAAACTTCCCATAGGTGGGCATCCCTAGAATGACATCAAGGAAAGGAATGTTAATATGTAGCTTATTCATAAGGTCTAGAAACTTACCAAAGTTCTTGTCTAGATGTGCCCTCTCTCTTGAGTGAGGGAATGGAAGTGGTAGTTTATAAGCAAGACGTGGAACATAAACTTCAGATTTTTCTTTCGCTTTCTGGGGCTCCATCTCGGTTGGCACCTCGACCGAGGTGTTCCTCGTCTGGTCTTAGTCCGAGGTGTTCCTCATCTGGTCGGGGCTCGACCGAGGTACTGGATCTGCATTCTTCAATCCACTGCGTGTTGTAGTTGCCATGATATGACCCTTAGGTTTGCTCTCTGTCCTTGATGGGAGCTTCCCTGGATCTCTTGGCGCTTCATTCGCCTTGTTGAAAAATTGTTGTTCTAAGGCCTTTTGTGCCTTCGAAAATGAATTCATCGAAGTCTCCATAGCGTTGAGCTTGATCACAATTGCCTCCAGCACAGCATCTGGTTTCTTTGGTGCCTGGGACGAGCTTGATGCAGGCTCCTGGCTTCTCAATGGAGTAGAAGAAGAAGAGGGGGCATTAAGAGCATTTTCAACATGAGAAAAAGGGTTACCGGAATTTTGTTGATTTGATCTCCAATTGTTGTTGTTGGAGTTTCTGTTATTGTAGTTGTTGTTCTGTGGCCCTTGATAGTTGTTTCTTCCTTGGTATCCACCATCTTGCTACTTTTTTGTTTGCGCTACTAAAGCTCCTTCAATTGCTTTACTTCATTGCTAAGTGAGGTGAGCTGAGCTCCATTTGATGATGTGTCTTGGAAGCTAACTCTCCTTGCTCCATCTTCAACTCTTTGATGGGAGTACTTCTCCATGTGTAAAGCTTGCTTTTCAATGAAATCACAAGATTCATCTATCGTCATATCCATGAAGGTGTCGGCGGAAAGAAATTGGAGCTTGAATTGAGTATCTCCATCAAAATCCTTGAAATATATTTCCAGCAATTCGATCTTTGGAATCCCATGATGTGGGCAATCCAACAAAAGGTCCTTGAACCTCTCCCATGACTTGGACAAGCTTTCTTTGTCCTTCATAATAACAGCATTGCTCTTTCCCTTCAATTCAGCGGTCTTAGAAGGGGGAAAGAACTTCGTAAGAAACTCCGTCGACATCTCTTCCCAAGTGTTGATTTTTCCTGTCGGAAGAGCTTAATATCAAGCAAGCGCCTTGTCTTTCAAAGAGAAGTAGAAATGCCTCAACTTGTAGTTTTTATTCTCCAATCTTGATGGTCTCAAAGTCTCCATCAAAATCTCATAGTTTTACAAATGTTGGTGTGGAGACTCTCTCTCCAAACCTCCAAATTGACATTGTCGAATCATGGTTAGAACTTGCGGTCGAAGTTCATAATCATTCTCAGCTGGATCTCCTAGGTTGACTCCTGGACGCCTCACTTGTTAATTGGGGTCTATCCTCTGAACTAGGGTTCGTGGAGCTCCAACAAAGAACATCTCGGATAGGCATCCGAGGTGGTAGGTGTATCTCGGCCGGTGCAACTGGGGCTGGGCCTTGCCTCGGTCGATGATCGGGGATCGGTCGAGGTAGAAACTGAGCCCTTAGAGCGGCCATATTAGCTTCAATTACTTCAGTTCTTGCGCGAGTCTGTTTTCTCTCTCGCTGCAGTTGTTCTTTATTGAGGCGCAGTTGTTCCAATGCCTCCTTCAATTCGGCTTCAAGATCGCGATTGTCTTGACCGGCCATCTTAGCTTCTTTCAATCTTCTTTTGTAGGTTTTTTCTGGTTCGGGATCGTAAGGAACGATTTACTTTCCAGCACGAGTGCTTCACATAAACCTAAGGAAAGATCCTGCAAAAACACTGAAGTAAAGTAGTCAATAGCAACAAGGGCAACAACCCCGAACGACAACCGAAACCGAACTTGGTCTTGAAAAAGTCCCCGGTAGCGGCGCCAAAAACTTTTCGCTCCAAAAGGTGTGTGCAATCTTTAATATTTATAACCCAAGATATATGCCTGAACAATATGCGAACCCGCAATGTACGGATCAATTGTAATAACAGCAAATATTCCAAGGGTCGATCACAACGACTATGGTGAAACAAAGCTCGGTAAATCAGGTTGTCAAATAACAAAACACGCAACAAATCAAAGTTATCAAAGATGATATAATAATCACGTAAAGGAAATCCGGATTCTAGAGATTAAAGCATCCAGTTGTTGTTCCGACTCAAGATCTCAAAAGATAACGTGGACAAAGTTGAGGTTTGCAAAGGGAAGGTGTTTCTAAGGTGAGAATAGATCACCGGGTAAGTATCACTACTCACTATCCCAAACCAAAGATCCTATCACCGGATAAGTCTCAAGGTACTAAGGAAAGGAACTATAATCTCAAACCAACACACCACCCAAGGGGATAGAATCAACCTTTACCGGGTAAGTCTCGGGATAACTCTCAAAGATGGAATGAAGGCACACTCAAACCCCAATAAAGGATAAACCTTTATTACCTACACTCATGATCTTGGGTATACAAACAAAGGAATCACCGGGTAAGTTTCATCCTAGGCTTGCGTTGAACCAGGAAAGGTATAACAAGGATAGGATTTGGCAAACTGGAATCTTAACTCAGATAAGGATCAAGAAAGGTTCACCTCGTTCAGTTATATTTCATCCCGGCCGAGATGTTCAATGATTGACCGAGGTGTTCGTCGGTTAAGGTAAAGGCTCGAGCTTTCAGGGTCCGCTGGGATTAAGATCATTCTATCATCGTCTTTCCCACAACTTTCAGCCAATCACCCTAGAATCGCATAAAGAACTTAGCCAACAATCATCATGATAATAATAATAATCAAATATATAAGAAATGAATTAATATTCAAACAAGAAAAACTTAACAAAAGGTCTCAATAACTCAATGAATCAAACAAACAAACAATCAGCGTTTCTCAATCACAAATCAGAAAAGACAACAACCAAACCAACTAAGAAAGTATTACAAACTTCCTTCAAAGCAACTTCAACTTGATTCCTTCCTTCTTTGATCTTCAACCTTCAAACAACCTTCAAACTTCCTTCAAACTTCCTTAAAACTTCCTTAAGAAAATCTTTGATCTGAAGATGGCTGAATTGCAGAAAATCCAACCCTTTATATAGGAGAATTATCTTTCAAAGATAAAGGGTTGGATTTTATATAGGAGAATTATCTTTCAAAGATAAAATGTATTAAAAATATAATTTCCTTAAAATATATCTCCATATCTTCCAAAATATATCAACCAAAAAGATGTCTTCCTTCCAGAAATCTAGCCAAAAATATGTGGTATTCATTTTCCAAAAATAGAAGATCTCAACCAAAAATAAAGACTTATGGCCGTTATGATGTTCGCCTCGGTCCAGACGCTCCTGAAGATCACCTCGGTCGAGGTGATACTGTAGCTGACCGAGGTGAGTCTTAACTGATAGTGTAACTCTCTAATCTAGTCCAAAATCAATCTTCCAAATCCTTTCCACGCTTTCAGAGATCTTCTTCTAGCTCCTCAATGCTCCAGAATGTAGCTCCAATGACTCCTTAGCTCCCTTAGCTCCATTTCGATCCAAAACGTGCCATTTTCCCTACAATTACAACAAAACTAGGTGTAGACCTCGATTCCCGCAAAGGTAGACAAAACAACATTATAATCAAAGAATATACATCCATACATGCAGATTTATGAAGATAAAACGTCTAAACCAATCCTAAAATATAGACTATAATACATGCTATCAATGACCTTATACCTTAATTGTCTCAAGTGTATTATAACCGGGCGGTGACCGCTTCACTAGTACAAATCTTAAGTTTCTCGGGACATTTTTTGCATTACGGTAGGGAGTTTTTTAACTCCCGTTAAACCTTTGGCCGAGAGATATTTCTCGGGATTTTATCTGAAAGTCCTGAGAAACAAAAACACTCTCGGGAGTTTTAAAAAAAAACTCCCGAGAGACGTCTCTAGGGAGTTTTTTGCAAAACTCCCGAGAGACATTTGTAGGGAGTTTTTTTTAAAACTCCCCGGAGACATCTCTCGGGAGTTTTTCTAAAAACTCCCTAGAGATGTCTCTCGGGATAAAAAAAAAAGCCCCTAAATGGTGGTCAATGTGTTGATCAATATTCATCAATGCAGTCATTACGGGTTTAAGAATAAAAAAACACGGGATTGCACGCCTACAAAGAAATTGTGAAACTTAATATAAGGAGCTGAATAGAGAAGTATATTTAGGATCAATATTATGAATTAGTATGAACAAAGTATGTACAAGAATATCCTTAAAAGGTAAATGATGAAAGAAAAGGAACAACTTTAACAAAAGAACCCCTGTTGCACCATACATTGAACTTCATGCCAAAAAATATCAACCTTTCAGGGGAGATATACCACAAATAAAAATGTCAGTAAGCCAAACCCCCTTAACATTTGATCCTTGCAATATTCAAACCTAAACTAGAGCTCAACAACATCTAATAAATCTAGCAACCATTATCGTACAACTAATCATTCATCGTCTACAATTTTGCAAGTCTACATCACGCTGCAGCATCCGAGTTTATCTTTGATGTTTTCTCATGTCAGGCCTTACGAGTTTGATAAATGGCATTACCTGTAGCAGTGTTGTCGTGTGCCAATATAGAGCTTCAGAAGCTCTTCTTTCTCTAGGTGGGTTTTCGGATATCTTTCTTTGCAGCTCCGTTGGATCCAGATGCAGCTATGCCGGATGCAGATTGGTATAAATCCTTTGATCTGTATAAGAGAGTTGGTGTGAAGTCCAAGTAACTTATTTGTATTAACTGTATATGACATTTTGAGAAACATTAAAATTGTAAAAAAGTTCCTCAAAAATATGAAACTATGCATCTTTCAAATGTTAAACATGTAAAAGTGGCATAAGTTCTGAAAGATACCAAAAAATATAAAAAAGAATAAAGGTGGATATTTTATAAAAAAAAATATGGTGGTCATTACTTCACAATTTCTACCAACAAAGTATAAATCAAGGAAATTTTATACATTCTTGAAGGCTGAATTGAAAAAAATATGGTTGTCATTGCTTCACAATTCCTACCAACTAAGTATAAATAAGGGTAATTTAATATAGTACTATAGTTAGGAAGGAAAGGAGAGCATGGAATTTTCTTATTAGAGCATTGAGACCTTGCATTAAAGTATTTGTACATATTGACACAAAAGAAGTTACATGAAAATTTATTATTTACAACATAGAGCCAACAAGCAATCAATATCATCTTTTTTTCCAATTGATTATAAAAATCTTGTAGTGAGAATGACTCGTCAACTATAATCGACATCATCGGAAAAGAGAGAATCTACAATAAGCTGTAAATTATTATAATACATTATCCAGATTTATGTTCCATTACATTTTACTTGCTTCATGGCAGAATATGAACCCCTTGGCTCTTGCAAGATGATCCATAGTTTAAGTCATGGCAGAATAAGAATACATTTTGAAAAATCAAGATAGCATATGAGGAACAAAGTACTTACGGAGCTATATGGTTGTTCACTAATAAGAAATAAATATTCTAGAACTGCATGTCCTTCATGAAGCGAGGGCATAACTAATATCTGAGCTTTGAAGTTTCCTGCGACAATTTACACGTTTAGAAATATAAAATGATTAAATTGCATGATTGACACCTGAAATTGCCCAAACAACCCTTTCAATCCCAATGCAATTAGGGGGGTGGACACAGAGCGCACATTGACAAACACAAGGTGTTGAAGGTTCACAACAGAGCAGAAAAGGAGGAGCCAACCTTGATAGTTGATAGAACAAGACTAGCATGTTTAGCCTTCCATTCTGAAAGATCTTACCGCACATTTGAAAAAGTGGAAACATCAGAGATTGAAGAATCGTCTGCAAAGTAAAATTATATCCGGTTAGTATGCCCCTAGCATCATTATTTGCAACCTTTTAACATTATACTACTGAAATTTAAATCAGCATAATTCCAACCATCACGGAAGAATTATGATAGGAGAAAATCTTTTAATCTCGGAAAACATACCGACAAATGAATGCAATGAAGACTCACAAGTGCAACTGCAGATCATGATCCAGTACCAACATATAGATAAGAGACTTTGTTGGTGAGATGGGGTCATAGGCTAAACACAGTGAGATTGGGAGAAGTGTATTGGAAGTGTGGCCCACAAGAAATAACACATTCAGGTTTTGGGTATGTAACTTTAATGATACGGTTCTAAGGGTCAAGAGGATAAACGAGGATATTGAGTATGAGTTTACTAAGAATAAGTTTTATAGTGTTCTTAAAATACAGTTAAGTCTAATGACAGTGTAAGTTCCAATAAGGAGATCAAATTATGTAGCTTTGAGCAACACTTGTATAAGGGAGCATTGTCAATACGATCACAAATTAGACTATATAGCCTATAAGATCGAATGGAGATATAAGTTATGACAATTACATCAATAATGCATCGGTTGATTCCCATTCTGTTAGATTGAGAACCTAATTTCTCATTCAAAGAAAATTCAATTAGGAAGGATAGACAACAGTTCGTTGAATTGAAGCTAGCACTAATTCTAGAACCTAATTTCTCATTCAGAGAATACTCAAATGTCTGTCAATAGACAATACGCTGATACCCATGTTACGAAAATGATCAATATGACATCAATTGCAAAAGAGCACACAACAAATCATGCAATACCAATCTACGCAAAAGATGAAACAACTGTGCGTACCCATGGCCCAAATCTGAACGAAGATCAGCAAAATTTTTCAATAGAAAATGCAAGTGTATCGATCAAACGAACAAGAAAGCTTCAAAACCTAAATGGAAAGGTCTCCCTTAACAGGAAGGGGAAATTCTTGAAAAGTAGTAGAGACAAACAACCAAACCTCGACTTGACGGTGGCGATGACCGCGGCGGACACTCCAGAGAGAAATTGAGGTTTTGTTTCTAGCTATGACGATTGACGACGATTGACGACGATGGACTAGATGGAGAGGCGCGCCGATATTCGATTCTCAGCATTAGGTTACGGTTCTAGTGAGCGTCCTTTAGCTTAGGGTTCTAGGCCCTTTTAGATATAAGTCCCGAGAGACGTCACTTTTTTTTGGGACTTTTTTAAAAAGTCCCTAGAGTGCTTAAATGGCTCTAGTGAGGTTAAAAAAAAAGTCCCGAGAAATTTATTTATTTTTTTACGGGAGTTATTGTCCCTAGAGTTTTAAATTATTACTGGAATTTTTTTAAGACCCGAGATAATAGTCTTGAGAAACTACGTTTTTGTACTAGTGCTTGTCCAGTTCAAAATGCGGAATCTAGGAGGTGCTCTTGCGACCAGTCCACAGGTAACGGAGGGATGCATCGCCTCTATTCCTGTTGGTGAAAGGGGACAGAGACGAGATCACGGTGATTCTCGTGTGACAAGATAAGTTGAATTAGTAAAGGGGTTAATGAAAGATAATAACCAGATGAGTGCGAGCATGATATATGTTATGTTACCTTATGTGTGTTTGTGTCTATACTGTCTTTCTAATATCTAGAATGTTAGATAACGGTTTATACCGATGTTGTAGATGCCCTGCAGGTTAGAGATGTTGTTGAGTGATCCGAATGGTGTGGTCAGTCAGGGTTTCCGTACTTTATAGGACGGAATCGGGTTTATATTTCAGTTGTTGTTCTTTCTCTTTTGGTTTGAACTCGGCTGCGAGTCTTTGACAATTTCCTTTATTGTTTCTTTGGTCTTTATAACAGTTTTGGTTTTCATTTATTTGTCTCTTGTTGTAAGATCCGATGTTCTTGTTGCTACTCTGAGGGTTGGGACCCATTGTGAGGTCCTAGCCTGTAACGCTTCGAATTCCCAAAACTTGGGGTGTTACAATCGGATTAGAAACAGAGAGTAGATTTGAATTTGAAGGTTGAGAGAAATCAGAGCTTTTACGAGCAAACGTGAAAGGAAAATGAATTAATAAATGATTTTCCGCTATTTATAGCGAAGACGATAATTATCCTTTAACGAAGTCGATAATTATCCTTTCACCGATCCGAATGCGGTTTGGGCCTCATTCTCCAAATTTCTTGAAATTGGGAAAATAAATCTGGAATATTAAACTGCTTCGGAGAACGCGTTTTCCTAAGCCATCTTTTTTAGCCGCTAAGAAAACGAAATAGCGACTTCTTTGGTTGTTTTGTCTTTTCATGTTATTTCATATGTAGGTCATATCCGATGTCCTGATTATTTATCTCAACTAAAATTTTATATATTGGAGCTCCCAAATGCTCCAAATAACACCGGAGGATTAAAATAATTACCCGGAGGAAAAAGTAAAAATTTTCCCTTAAGTCTCAAGTCTTGTTAAGAACATAATGGTGAAATCTATACTCGTCATTTACACACTATTCACGAGTTATGGGTCACTTACTATCAATGATTAAGTTAATTACCCGTAATCATCATTAATTAGGATTCGAAAATCCTAACTTTTACATAGATACATCAATAACAAAGCAAGTTACAACTCAATTAAAAATAAGAAACTAATTTGAAATTATCTCGTCAAATCGAGATGGGAATGCCTCATGTAGTAAATTGTGAGTCTTGTGACAAGGATATCAATGGGTATCCCATTATAGTCAAGTATCAAGGCATTCCTAGCATGTCAAAGGTAATAGATCATAATTAACAAGGCGTAGATCCGCGACATTCTCGTCTAGTTACTACCCAATGCCTTATGTCTCAACCAATCCATTGTAGTCTTCCTAATGGTCAGGTCATCCGGCATCCCCAAACCCTCAAAAAATTACGTCCACACCTCTCGAGCATACATGCATCCAAAGATCAAGTGGTCATGTGACTTGCTCTCCCTCCGGCACCAGTCATGTCGATGTGTAGAAAGTACAACTACAACATATTATTGTTATGTGTTGATGACATGTTAATAACATGTATCGTTGCTAGAGAAGTGAGCAAGTCGAAAAAGATATTGTCTTTACGATTTTCTTTGAGGACCTTGGGAGGGATAAGTAGATTTTGGACATAAGGATTGATCAAGAGTGTAATATCCGGATATTTAATTCCGTTTATTTTCAAGTTGAACCGGATTTCGATCCGTGGACCTTTTTACATGGAACTTAGTTTTAGGTTTCAACACAAATTTTATCACTTTATGTGATATCATCACCAACATAAAATGATAAAAATCACAAAAAACCTAGTCTTGCATATATATACATATATATATATATATATATATATATATATATATAGTTTTGACAAGCCCATGACTAGCCCATGACAAAGCCCAAGATATCACCCTTTCTTATTCTCCACACCAGTTGGACCAGACCAAGACTTGCAGCATCTCTTCGTTGCACGTACATCACCTCCACCCTCCTTTGTCCTCCTTGTGAACCTGACTAGCAACTGGGCCCATCAAACTCCCTTCTAATCTCAGTACATACGCCTCCCTTGTGTCTACATACATCGGCTTCCCTCCAACCCTAATCTACAACCAACTTTCTCCTTCACCGTGAACAACCATTACACAACCAGCCGCCCAAACTCTAGTAACTATTACGCTCTCAAACACCCTCCTCCCATCTCCTTTTGTCTCGCACAACAAGCAGAGACCGGGAGCGGCTCTTCCCCTTAGATCTCTCTACCCCCTCCATGTGTGCCTTCTAACCTAAACCCCTCGGAACCACTGCACACAACAGGAGACGCCTCGACTCGCAAGACCGAAGCCACATTCAACTTCCACCTCCACTAGTAACAGAAGCGGCGGCCTGGGCACGCTTCACACCGGCGTCTTTGTTTCCTTTTTGGTTAGTGGACCTTCACCCTCTTTTGCATCTTTGAGCCCAGCAATCTTCTGTGGAAATGTCCCTGCAGATTGGTAGCAGTGGACAGCAACTCAGGAACTCAATCAAGGAGCATTCCCAGCCATCTCCCCGAACCCAAATGTAAGCATCGAGTACTAGATCTGTTGCACGCCTCTATCGACACCACTTCCGGAGCAAATATTGTATCCTCCATCGTCCTTCCGTACCGACGACGCACCGGTAAGGCACCTCCCCTGCTTCAGTCCTTCTCTCGTACTTGTGTTAGGGTCTTTGATCACCAACGTTTTGTTCCAGCGGCACAGCACACAAGGGCGACCTCCTAGCCACACTGCCGATAAGCACCGACCCAGAAATCTCAGGAGGACTCTCATCACGTTTTTGTAAGGTAAGTGTCTCCTCTTAGTGTGCATTCCTATCGTGTTATGTTAGGGAAGGGAGGAGTAGATACCTTGTCCTGTTGTAGCTTCCTAGGTTCGAACTTGTGACCTTATGTGCCTAGTCTTGGAGATCAAATTTTGATGTTCCACAGTTTCAAACTTAAGATCTGTATATAGTGTTGTTACTGATGGTGTGGGTAACAGGAATCGAAGCAAGCGCCACTCACCTGTAACCACCGGATTTTTTCGTTACGCTTGGATAGAGTTAGATGAGGGTAGAAGCCGGGCGCAAGGGCTCACGCCCTTGCGGCTTTGGAGACGTAGTCGAGTAAGCCGCAGGTGCGGGTAGGTTTCCCGTAGGGGCGGTGGCACACGTGGGCGGGGTAACAGCGTTTTGGGGCAACCGTTCACATTCCGATCCTTTTTAACTCCCCTCTTAAATTCCAGGAGGAGTTATGGGCTGGAGACCTTTGGTATCCTTCCGCTTTTATGCAGTCAACTCTTCTCCTCCTCTCATTTTCTACTCACGTTACTTTCTTCCTCTTACCCACTTACTCCTCTTGCACCTTCCTCTTACATCCTTCGCCTCCATTCTTCCCTTGGAGTGCTCCAGCTTGGATCCACCATTCGTAAGGTCGGGACTGCAGTGACGGGACGTGGGTAAGGTTCCTTCCATTATTCTTCTTTCTTTCTTCTCCTTCTTCTTTCTTCCTTTCCCTTCCATGGCTTGAATGGAAGACACTCTTGAATCCTTGCTCAACGATCTATCGTTGTTTTGTTGGTTCGATGAAGAAGCTAGACCTTGGAGGGAGGTTAAGACCAAGTGAGAGAAGTAGAAGACGTTCATAGCACCAAAGGAGACCCTAAAGGACCGGCTGCACAATCGAAGAACTCAGCCGACAGACTTTCTGCACAGACAGGCGCAGGGGCGGATTCACCAAGGCGCAGGGGCGGCTTTTGTCAAGCACAGGGGTGGACCCAGATCGACGCAGGGGCGGACACAGATAGGCGTAGTGGCGGCTCAGGCAGGCGCAAGGGCGGTTTTGCTCCAGTGAGTCCCGAATCTCGTTCTTTCCTTTCCTTCTTTTATTCCTTAGACTCGTTATACCCTAGAAGCATGTTAGGCTGGCCTAGGGTAGTTGAACTGGAATGCTTTAGAGTGGTTGGACCTTAGAGGTCTAGTGTGAGTTATGTTAATCTTGTGGTGGTATGTTGTTAAGGGTTCGTTTGAGCGTTGTGGAAGTAACCTTTGTGTATATCGTTATGTTGAGAGTTGGATAGGTTATGGACTGAGAGTGTAGTGTTCTGGGACTAGGTGGTTGAGGAGTTGAGCCTAGAAGTCTAAAGACTTCTAGTGGACTAGAGTGTGGTTTGATTGTGTGCCTTGTCTTGAATAGGCATTGTGCGTTTTCCCGAGGGAACTTTCGAGTGAGGTGATCTTGTGGGCTTCGGAGACTAGTAAGTCTACGGACTTACTTAGCTGGCTTCTTGTATGAGGGTATTGTGTATAAGTGGTGTTTGCTAGCTAGGATAATAACGAAACCGGATTAGGCCAACTTTATTATATTACGTAATGGACCCAAGTGTATGATAACGGGTCGTGACATCATCTGCCTAGCTCTTGCGAGAGTCTAGGAGGTTCCCTGTACCAGCCCAGACAAGTAGACGGTCAGATGCATTAGCACCATTCCTTGTTGGTAAACGGCATCAGGGGCGAGGTTTGGGAATCTCTCGTGTCACAAGATAAGTATCATTAGTAATGACATATCACCTAATTAAAGATAACAAAAGGATTGAGTGTTGCATGTTGATTGTGAATGTTGTGTGTTTGTGCTTTTACCTTTATACTTATGCATAGATTGTCAGCTGATGGTATTATACCGCTTGTAGATGCCTTGCAGGTTAGAGAGGCGATCGAGTGATCCGGCGGTAGTGGGCAGCCGGGGTTCCATGCATTATAGGACGGGGTTGTTATTTTTATATTTCATGAATGTTGAGACTTATGTTGTTCTTTGGTTTTGAGATTTGGCTGGATTGTTTTTAGATTTGTACCTTTTTCTTCCGCTCATGTTATAAAACTATGTGTTTTGCCTTTTTATTTGTTCCGTGTTGTAAGGTTCGATGAAGTTGTTGTCAGGCTAAGGGTCGGGACCCATTGTGAGGTTCTAGCTCGTAGCATTCCGAGTCCTCTGGAATCGGGGTGTTACAATATGGTATCAGAGCCAGGTTGACAACAACGGCACTCGTTATCTTCAAAAAGCCGAATAAACTAACAAACAGAAACCGCAAGGATTCCGAACTTTTTTAAATGAATTTTTGTTTTCAAAACCATGAGCATAATTGGGTTGGGATAGAATGCACGGGCCGCCACTACCTCCGGTGAACTCGATGGCATAGGTTATTGGACTTTTGTTATAAATTGTGTTTAATAGTTACATTGTGACCTTTAGAAGCGACCTAGAAGAGTAAGATAGTTATGTCCTTACTAGCCATTAAAGTAGTCTTACACCAATCACATCTCTATCAGATGGCACGTACGAGAGCGACAGCTTATGTTGGACGAGGAGGGGGCCGACCTCCCCTTCCTCTTGGAGCTCCGGGACTGGGACATGTGGGCAGGCCTCAAAGGGGCCGAGGTCGGGGACGTGCTCCCGTTGTAGATCCGCCAGTTGCGGACGTTCTTGCTGAGGAGGTAGTTGAGAGCATTGTTCCCGAGGTTAGGGATGGGATCGCTTCTAGGTCCGAAGTACGGAGTGTGGGGCCTGTTGATTCTGGCCGTGTGTCGATTGGAGCATCGGAGTATCGAGCGTATGTCCAGCAGGTGCAAGAGGCATACAGGGCTGGAGTACCACCTCCAGCTAGGTCGGCTGAGGTCACTCAGAGGGTGACTCAGGTGGTAGTTCCACCGGTGGTAGCTGCACTAGTAAGGGTTGTTGAGGATGACCGAGTGAGAGAGGAGCTGAGGGTACCGAGGCCGGACGAATGGTTGAAAACTTTCAACCATCAACGAGTTCCTACATTCGATGGGAATGTTGGACTTGAGGTAGAGCATTGGACTAGCCATGTGGAGTCCGCACTGGAGGCTATCCGCTGTCTTGAGAGTCGGAAGGTGAAGCTGGTTCAGACCTTGTTTAGAGATGAGGCACAGTTCTGGTGGAGGACCGTGCGGGGCGGAGTGTCCCGATTTGAGCAGTTGCTGAGTCTTGTGAGAGAGACTTTTTATCCTACCTCACTGAGGAGAGACCGAGTGCAGAACTTCTTGGAGGCAAGATTCGAGGATGTTCCGATAGCTATGACGATCAAGAGGTTCCGGGATGAGTTGTCACTGTTGGGTCCTGTTGCACCACCTGTGGACCAACACGTGTACCTATTCTCTCGGAGACTGAGGGAGACTACACGCTCCTATTTGGCCCGCTGTGACTCCTTAGCCGATTACCAGGATCGGGCTTCAGTGTTTGAGAGGGACCAACTGGGTCCTAAGAGAGCTATGCAGTCTGGAGGGTTAGACAAGAGACAGAGGACCGGACCGGCCAGCACAGGAGCTGGAGGTTCAGGTCATGGGCGTGGTTAGCCTCAGGGCCGCTCTAGCTACCAGGTTGTATCACCGACGGTTTCTAGGGGACGTCAGTGCTACAATTGCAGAGAGTATGGACACATTAAGCCGGAGTGTAGAAGACCATCAGTTACATGTTTCACTTGCGGCCAACTAGGGCCGACAAGGCAAGGTGATATCACATCAGGGGTCCTCGCCAGCTGGTACCTCAGGAGGAGGACAGAGGCATCAGCAGCGAGCTCCTGGTCAGGCATATTCACAAGGTTTGGCTCAGATTCCCGGCAGAGGTAGAGGGTGTGGCGGAGGCACTTCAGAGACCAGAGGTACTCAGGCTCGAGTCTTTGAGTTGAGGAGCGCCGTAGAGCCAGTAGCGCCTGCAACCACAAGTACTATTACGATTCATGGCTTTCCAGTCCGAGTACTTTTTGATACGGGTGCGACGCACTCTTTCATATCTGATGATTGCATAGATAGGTTGACCTTAGATACAGTAGAGGGGGAACCTTTCCTTATAAGGTTACCTGATGGGAGTAAGGTTCGCGGTACTCGTGAGATTCACAATTGTCCCATCCGCTTGGGAGATCATGACTGGTTAGCCGACTTCCATGTCATGCGCTTAGTACATGAAGAAGTCATACTTGGGATGGACTGGATGGACCGCCATAGAGCTATTTTGGACGCCAGTAAGAGGATAGTGACGGTCACCACGGAGTCTGGGCAGGAGGAGGTCTTTCGAGGTTGGGACCTCGGAAAGATCGGGACAGTCATTAGTGCAGTCCGAGCTGCAAAGCTCATAGGTCAGGGGTGCGAGGCCTTCTGGTGTTACGCCATGAAGGAGCAGACGAGATCGTCTTTAGCAGAGACCCCGGTAGCTTGTGAGTTTGAGGATGTCTTTGGCAAGCCGCCTGGCTTACCACCGCAGAGGAGCTTAGATTTTGGGATTGAGTTGGAGCCCGGCACGAGGCCGATCTCCAAGGCTCCATACCACATGGCACCAGTTGAGATGCTTGAGCTCAAGAAGCAACTCAAGGATTTGGCAGAGAGAGGATTCATCCGACCCAGTGTATCTCCTTGGGGTGCACCTGTCCTCTTCGTCAGGAAGAAGGACGGATCTATGAGGCTTTGTATCGACTGTCAAGAGTTGAACAAAGTAACCGTCAAGAACAAGTACCCGTTACCGCGTATTGATGATTTGTTGGATCAGTTATAGGGAGCTACGGTGTTTTCCCGCATTGACTTGAGGTCAGGATACCATCAGCTGAGAGTACGGGAGGAGGACGTACCGAAGACGGCGTTTCGGACCAGATACGGTCATTATGAGATCGTGGTGATGCCTTTCGGGCTCACCAATGCTCATGCGGTCTTCATGGAGTTGATGAATGGCATCTTCATCGACTTCTTAGACCAGTTTGTGGTAGTTTTCATCGATGACATCTTGGTATACTCCTGGAGTAGGGAGGAGCACGCCGGACACCTGAGGACGGTGTTGCGGGTTTTACAGGATAGGGAGCTTTATGCTAAGCTCTCTAAGTGTGAGTTTTGGATGCCCGAGTTTGCCTTCCTTGGTCACATTGTCTCCGCCGAGGGTGTCAAGGTAGACCCGGCGAAGATAGAGTCAGTTGCATCATGACCGCTTCCTAAGATGGTCAAGGAGGTATGCAGTTTTCTAGGTCTGTCCGGATACTACCGCAGGTTCGTGAAGAGTTTTTCTATGATTGCCAGGCCACTCACTTCCTTGTTAAGGAAGTCTATCAAATTTACATGGTCCGAGCCCTGTCAGCGGAGTTTTGAAGAGCTGAAGGGGAGATTGACTTCCGCTCCCGTGTTAGCACAACCAGAGGGCGTTGAGGACTTCGTCGTCTACAGTGTTGCATCCAAGCTAGGTTTGGGATATGTCCTGATGCAGAGGGGTAGGGTTATTGCTTACGCGTCTCGACAGCTGAAGACGTATGAGGAGAATTACCCTACACACGACCTTGAGCTAGATGCAATCATTCACGCATTGTAGATCTGGCGTCATTACCTCTACGGGGCCAACTGTCAGATCTTCACCGACCACGAAAGTCTGAAGTACATATTCACTCAACGGGAGTTGAATAACCGCCAGAGGAGATGGTTAGAGCTGATTAAGGAATTTGACTTAGAGATCCTTTATCATCCGGGGAAGGCGAATGTGGTCGCCGATGCCCTGAGTAGGAGGACACCCCGTGAAGCTGCGATAGCTAGATTGACCGTTCAGACCCAGTTGTAGAGAGATTTGATTTGGTTGGAGGTAGACATCCGGTTTCCGGATACTGACGGTCATTTGTCAGCATTAGAGGTTTCACCAGATCTGACGGAAGAGATCCGGCAGAAACAGGAGGGTTGTCCCGCACTAGCGAGGATCAGGGATAGGATGTCCAGAGGGGAAGCACCACAATTTATGGTGGGTGCAGACAGGATTTTGAGGCACCAAGAGCGCATATGTGTACCCTCCGACAGAGAGTTGAGGGAGCGTATACTGCAGAAGGCCCATTCTGCACCTTATTCCGTCCACCCGGGGCGAGTAAGATGTATTAGGATATACGACGATCTTATTGATGGGGCGGGCTCAAGCCCGACGTGGCTAGATATGTAGCCCAATGTGCGACCTGTCAGCAGGTCAAGATCGAGCACCATAGGCCCGGAGGAGAGCTCCAACCACTTCCGATTCCACAGTGGAAGTGGGAGGACATTTCTATGGACTTCGTTACCGGCTTGAGGTTGAGTCGAGGCTTTGATGCGATATGGGTTGTGGTGGATCGGTTGACGAAGACGGCACAATTTATTCCCATTAAGGAAACGTGGCCGATGTCTCGTTTAGCCGAGGAGTTTACCCGACAGATTTTGAGGTTCCATGGGGTGTTGAGGACAATCATCTCGGATAGAGATGGGCGTTTTACCTCGAGATTTTGGCAGCAGATACACGCCGCCTTAGGTACGAGCTTACAGTTCACCACGGCATACCATCCTCAGACGGATGGACAGTCTGAGAGGACGATTCAGACCCTCGAGGACATGTTGAGGGCATGTGTGCTCGATTGGGGCCAGGTGTGGCCCGACCACCTCCCTTTGGTGGAGTTTTCTTATAACAATAGTTGACATGCGACTATTGGGATGGCTCCTTACGAGGCACTATATGGACGGAAGTGTCGTACACCCTTGTGTTGGGATGAGCCTGGGAGGATGAGTGGTGTGGCACCCGAGCAGGTGCAGGATGGTACGGCTCAGGTAGCTTTGATCTGAGAGCGGATGTTGGCCGCACAGAGGTCTTATGTTGATAAGAGACGCAGACCTCTGGAGTTCAGGGTTGGAGCCCAGGTATGGTTGAGAGTGTCACCGACGAGGGGTGTTAGACGTTTCGGCATTAAGGGAAAGTTGAGTCCCCGATATATCGGGCCCTTCGAGATCCTTGAGCGGATAGGAGAGGTTGCGTACAGATTGGCATTGCCACCCCGATTGGAGGGAGTTCATCCGGTATTTCACGTGTCGCAACTGCGAGAGTATGTGCATGACCCGAGACACATAGTGAGTCATGATGACCTGTTGGTCGATCCGGATCATACATTTCCAGAGCACCCGATAGCAGTTTTGGAGAGAGGTGCGAGACGCCTTCGATCGAAGGTAATACCCATGATGAGAGTGCAGTGGTCGAGACGGGGGATTGACGAGGCCACTTGGGAGACGGAGGATAGTATCCGGCGGAACTACCTGGAGTTTTATGCGGGTCTAGAGACGTCTATAGGACTGTCAGGTAGTCTACCCTCTTGTTTTGGTTGCTTGCAGTGTTGTATGTGTAATATGTCTATGTTCTTGTGTCTGACCCTTAGGTGGTCTTGATGTGGTAGTTTTTTAGTCATAGGGCTTGCTTATATCTTATGACCGCGGTTAGTACCCCTAAGTTTCGGGACAAAACTTATTTTGAGGGGGATCTGATGTAACGACCGGATTTTTTCATTACGCTTGGATAGAGTTAGATGAGGGTAGAAGCCGGGCGCAAGAGCTCACGCCCTTGCGGCTTTGGCGACGTAGTCGAGTAAGCTGCAGGTGCGGCTAGGTTTCCCGTTGGGGCGGTGGTACGCGTGGGCGGGGTAGTAGCGTTTTGGGGCAACCGTTCACATTCCGATCCTTTTTAACTCCCCTCTTAAATTCCAGGAGGAGTTATGGGCTGGAGACATTTGGTATCCTTCCTCTTTTATGAAGCCAACTCTTCTCCTCCTCTCATTTTCTTCTCACGTTACTTTCTTCCTCCTACCCACTTACTCCTCTTGCACCTTCCTCTTACATCCTTCGCCTCCATTCTTCCCTATGAGTGCTCCAGCTTGGATCCACCATTCGTGAGGCCGGGACTGCAGTGACGGGATGTGGGTAAGGTTCCTTCCATTCTTCTTCTTTCATTCTTCTCCTTCTTCTTTCTTCCTTTCCCTTCCATGGCTTGAATGGAAGACACTCTTGAATCCTTGCTCAACAATCTATCGTTGTTTTGTTGGTTCGATGACGAAGCTAGACCTTGGAGGGAGGCTAAGACCAAGTGAGAGAAGTAAAAGACGTTCATAGCACCAAAGGAGACCCTAAAGGACCGGCTGCACAATTGAAGAACTTAGCCGACAGACTTTCTGCATAGACAGGCGCAGGGGCGGCTTCTGTCAGGCGTAGGGGCGGACCCAGATCGACGCAGGGGCGGACCCAGATAGGCGTAGGGGCGGCTCAGGCGGGCGCAGGGGCGGTTTTGCTCTAGTGAGTCCCGAATCTCGTTCTTTCCTTTCCTTCTTTCATTCCTTACACTCGTTATACCCTAGAAGCATGTTAGGCTGGCCTAGGGTAGTTGAACTGGAATGCTTTAGAGTAGTTGGACCTTAGAGGTCTAGTGTGAGTTATGTGAATCTTGTGGTGGTATGTTTTTTAGGGTTCGTTCGAGCGTTGTGGAAGTAACCTTTGTGTATATCGTTATGTTGAGAGTTGGATAGGTTATGGACTGAGAGTGTAGTCTTCTTGGACTAGGTGATTGAGGAGTTGAGCCTAGAAGTCTAAAGACTTCTAGTGGACTAGAGTGTGGTTTGATTGTGTGCCTTGTCTTGAACAGGCGTTGTACGTTTTACCGAGGGAACTTTCGAGTGAGGTGATCTTGTGCGCTTCGGAGACTGGTAAGTCTACGGACTTATGTAGCTGGCTTCTTGTATGAGTGTATTGTGTATGAGTGGTGTTTGCTAGCTAGGATAATAACGAAACCGGATTAGGCCGACTTTATTATATTACGTAATGGACCCAAGTGTATGATAACGGGTCGTGACATCATCTGCCTAGCTCTTGAGAGAGTCTAGGAGGTTCCCTGTACCAGCCCAGGCAGGTAGACGGTCAGATGCATTAGCACCATTCCTTGTTGGTAAACGGGATCAGGGGCGAGGTTTGGGAATCCCTCGTATCACAAGATAAGTATCATTAGTAATGACATATCACCTAATTAAAGATAACAAAAGGATTGAGTGTTGCATGCTGATTGTGAATGTTGTGTGTTTGTGCTTTTACCTTTATACTTATGCATAGATTGTCAGCTAACGGTATTATACCGCTTGTAGATGCCTTGCAGGTTAGAGAGGCGATCGAGTGATCCGGCGGTAGTAGGCAGCCGGGGTTTCGCGCATTATAGGACGGGGCTGTTATCTTTATATTTCATGAATATTGAGACTTATGTTGTTCTTTGGTTTTGAGATTTGGCTAAATTGTTTTCAGATTTGTACCTTTTTCTTCCGCTCATGTTATAAAACTATGTGTTTTGCCTTTTTATTTGTGCCGTGTTGTAAGGTCCGATGAAGTTGTTGCCAGGCTAAGGGTCGGGACCCATTGTGAGGTCCCAGCTCGTAGCATTCCGAGTCCTCTAGGAATCGGGGTGTTACATCACCCCTATTATGCTTTTCCAAAAACAAAATCTTAGCTTTAAACTGCTGATTTTAAGCCTGTGTTTCGATACCTTAGACCGAACATCCACCGTTGGATTTTTAATATGATGTAGGTCGATATGAATAGTTTGGCATACCAAAATTTGGGAATGTTCCAACGGTGGGATTGGAAGTTATTAGGTCCCAAAGTAGGATAATTGAGAAGTTTTTCTTGCAGATGAAATTTTGTCTAAGTATGGAATTTCTACACTTTGGAACCAGCTTTGGAGATTTATGTAGGTATTGTGGTTGAGTGTTTTTGAGAGATATTTGCTCTTATGAGTAGTATGCATATCATAGAAGGCTTAGATAATTTTCATAGAATTTTTATATTTTTATTTTGAGCCTCGTATCATAAGCCAAAGTTGGACCCTAGTGACCTTATTTGGAAGTCAAGAAATTTAGTAATCTTCTAGTTTCTACCTAAACTTGCTCTTAAGAGTTAGTGAAATTAGGTTCCAATGAAGAGTTTGGGTATATATTATGGGATTTTCGAGAGTTTCGGGACCAAGGGTAAAACGGTCATTTACCCTTACGAGGGTATTTTAGAGATTTCTCATGATCGATTTGAGTATCTTAGAAGTTAAAGACTTCTAAGAAGCGGGATACATTATTGATCCACTTGCCTCTTATGACAGGCGATTGAGTTTCCACGGTTGCAGACCGAGTTGAGATTAAGAGAGTTGAGATTTGATTCAGGTAAGTCCTTGCGACTTACTTAGTTGGTTTCTACATGTTAGCTGAATGACGATAGTGGTGTGTGTGTTGTTTGTTTAATAATTATAGCATGCATAGGACGACCTTTATTATTTTTATAGCCCAAGTGTATGTATAACGAGCGGTGACATCACTACCCAGCTCTGACATGATAATGGGAGGTTCTCTATACCCAGACCATACATGTACAAGGTGAGGTGCATCGGATCCATTTCTGATGGTCACACGGAGGCGGAGGCGAGGTTTGGGAATTCCTCGTGTCACAAAATAAGTATCATTAGTAAGAGTGAATGACCTAAATAAAGATAATAAAAATGGATTCTCTAAAAGCATGATGTGTGTTTAGTTTTGCTATTGTGTGTGTGTGTGCTATTTTCATTTTTCTAACGTTTAGATAGCTAGCTAACGGTTGATTTGATTTGTTGTTTAGAGTTACCACATGTTAGAGCAGCAGCTAAGTGATCCGGAAGTAGTGGTCAGCCGGGTCTCCGTACTCCCTAGAATGGGGTTGGGGTTTTTATATTGATGTTTCCTTTATATTATGATGACAGTTAGACTTCTAATATCTTAGGTACTTGTTGGCTGTTAGAGGTATGTTGTTACATTCATATCATTTAAACCATCGCTTTATGAATTTCGGTTTTCTTTATTTATGTCTTGTTGTAAGATCCTAGTAAAGTTGTTGTCAAACTGAGGTCGAGACCCATTGTGAGGTCCTTACCAGTAGCTCCCCCGAGTTCTGAGAATTCGGGATGTTACAAAGAGTAGGTTGATCTAGATATTTGTATATTTTACGGATTGAATACATCAAGTAGGTTTTGAAGAGGTTTAGTATGGAGGACCCTTTACATAGTTAATGTTCCAATTGTGGAGTATTTCATACAATACAAAAACAATTACTAATTTGATGTATGCAATGGTGGGTGCAAGGCCTCACATTCATGTGGTGGAAATGGTTAGTCGCTTCATGGACAATCTAAGAAAATAACATTAGAAATCAATCAAATGTATCATTAGATACTTGAAGGACAATATTGAGCAAACTTTATGCTTTGAATGCAAAAACGTCGAGTTAATAGGGTATTTTAATTTGGTATGAATTTATCTTTAGAAGATAAGAAGTACAACCGTATATGTCTTTTTAGTGGGTGACATTGGTGGCGGAGGCAAGAAGAGCTTTTAGGGAGGACAATTTGCAAAAAAAAAAAAAAAATATTTTATTTTTCCTTATGTCATTTTATATCTTAAGCTAAAACTAACGAATAAAATATATTTATATCAAACAAAAAATTACGATAAAAGAGTTTCATAATGAACTATAGTTCTTTGTAATGAAATAGTTCAATTTTGTAAATTAATCTTAAAGTTGTCTTTTTATATTTGTATTGTATGCAATAACTGAACTATATATATATATATAACAAAGTTGTGTTTAGATAAAATAAGTGGTATTTTTTAAATTTGCAATCAGTATTTTTTATAACGAGACAATATATACACAATGCGCACGTGTTAGGTTATGGGGGCGTGCGCAATCTACGCGCATCATGGGGCGCATGCGCAATCAAACCTTATTAGGGTCTGACGGGCACACTTCTTCTTCCTTGCGCCTCGAGCCCTCTCCTCCAACACTACGCCACGATAAGATAGGAAAAAACCCGATAAAAAAACAGGAAAACAAAACTCAAGTTGCTCGGAGATCAATAGGGAAAATGGTTCAAGAATCGAATGTTCTAGATTCAGAACAATCTCAAAGTAGAAAACGTCTTTTATCCCGGTTTGAGTTAAATTTTCAACGGGTTTTTATCGCTTTTGTTATTTTGACGTTTATTATGATTATATGCTTGAATTTAACATTTTTTATATGGAACGAGCACAAAATATGTTTCACCTCGGGAAATACTACCCACTTGTGCTTATAAGACCTAGATCTCCATCTGTGACAATCACCCCCGGGATTTTACCGTAGCACAAATAGCTGATCATCCTCGTGTATCATGAGTACAAAAGCAATTGTGAATGTCTTTTTTGTGCTCGTTATGCAGTCAATCTCCAACAATGACTTGTATCTACAAGCAATACAAATGAAAAATTAAGTGAAAGTGATGTACGAGAAGATGTTTGACTTTATGAAACAAAGTGAAAACAAGAATACTTATTGATTTTATATGCCGAGTCCATCACAATAACATAGGGAAACTTGGTGAGCAAATGCTTAGAATCGGGATGTGAGATAAAGAAATCAACCACATCATCGGAGGCCAGACATCCCCTTGTGTTCACATAGTATTCGCGTTCGGTCAACGTATGAAGTGCTTGTTGTAATGACCTTTTTCATTCGACTTGTTCCATCCTAATCTTCAAATCGGAATTGTAAACTTGTCGGATGGTTGTTCCATCCTAATTTTCAAAATTGTTGAACGCTTCCCTTGGGGCGTTGTGTAGGCGCACATATTGCCTACTTCGACCGTCCGAATAACAATTGTGATTAATATATATATATATATATGTATTTGTTATGAATAAGTTGGATAAGTAGGCACTTTTTGTCTATTGTAGTATAAAGTAGTCCCTTTTGTATCTTGTAGACAAACTAGGCCCCTCTTATTTATTAATAAAGATTAATTGAAAGGGTTAATTAGTAATTTTAATTTAACTGAGTCCAAGCTCAAGTTCAATTGAAGATCAGTAGGCTCAATCCGAGTTACATAAGCCCATGCCCAATCCGAGTTACATAAGTCGGCCCATTCGAGTTACATAAGTCAGCTCATTCGAGTTACATAAGTCGGCCCATTCGAGTTACATAAGTCCGGGTCCAAACCAAAATACAAATGTCGTAGCTAGTGAGTTTTCGAACTCTGGATGACTAGTAATTTTAATTTAACTAAGTCCAAGCCCAAGTTCAATTGAAGATCAGTAGGCCCAATCCGAGTTACATATGTCCATGCTCAATCCGAATTACATAAGTCGGCCCATTCGAGTTACATAAGTCCGGGTCCAAACCAAAATACAAATGTTGTAGCTAGTGAGTTTCAAACTCTGGATGACAGGCCCTTCCTCCCACCCACCCTTATACCAGTTGGACTAATTATACTTTGTGTATTCTTTTAATGATATACAATATTAATACACAATTTTAATTACACAATGTTAATACATAATTTCAATTACACAATGTTTATATACAATTTCAATTACACAATGTTAATATACAATTTCATTTGTTATGTAAATTTATGTAATTAACAAATTCAGTCATTTTTCAATTACACAAGTTCCCTTTGTTGACACAAAGTTGAGTTATACAAGTTCCGATTGTTGACACAAAGTTGAGTTACACAATCAAAAAGTTTTGTCATATACACAAGTTTGTTATTTACGCAATATGTTGTTACATAATACCGTCATTTACACAAGGTTCAATTACACAAGTTCAAGCCCAGCGAGTTACACAAGTCAAAGCCCATCGAGTTACACAAGTCAAAGCCCATCGAGTTCGCACACAAGCCCATCGAAAATTATAAAAAAAAAGGATCATATCCAGTATTGATAAAGTTGGGTCAAAATCTATAATTAATCAAATTGGGACAATTTGTTAACTTTTAAAACTCTAAGCCTTTTATGTAATTATAAAACCTGGGTCAAAATCTTTAATTAACTTTGTAGGACCATATTTGTAGATTTCTAAAAACAGGGTCATAAACGTAAATATAAAATACGAATAATTTTTGTAATATAGCCAAATTTCAATTGAAGCAAACCCTAACTCCTGGTGAGCTTCTTCTCCAATTTGGAGAATCAAGCAGCGGCGGCACCAACAAGCAGCAATATCACACTTTTAACTGGACGGCTCCTCCACGCAGACGATTGCCCGACTCATCCAGGCGGGCGGGAGGCTCCTCCACGCAGGCGACTGGTGCCGTTGCTCGATGTGGGTGGTTGGGCGGCTCCTCCACGCAGGTGACTGGTGTCATTGCTCGATGTAGGTGACTGGACTCCTCCTTCACTCAGACGGCTACCGGCTCCTCTAGGCAAGGGACTACGGGCTCCTCCAGGCAGGTGACTACCGGCTCCTCTAGGCAGGCGTTGGCCGGCTCCTCCAGTCAAGCGGTTGGGCGCCTTCTCTCGGAAGGCGCGGCGGTGACAGGGAACATCCGTCAATGATGGTACTTCACCAGCAATAAGTAGACGGCGACAAAAAATTGATAGAGACTGCGGTGGCTCTCGCCATATCTTCATATCCGGACTCGTGTGCAAAAGCCAACCATTGATTGAGAGGATTTGTCAATGAGAGGGTGAGAGTCAGAACGTCTGCGGTAAACCCTGAGGATGATTTTATTGTAATGACCAGTTTTTTTTCGTCATGCTTTGATAGGGTTGGAGAAGTTTAGGAAACGAATAAAAATTTAGTGAGACTAGGACATACCAGTTTATTTATGGAAGTCGTTTAATTAAGTACCTTGTTCTAAGTTTCGGGACGAAACTTATTTTAAGGGGGTACTGATGTAATATCCGGAATTTTTATTCCATTTAATTCCGAATCAATTCGGACTTCGAGCCGTTAACGGTTCCCATTCTATCTAGTATTTCTTTATTCACAAATTTTATCATTTTATGTATAATTTAATTCACATAAAATGATAGAATTATATCAACCCTAATTCTTATAATTATATATCATTTTATGTAGAATTTAATTCACATAAAATGATAGAATTATATCAAACCCTAATTCTTATAATTATTTCTCATTTTATGTAGAATTTAATTCACATAAAATGATAGAATTATATCAAACCCTAATTCTTATAATTATTTATCATTTTATGTAGAATTTAATTCACATAAAATGATAGAATTATATCAAACCCTAATTCTTATAACTAATCCTCAACGACGACTTTAGACGAGATCATGACAAGGCTGAGACGAGACTGTGACAAAATTGTGACGAGACCATGACAAAGCTGAGACGAGGTCATGACGAAGCCCGACAACTCTATGACGAAGTCATGCATGGGCCTGACAAAGCCATGACGAGTTATGACGAGTTTTGACAACACAGCCCACCTTTGTTTTTTTTCAGCCCATCTCTTGTGCTTACCTTGTCCAGCCTTGGCCTTGTCCCTTGCTGGCAGATTGTAGCAGCCCAAGAAGCCCAGCCAGAAGCAGCCTAGCTCACTCTTCAACTCCTTAACGTGTGTTGTCCATGAATAAAGAAACGGTCAGTCTCTCTCTCCCCTTCTGCACGTAACAGCCGAGATCTGTGCTGATCTCTTTCCCACTTCAGCCGCTTGCCTTCTGTCCAGATTCACGCCAACCGCTCCATCCCTTCTTTTTTGTATCAAGCCACAAAACCTCAGCCTTCTACCCAGCGAGCAATTCCTCCCAGTTGATAGCAATCAGAGACGCTGCACCCTTCCTAACTCTTCTGCGTATAGAACTGCATCCCAAATACACCAGCGACACTCTCAGACAAGCCAGACGCTCCTTGCTGCGAGATCCAGAAGGAAGGCTGATGCACACATACAGACGCCTGGGACATAGGTTCTGCACAAAACACTTCGGCACAGGTGAGTCGAATAGATACTATCCTTATCCCCTCCCTTCTGCTTTGTTTGTTATCGATGATGGAAGGCTATCATTCACGTGCATCAGACTTGATCTTCACTATCAAACATATAGACTCAGACAAGCAGGACACCCCCTTCGTCTGTCTTCAACTCTGAGAAAGGGCAGCGAGGTGAGTCTGTTCCGTCTCTTGTTTCTGTCTACACCGGCTTAGTCTAAAGACCAAGGCTAATTGCCCTTCTATCCTAGGTTTTGTCTAAACCGATTGCAGCAAACCCAACCCTCATCTTGATCCTGTCGTCAAGGGATTCAGCAGACCATCCTCTTCAACCTGCTGCCGGTAAGCGCTTCTGGGATCCTTGTTGTTGTTGTTATACTAGTGTAGAGGATAGTAGTTGTGTTTCCAATTAAGTGTACAGAATATGATTTTTGAGGCAAGTTGGGTGTAGATGTCCATAGGTATGGAACGATAGGATATATGAGAAGAGAACTGAGGTTTACAGAGTGGATGACCGTGTAGATAGAACCAGAAATTCATGAACTCATTGTGCCCAGTTTTTTTGGTTGTCTTCTTCAAAATTTTGAAGTTGAAACGGTCAATCTTGTAGCTCAATTTTAAGGAGTTAGGATGAAGATCCACCATTGAATTTTTGATAGGTCATAGATGGATATATGTAGTTTACTAGGTTAAAATTTGGGAAGAATCGGAGTTACGGTTTGAGAGTTATGATGTTGCAAAGTTGACTCCTCATGCAGTTTTTATAAGTGTGTTGAATGTTGAGAAAAACAACATGTGATGCAGTTTTGTGAGATGGTTTTAAATAAGCTTTTGATCTCCTTTGCTGCTGAATTTTGGATATATTATAGATAAGATTTTATAGTAGAACAAATCAAAATTTGGGATAAATCCAGCAAGTAGTCTAGGAGTTATGATTTTTCAAAATTAAGACATTGTGCTGTTTGTTAAGTGTTGTAACCAACTTTGGAAATTTTTGTAGAAGTGATGGTTGAACAGTTTTAAGAAATTCTTACTCCTAGGAGTAGATGAGATATCATAGATGATCTAGGGAATTATTTCGGAATTTTTATAAGATTATTCGAATTTTATATTTGAAACCGAAGTTGGACCTTAACGATCTTTCCGAAAATAGGGAAATGGGTAAATTGCCACTTTGTAACCAAACTCATCTTTAGGAGTTAGAATATGACTCTTTAGTCTCAAATAAGAGTTTAGGCATGAATTAGGGAATTTTTGGAAGTTTCGAGACCAAGGGTAAAATAGTCATTTTATCATAAATTGGTACTGTATTAAATTTTGTTCTAATAGGATCTACTACCTTAGAAGTCTTAGACTTCTAATCACCTAAAAAGTATGCTGACACACTTGCCTCCTTTGACAGGCAACCGAGTTATACAGTTACAGATTGAGTTGTGATTAAGAGAATCGAGATCTGATTCAAGTAAGTCCACAGACTTAGCTATCTTCTTGTATGAGTGTAATGTGTATGAGTGGTGTTTGTTAGTTATGATAAACAACGAAACCGGATTAGGCAGACTTTAATATTTACGTAATTGACCCAAGTGTATGATAACGGGTCGTGACATCATCTGCCTAGCTCTTGCGAGAGTCTAGGAGGTTCCCTGCGACCAGCCCAGTCAGGTAGACGGTCAAATGCATTAGTACCATTCCGCGTTGGTAAACGGGGACATGGGCGAGGTTTGGGAATCCCTCGTGTCACAAAATAAGTATCATTAGTAATGACATATCACCTAATTAAAGATAATAAAAGGATTGAGTGTTGCATGTTGATTGTGTATGTTGTGTGTTTGTGATTTTACCTTTATACTTATGCATAGAATGTTAGCTAACGGTATTATACTGCTTTGTAGATGCCTTGCAGGTTAAGACAATTGTAGAGAGATCCGGAGGAAATGGTCAGCCGGGTCCACGTACTCATTTAGTTCGGGACGGGGATGTCTTTTGTTCTTCATATGTGTCGTTTTGGTATCTTTGCTTTGTAAGGCTGATACATAATCTTCATGTATATATTGTTTAAAGTTTTCAAATGTTTTAAATATTTTTGTGCCTTGTTGTAAGATCCTAGTGATATTGTTGTCAAACTAAGGTCGGGACCCATTGTGAGGTCCTAACCAGTAGCTCCCCGAGTTCTCAGAATTTGGGGTGTTACATTTATAGTATTTTAATTTTACGTATTCCCCTTATACCCCTTTATTTATTTGTTTTAATCTTTAAACTTTTAGGCAGAAAATAGAGGGGCCTAGTTAGTCTACACTAAACAAAAAGGGCCCTATTTCACCAATTTTCTCTATATTTATTTGGTTGCTAAGCATAATATGAAGATGCTTAAAATTTAAAGAAAATTTCAAGTTCAAAAGTATATTGAAATTATTAGATTAGGCAAAAAAATAAATGTTTATTTGCTTTACTTGATAAAAAAAATAGAAAGGACACTCTATTCCTTTATTTGAAATTTAAACTTCCTTAACTCCCATGCCCACATTTTCTTCCTATTTCAACAAAACCAGTTAAGTTACCGAAACTATATGCATTATATCCGGCTTACATACTAATATTTTGATGCTCACCGGGGTCATGTCTCCCTCAGCCCCCGCCTAACTCCTCCATTAGGTGATATTACGGTCTCATGAACCTCTAAATTGCAAAAAAATGTGGTTTATTCTGTTGAAAAATTTGAGTATGTGATTGTGATCGAGAATAATAAGGAAATGATATGGTTGTAGAATCTGTATTAAGGATAAATTAGGTATTGGGATAATGAAGTCAATTAACCGCTCTTCGAAATTTATTATAAACAAAAGGTAATGAATAAATTTTGAAGTGATTTTTCTAGCCTCTACATCAGGGGTCAAGTTCAGGTACGGAGCATAAAATCTCATGCGAAATTACGGAGCGTTGATGTTGTGACACGTGTCAATTTTTAATAAATAAAATCAGTATTGTTCTAACGAACACTTTTTTCGTTCAATTTTTTTTTTTGAAAATTTTATATTACTAAGAAGAAAGGATTTACATAGGGTCATTCTATGACAAAAAAAGAGTAGAGGTACTAAGAAGAGATTACATGAGGACTATGCCAAGCAAGTTGGCCCAAAAGATGGAATTTGGTGTTCTATCGTTCCAGTTGTGGGTAACATGGTTCTTGACATTTTGAATGGCGTTGTGGGCGCAAGTGGAGAAGTGAGGGGTATGGTTGTTGAAGATGATGTCATTTTTTGCCTTCTAGAGGTGGTAGATGAAGCTCGTTATAGAGGCAACGCGGATGTGTGGAATGAGATCGTGGCACTGAGGCTTAGTAGTGTTGAGCCAAGCCCATATGTTCTTGTTGTATGGGTAGGGTTGAGGCGTTCTGGTCCATCTCGAGATGAGGTCAAGTGTGGTATTGGAGTAGCTGCAGTTGTGGAGGAGGTGATCCTCGTCTTCGGGGCTTGAATTGCAAAGTTTGTAAGTGACAGAGGAATGATACTCTAGGAGGCGAGTTTAGTAAGTCTGGGTAGCCGTTGATGGCTAGTCAGCCAGAAAATAAAACTACATTTTGGGGTGTTGATGCTCTTCCATATATTGATGCGCATGAGGGAAGACTGGGAGTTTTGCGCGGGCTTGAGGATGGAATGGGCGGAATTGGTGGAGAAGGATCCGTTAGACATAGAAGTTATAGTCATGAAGTTTATGCCACTTTGGGAGGTGAGGATTTCGTCTCTGATTCGGAGAAGCGATTTCCAAGAGTGAATGTACTTGTAGCTTCCCACGCAGGTCCAGATGGAGCAGCTCTTGAGGATATTGCTCTAATCCAATCGGACCAAATGTTATGGAATGGGGAAGGGAGGTCGATCTCGTGGATGAGTTTTGAAAAGCATGCTTTGTTCCAAGAGAGAAGCTCTTTGAAACCGAGCCTACCCTCAAGGATGGTAGAATAGACGGTCTTCTAGGAAACCAAGGATTGAGGACTTAGGTCTTTTCCCGACCAGAGGAAGGAACGCAGGAGGTTGTTTATCTTAGTGATGATGGATTGAGGGATTGGTAACATTGCACACCAGTAGTATTGAAGGGAGGTAAGAATAGAGGAGATGATTTGTTTCTTGCCTGCATATGAGAGGTTTCTTGCACTCCAATTATTGATTTTGTTTGTGATCTTCTGAATGAGGGGAAGGTAGTCAGAGGGCTTGAGGCGCTTACTGCGGATGAGAATGTCAAGATATGTGAAAGACATCGAACCAAGGGGCAAATCAGTGCTAGTTGCAAAATGGTTGCACTCCATGGATATTGTGACAATTTTATTTTATTTTTGTATGCGAGTAACTGAGACAAGTTTTATCGAGTGGATCAGAAATATTATCTAAATCTATAATTAAAAATTTTAAATCTTATTAATTTTTAGGAATTCAGTAAAACCCTTTACTTTAACCGATTACATAATTAGATTTTGAATTTTTTTAATCTTTTGTTTGACATGAATATAGTAAAACTAAATTACCTTTTTGTGTTTTTGTTAAATCATCTAATCAATCAAATGTTCGTAAACAATCTTCTTCCCAATAGCTTGATAAGACCAATAACGAACAATAAGAAAGAAAACTCGAGACGACTTAAGGGGTAGAAAGATGGGAGCAATACAAGAAAAGGGAGTGACATTAAAGTGTAGAAGCGGTTCTAAAGAGGCCATGATCGAACGACGACGAGACCAAGGGAGAGAACGAACTTAAGTTCTTCGAGAAGAAGCGTGGACAACTAAAGATGTAAATCGAGGAGGAGATGAGTACGTTCTAGCAAGGTTAAGGTGGTGTTACGTTAAGATGCAAAGCTTTCCTTAGATGTTCCTAAGCATTGGAGTCAAGATGAGAGAAGTGAACGAAACATGTGGGAAGAATTTAAAATACCTTAAGTTAAACTTGCGAGGTACCAAGAAGTGAAGAGTCAAAAATACGAGGGTTACGAGGAGGACTACATGGAGAAAGTTCACATAGTAGAATTACCTTGTGGAGTCAATTGTTTTCCATCATTGAGATGAGACTGAACAACGCTAAGGTGGAGGGAGTGTGTGAGGATGATGATTTTCAGAAGATGAAAAATGAAACAAGGAGTTTGGATCGAAAGACGTAAGATACCAACCAAGAGGGACGCGAGTGGAGGATTATTAATGTCAAATACTTAAGAAGTGTTTTTGCAAAATATTATGAAGAGAGGTTGAATCTACGAAGGTGGGTCATGTGACACGGAAGAATTGGGAAGGTATAGTTATTAATCAAAAGTGGAGGGAAGAGAGGAGCGTAATAGGAGCTAACAAAGTTAGAAGTAGAGTAAAAAGAGCTAGTGAAGTTTAAGGTAGAATACCCTGAGAGGGTAGACTTCAGGAGTATGGTAACATGGAGGGTAAGAAGAATGGTGAGCCTTTGAACTTGGAGAAGGTCAGCTATAAGCTAACCAGTGATAGTCGAGAACGTGCATGTGTTGGTTGTCTATGGATGAGTGTAGATGAGAAAAGTAACCAAGAGCGTGGATTATAAAGGAACGGTAACTAGAACGTGGAATATTTGTGGTGGTTGAATGTCGCCAATAAAGAAGTATATCAAGGGAAGTGTTATTATCTTAATCAAGTAGCATTTTATCGATTTCAGCAAGTGGGGGTAACGTACCTTGTGGGGAAAGATTGTAACGATATGGTGTGACCTTCTCAGGTCATGGAGCTGTCATATGGAGGAACGACACGTATAAGAATTGTTAAGGTTTGATAAGAGTGAAGGGAATAGAGGAGTGGAGAAAAGTGAGGATTCTATAGTTATTGTGCGTAAAGGGGGAATATATAAACGGAGGTATGATATGTTGTTCTAAGGTCACGGATTTCATGTTTTCACGATCAAAAGCTAAGTCAAGTTTCATGACTAACATGAAAAAGCCATAGTAATTATGTCGTGAAACGAGGAATCCAGATAAGGGCAACGCTGCAAGTGTAGAGTTTATGATGTTAGCACTGGAGAAGTGATGAGTGGATCTTTCAGTGCTTGTGGTTGGAGAATTCCGCCTAGCGTTCTCCACTGGGCATACTATTACGGTTGTTCATGGAATACCAAGAGATGCTTAAGGGGACTAACAAGAATAAGAGAAGACCGAAGTTTTGAAGTTTGTTGTCGATATGAGATGTATCTTGTACATGAAAGATTGAGGTTAGAGCCTCTACGGTCGGTTTGACGTTACATAAGGAAATGAAGTATAAATTTCTCCGCCTACTTGAAGAAAGGAAGCCTATGGTGGAAGCTTATGTAGAATACGAAGGGCTCCTCTCATATGTTGGGATGTTAGGGAACGCGAAGAAGATAAGATCGATTTGTTATAAGGCATGATTCAGTCTTGTAGTAAGTACCTTTGTTATTGAACACATGTGCGAGATCAAGAGAGGTTATATCGCTGTTCTTTTTAAGCGAGAAGAGGAATTAAGCTGAATTATTGCTTAAAGGCTTCAAGAGTCGGAAAAGTAGAGCAAGTCTCTCGAGTTCGGTAGATGAAGGATCTATGGAAGAGGACGGTGAACATAGTAGCTACAAAAGGAACAATGAAAGGGTTGAAGGACGTATTATCAAGCGTTAGGACCAGGTTGTGTCGATCATTATGAGATGAAATGGGTAGAGAGAAGATGGAACCCGAGATAGAACAATTTCCATTGCATCGGAAGGTGGATTTTTACATTAAGATCATTTGAAGTTCATGTTACTCTTGATTTGAAGTTCATGTTGAAAGTGTATCTTGAACTCTTGGTCTAAAGTTCACGTTGGGATATATCTTGAATTCTTGATTTGAAGCTATTATAAGAGGACACCAGTTTGCGAAGAGAGAGACGGTTATCTCCAATTGTACATTGATTACTATAAGCTGAGCAAGATGACCATGAAGGACAAGTATCCCTTATAACAAATGGGATATCTACACGATCAGTCGCAAGGGTCGGTAGTCTCTTCTAAGATTGAGCTAGGATTTGATTGTCAACCGTTGAGAATTCGAGATTGAGATATTGCAAATACAGCATTCCGGACAAACCATGGTCACTACGAGTTGTTGTGGTTCCATATGGGCTCACTAATACCTCTGATAAGATAATTTGGTCTACTCTCAAGAAAGAGAGAAGGTGTATGACAAGTTGTCTCGGGATGGAGAACCCCGAAGGATGACAAAGAAGTTATAAGTTCTTGGATGTGTTGGTCATTACTGGATTTGTGGAGAGATTCTCCAAGTAACACCATTTATGGCTAACCTACCCCGGATGACAATGAAGTATTGAGTGGGACGACAATTGACAATGGAGTTGTTGATAGTTAAGAGAAGATTCATTGGTGTAACTGTTTTGAAATTGCCTTGAGTTATGATGGGTTTGAAGTGTACAAGCGATTCTCCAAGACAAGGTCTTAATGGAGTATTGAGGAACGATATAAAAAATAATAGCATAAGTGTTTTGTTAGTAGAATCAGTGTGAGGTAAAGTACTTCCTTCATTACTTGGAACTCGCAACAAGAATTGAGGAAACATAACATCAAGATTGGTTTGACAAGAACCAAAGCCAAATGGATAAATTGGAAGTTCGATCTTCTTTGTTTGAGACAAGCAAAGAGAAACATAATAGAAATGCTGCATTGAGAAGGATCGAGAAGGAAGTTGAGATCCCGATATATCGGACCTTTTCGAGATCTTAGCGCGAGTTGGAAAGTGGTTTACCGGTTGGCGTGGCCGCCGAGAGTAGAGAGTATTCACCCGGTGTTTCATGTGTATCAATCAAGAGAGTACATACATGAATCGAGATATGTTGTCAGTCATGTGGATCTAGTGGCAGACGAGGAACCAACGAGGCTAAATTGAAGACGTAGGATAGTATATTTGGTTGAGTTATGTGCATGTGTGATGTTATTTGTAGTTTGTGCCCTGTGTGGGAATGTGCTTTATGACCCGATATATCTTGCGGTGGTAGTTCGAGTAGTTTGTGTGTATAGATTAGAAGGTTTAAGCTATCTTAGTTTGAGAGTTCATACCCCCGCCTTAGGAACCGAGAAGTTCGACATATAGCAAGTTTCGGGACGAAACTTGTTTTTAGGGGATCTGATGTAACGCCCCAAATTTTGGCGCGTTTTTTATATTTATTTTATCCTACTTCTCTCGATATTTTGTTAACTTAAATATTTTTATTTATGTTTAAAAAGTATTTTACGACGTAAAATAGCTTTCCCGGGTATATTTATATTTTTGGTTTATTTTCAGAAAAAGTCGGGAAAGTTTTCCGACTTGAAAATCCCGTTCCGAATGCTTTTGATCGGGTTTAATTTAATCCCATCTTTTCTCCATTTATTTATTTTATTCTATTTTCCTTTTATACATTTTCCCTTTCTCTCTTATTGCGTGATGAGAAGAGTATGTGCAGTCCTGCACAACACCTGCCCCCTTGTTTGCACCCCTCTGTCAACCTCTACACCTCAGTCTGACTCCCTCCTCTCCATCTCTCTCACCAGCCTCTCCAACCTACACTTAGCAACTCTCCTACTCCCACAAGCAGCAGACCTCCACCCTCAACCTCACAGCCCCTGCAGTCCTCTCCTCTGCTTCACCGCCTCCCTCCTCGAGCTCACCATCGAGCCTTTACCAGGAGCGAAGGAGAAGCGTCGCTGGAGTGCCCTCCTGCTCCCTGCACCGCCACGTCTCCTCCTTGTGCACCCCTTCTGACCTACTACTCGCAGTCGCCTAGAGCTGCAACCGCCGGAGAAGGCGCCTTTGTCGCCTCGCCCTAGCTGCCGTAGCGTTGCCGAAGCCGGAGACCGAAGTTGCGCCGCCCTGGGTATCCCCTCACCTGTGCAGCTTGTTTCCCCCATGTGCAGTGCATCTCTATTCTCTCCCATCTCCATTTTTGCACCTTGTCTCTCTTTCTCGATCTCCTGTACAACCCGGAGGCCCGGAGCAACGCAACCTCGATCCCCTCTCGAGCCTCTCGTCCAGCCACAACCAGCCCCAACCTTCTAATTTTACTTCCCCGAGCCTCCTCTATTGCGCCTCCACGAGCAGCTTAGTAGAAGAGTCGCCGCCCTCTCTACACCGCCGCCAATCGCCTGTGGATCCGGAACCGAAGCCGCCGGCGTTTCCCCTGTTCTCCCCTGCCCGTGTCTCTGTCGAAGCCTCCACCGCCGCAAGGAGAAGCCAGCGGCTGCTGTGATCTTCCTTTCACCGATTAATCCTAACGGGTTTAAAAGCTTTGTGTAAATTGCAATTATTATCCCATATTTCTATTTTGTGTTTTGGCCCAACTTTCTGATTTTTACAATTATAAACTGCTGGATTAATTACGAAAAAGGGCCCATGTTTCTATTTATGATTAATGACCCATACTTTCTGGAATTGGAAATTATGCTCTTTATGTGAAACTATAGAAAATGGGCCAAGGTTTTTAATTTACGGATGATGACCTCAAGTTCCTAAAATTGTATAATTTGTCCCAGAAAATATTTAAGCGGTTTCTAACCTTGGTTTTTAAAACGAGTTTTACTTTAGATTTTATATAAGTTATATATTCAGAGACACCTGCTAGATAAAGAGCAGATTTCCTTGGATTGATGATAAGACCAGAATAGATGCCAAAGTGATTTATAGTTTTCTTCAGTATAGAGATGGATTCAAGATCACCCCTCCAAAAAATAAAAGGTCGTCAACAAAGCATAGGTGGGTGAGGCGAGGGGAGGAGCATTTTGGGTGAATGTCGAAGTTTGGGTTTGAGGTGTTGGTGGTGATCATCGAAGCAAGAACCTCCAGAGCGATGACAAAGAGAGGCGGGGAGAGGAGGCGGCCCTCCCTTAAACCCCAAGAGCCTTTGAAAAATCCCTTTAAAGATCCATCAATGTTGATGGAGAATGTAGGGTTGGTGATGCAGGCGCTAATAAGGTTAATGAAATGGTCAGGGAAATTCATGCGTCTGAGACAGTTAAGGATGAAGTTATGGTCCAGTGTGTCAAAGGCCTTAGTGATGTCAACTTTTAGGGCGCTCCTGGGAGAGATATGACGTTGATTATACTTCTTGAAAAGCTCTTGGCATAAGAGGATATTGTGTTTGATTGAGCGACCTTTAACGAAGGCACCTTGGTATCTTCCAATGAGGGAGGGAAGAGCTTCATTTAGCCTAGCTGCCAGGATCTTTGCAATAATCTTATAGGTTGTGTTGCAGCAGGAGATTTGTCTATACTCCGAGGGCAAGGTGGGATTTGACTTCTTTGCAATCAAAGAGATGGAAGTGTGGTTTACATCGTGTGGAAGGTTGGTGTTATTGAAGAAGTCGAAGATGGCTTCTGAGAGGTCAACGCCCGTAATGGACCATGTGGATTTAAAGAAGAAGGCATTGAACCCGTCAGGACCGGGTGCTTTCTGATCATCAATATCGAATAGGGCAGTTTTGATGTCTGATAGCATGAAATATGTCTATATTTTAGACACTTGTTTGATGTGTGAGAAACCTCATCGACAGCCTAATCCACGGCCTGTTCTTGAGTTCCACGGCCGTGGTTCTTCAAGATCTAGCTGTGATTTCCTCTGTTTTACGACCTTTGCTGTTGTTTTAATCCAAAGTTAAAGATTTGCTTTAACCTATCCTTGGCTTGCCTTTCCTAGGTAGTAGTGAGACTCAACATCCTCTACTTTGGTTTCGAGTGTCACAACCTTAACCGTTTTAGTTTATCTTTGATTCCTTGGGTTTGGGTATGGGTATATGAGAGTAATTCTTATCCTTAGATCCTTTCTATATTGCAGCCTCAACAACCTTTATAGAGAGTGTCCTTGGTGAGATATATAGGGTTTTGGAACTTCACTGATGCGCCCTTGGATGCCCCTTTTACGTTGACCGTGGACGAAGAGGACGAGGCTCTTAGAGTTCGCTCAGATGGACCGATCACCCGATCCCGAGCTAAGGCCATTGCTCGAGCCACCGGCTCCATCATCACCCGCATTACTTCTTCACTTGGTCCCATTACCGGCGTGCCTTGTCTCTACACCACCATGGCATAGGCTACCGGTTCCGTTAGCGGCATGTCCCGTCTTTCCGACTCCATGGCATGAAGCTAGCTTATCTTCGGACTATATTTTCATGTTTTCCTTTTTATGTAATAAAGGGATATTCCATATAGGAATATTCCCTTTTTGACCTTATCCGTTTAGGGTTTGCTTGGATGCTTTTAGGTTTTCCCCTTTTGGGCTTTTTCTCCATGTATTCTTGTTTGGCCCGTTGGCCCATAGGTAGGCAAGTTTCTCTATATAAGAGATATCTTGCCTCACTTATTTTTCATGTTCAATATTACTAAGTTTTGAGAAGAATTTCCTCCACTTAGCTTGGGCATCAAAACCTCTCTTCTAACCCTCAAACTTCTTCCTTGGATCTCGTCTTTGATTCAAGAAATCCATATTCGAGGATTCTTCTTAAGAATCAACCTTCGCTCCACACAAAAAGGTTCCTTCGATCTCTCTAGATCGAAGTAACCCTAGTTTCTTCATCGCTTCCGCCCCTTTGGATCCGAAACGATACAACGTTGCACAAAGAATCAAGGAGTAGTTGGAGTTTTGCTTGATCTAGATCCGGAGTTATCCTTGTTACCTCCAAGGACGCATCAAATTGGTATCAGAGCAAGGGATCAAAGCTAAGTTCTCTTTACTCTTGTTTTTGTGCGTTATTATCTTAAACCTATTTAGCCTTTTTTTGTTCATGATGTTGTTCGTTTGCTCATGATGTTCTTCATTTGTTCTTCATGATCTTCATGTTGTTCATCACGTTCTTCATCATGTTCATCCATTTTTCCTGAATTTTTTTTTCTTTTTTCCGTGTTTAACTCAAAACAAAAAGAACAAAAATAGGAGATATTTGGTTTCCCTTCAAACCATTTATCAAACCCGTCTTTTTCTTAAACCGACCTAATCCGACAATTTTGTTACTTAATTTCACCAAATCTCTTGGGATATTTTTGTTAACGAAAAGTTCGGATATCTCGCATTTGATATTCCAAGAAAAGCAAAACAACTCTTCATCAATACGGATTTGTGTTCAAAAAAAAAAAAAAAA
>BSUD01000008.1:108790011-108803227 GCA_033239045.1 Fagopyrum esculentum | reverse complement strand
TCAATGCTTCCACTTCCGATGCACAACGGAAAGGCAAGGGACTTTTGGGAGCCGGCCCATCAAACGTTACCCGGCTTGCGTCTGTCATTGAACGCACCCATCCTTTACCTCTTGACGGAAATGAGTCCCATGAAGAAGAGGAGGAATTCCCCGACCCGCGTCAAGATAACTTGCCCATAGTCGATACGGAACATCGGCACCAATATTATGAGCATCAACATCAACGGTATGTTCCTTCTCCAGCTCCACCTAGTGTGCCCCGCACCGACCGACAAACCCGGGAAGAGCCCCGGTACCGTCCCAACTCAACCACCAATCATGGTCGTGAGCATGATCGGTCCGAACACCGTCACCAACGGTCAATCCGGCAACCGAGGACCCTTGACTTTGATGAATACGATGAGCAACACAACTTCAATGAGTTCTCCGGTGATGAATCCGATTTAGAACGGGTAGCACATAACCGTCCGTGGAACCCACCCATCATAGACCCCTATGAGAATCAAGACCGGGGTGAAGAATGGTTGCCTCCCCCAAATCCACCTAGGCCGGCCCCACCCGTTCATGGGCGCCAACGTCATCATGGCGGCCACCGGCGAGCCCGTGCCGATGATGCCTACATTCCACCGCCCCGCCCGGACCCCTACCGAGCTCGTAGGGAAGGTAAGGTTAAGTTCCCTACCTTTCATGGTGAATATGATCCGTGTGTTTTTCTTGATTGGGCGCAGGATATGAAACGAGCATTAAAACATTGTCATTATGAGGAGGAATCCGAGAAAATCGAGGCGGCAACTCTATACTTTGAAGGAGATGCGAAGTCTTGGTGGAACCGGTATGAGTTCACCCGAGAGAGGCGAGGATGGGCACCAATTGAGACATTTGAGCAGTTGCTCTATTGCATGACCAAGAAGTACGTACCCGAGGACTTTAAGAATGATATGCGGTTGCAAATTGCCGAGTTCAAGCAAGGCAACCTCACTCCGGTGGCTTACTTGGCTAAACTTGAAGACATGCACATTAAGGCCGGCGTCTCGGCCTCCCCCTCCGCCCTCCGCACCAAGTTCATGAGTGGGCTTAATGCTTCCATCCGGCGGCCGCTCGAGATTGTCCCATTCAAGGATTTGGGAGCATTATGTCATGCCGCCATGAAGTTATATAAGCAACAACTCGAAACACCGCGGTATTCTAGGTATCCCTCTTCCTCGAGTCCATATCTTTATCCATCTAACACACGTTCTCGAGATGCGCCTAGTCCTACAGATACCGACGCCTCTAAAGGGACCCAACGGACGGGTCCTTCCAATAGGCAAACGGGTACCGAGAAGGCACCAAACCGTGGCCCGGCACCGGCGCCTCCCTCTCGAGGTCAACAAGGACCCTCACCGGCGGCTCGCCCAAGGGAGCCCGTGTGTTACAAGTGTAGCGGTTTTGGCCACGTACAACGTGATTGCCCAAACACCAAACGGGTCTTGTTTGCCGACCCAACATATTTCGAGGACGACGATGGTCAATATGAAGGTGATATCATTATTGAGGATGACCATGACACCGACCCACTTGTTGGCATGGAACCCTGTGATGACGAGATTGCTTGCGGCCCAGCACAACCCGGTAAATTCGCTCTTGTTTCTCGTCGTATTTTGGCTGTTAAAGAGCATATTCCTATTGATCAACGCGAGAATCTCTTCCACTCTCGTTGCTTGGTTAATAATACGAGTCTTTCTCTCATCGTTGACGGGGGTTCTTGTTGCAATATTGTCAACGAACGGGTGGTAAAACACTTCAAGTTGCCTACGACCCCCCACCCAACGCCTTACGGACTCCAATGGATTTCCGATACGGCATGTGACACCGTCACACAACAAGCTTGGGTGCCGTTTTCTATTGGCGCCTATGTTGATAAGGTCCTTTGTGACGTTATCAAGATGGACGCCACACATGTCCTATTAGGACGACCATGGCAATTCGATCGCCGCACATATCATGATGGTTATCTTAATCGGTACATGTTCCAATATAATGGAAAACGGGTCACACTTTTGCCTATGACTCCGCACGAAATTTTGGTTGACTATGCGGAACGGAAGAGGCAACAAACTATTGATGAGTCCGCTAAAGCACCGGCAAAATCGGACCCCCGGAGTCCCGATGTTGTAGGTGCTAGTACTTCCAAATCCCGCAACACCGCCCCTCTTGTCCATGCTACCGAATCCAAAGGTAGTAAAGGTCGCATCGTTTCTTCGGGCGCACCTTTATCATCTTCGGATCCCGTAATTCAAGGACGGTGTGAGCCACGGATACTCTTAGCTCGCCGGCATGATTTGCAACCGGTCATGGAAGGCAAGTTCCCATGCTTTTTACTTGTTCCGTTTTGTTTATCTACTTCTCATGACCCAAGTAATGTGCCACACGAGGTGTCTTTGTTGTTGTCCGAATTTCAGGATATTATGCCCAAAGACCTCCCACCCGGCTTGCCACCTATCCGAGGGATTGAACATCAAATTGACTTTGTACCCGGTGCCTCTTTGCCAAACCGAGCCGCTTACCGAGCCAGTCCGGAAGAGACAAAGGAGCTACAACGTCAAGTGCAAGAGCTCCTAGACCGGGGACATGTGCGTGAATCCTTATCACCATGTGCCGTCCCGGTAATCTTAGTACCAAAGAAAGATGGATCATGGCGGATGTGTGTTGATTGTCGTGCCATCAACCAAATCACCGTCAAATATCGCCACCCGATCCCGCGCCTTGATGACATGTTGGATGAGCTTCATGGCGCCACTATCTTCTCCAAAATTGATCTCCGGAGCGGTTACCACCAAATCCGGATGGCCGAAGGTGACGAATGGAAGCCGGCGTTCAAAACGAAGTATGGACTCTATGAATGGCTTGTCATGCCTTTTGGCCTCTCCAACGCCCCGTCCACCTTCATGCGCCTCATGAACCACGTCTTGCGCCGATTCTTGGGTACATTCGTTGTTGTTTATTTTGATGATATTTTGGTGTTTAGTACGTCTTTGGAGGATCACATCGGGCACCTTCGCCAAGTGCTCGAGTGCCTTAGACAAGAGCAATTGTATGTCAACTTTGACAAATGCGTCTTTTGCTCGGACACCACTATCTTTCTTGGCTATGTCGTGTCTAAGGACGGACTCCGAGTAGACGAATCTAAAGTTCGTGCTATTCGGGAGTGGCCTACTCCTACTACGGTCACCATGGTCCGAGCCTTTCTCGGCTTAGCGGGTTTCTACCGGCGCTTTGTCAAGGACTTTAGCACGGTAGCAGCACCGCTCCATGAGCTCACTACCAAGGGTGTCACGTTTGAGTGGCGTGATATCCATGCTCGAGCGTTTGATGCGCTCAAAGACCGTCTTTGTAATGCACCATTACTCCAACTCCCAAACTTTTCAAAAACCTTCGAGGTGGAGTGTGATGCATCAAATGTGGGCATTGGAGGCGTTCTCTTACAAGAGAATCGTCCAATTGCCTACTTCAGTGAAAAACTGTCCGGTCCTTCGCTCAACTACCCTACATATGACAAGGAACTATATGCTCTAGTTCGTTGTCTTAAGATATGGCAACATTACTTGTGGCCGAAGGAGTTCGTGATTCATTCGGATCATGCGGCTCTTTCGTATCTCAAGAGTCAAACAAATCTTAGTCGGCGCCATGCTAGTTGGGTAGAGTTTTTAGAGACCTTTCCTTATGTCATTCGGCATAAGAAAGGCAAGGAGAATGTGGTAGCCGATGCCCTTTCTCGCCGCTATGCCCTCCTTGTGTATATGGATGCCAAGATACATGGCTTTGCTCTTCTCAAAGAGTTATATGCCACGGATCTTGACTTCAAGGACATATGGGCACAATGCCTCGACCTCCGAGAGCACGAGTCTTTCTTCATTAACGATGGCTATCTTTTTCGAGCGGGAAAACTTTGTATTCCGCGCTCATCTATACGCCATTTGTTGGTCAATGAAGCTCATGAGGGCCGTGGTCATTTCGGTGCTACCAAGACCCTTTCCGCTCTCCAAGAGCATTTCTTTTGGCCCCGGATGCGTATGCATGTGACACGGTTTTGCAAGGGTTGCATCACATGTCATCATGCCAAGTCGCGCCAAGGTCCGGATGGGATGTATTCTCCTTTGCCTATACCAATGGGACCTTGGGAGGATCTATCCATGGACTTTGTGGTCGGGTTGCCTATGTCAAAACGAGGCAAAGACTCTATTTTCGTGGTAGTCGATCGTTTCTCCAAAATGGCTCATTTCATCGCATGTAAAAGCACCCTAAATGCTAGTGAAGTTGCCACCTTGTTCTTTGACAATGTGGTGCGTTTACATGGGATACCACGTTCCATCGTTAGTGATCGGGACGTGAAATTCGTAAGTCATTTTTGGAGAACGTTGTGGGGAAAACTTGGAACCAACTTGTTGTTTTCAAGTAGTTATCACCCCCAAACCGATGGTCAAACGGAGGTGACCAATCGGACTCTTGGTGCTCTACTTAGAGTCACCACTAGGACCAACCCACGTAGGTGGGAGGACTTACTTTCTGTTGTCGAGTTTTCGTATAACAGGTCTAGGCACACGGCAACTAAATTGTCCCCATTTGAAGTTGTCGACGGCCTCAATCCACACACACCATTGGATTTCACTCCCCGCCCGCTCAAGGATGGAGAACACATCATCGCCGGAAACCGAGCCGCCCAAATCATTGAGCTTCATGAGCGGACTAGAACACAACTCGAACGTCGTGCCGCCCAGCTTGCCGGACAACGCAACAAGGGCCGCCGCGACGTCTCTTTTGAGCCCAGTGATCTTGTTTGGCTCCACCTACGGAAGGAGCGTTTTCCTACTCGCCGCATGAGCAAGCTCTCGGACTGTGGTGATGGCCCATTCCGCATCTTAGCCCGTCATGGTCCAAATGCATACAAGTTAGAGCTTCCGGATTCCTACGGAGTACACCCAACGTTCAACGTCAAGGACCTTGCCCCTTATGTTGAGCCCCTCTTTGACGATGGTGAAACGGGGACGTTTCACAGCCAAGATGGGGGGACTGATGCGCCCTTGGATGCCCCTTTTACGTTGACCGTGGACGAAGAGGACGAGGCTCTTAGAGTTCGCTCAGATGGACCGATCACCCGATCCCGAGCTAAGGCCATTGCTCGAGCCACCGGCTCCATCATCACCCGCATTACTTCTTCACTTGGTCCCATTACCGGCGTGCCTTGTCTCTACACCACCATGGCATAGGCTACCGGTTCCGTTAGCGGCATGTCCCGTCTTTCCGACTCCATGGCATGAAGCTAGCTTATCTTCGGACTATATTTTCATGTTTTCCTTTTTATGTAATAAAGGGATATTCCATATAGGAATATTCCCTTTTTGACCTTATCCGTTTAGGGTTTGCTTGGATGCTTTTAGGTTTTCCGCTTTTGGGCTTTTTCTCCATGTATTCTTGTTTGGCCCGTTGGCCCATAGGTAGGCAAGTTTCTCTATATAAGAGATATCTTGCCTCACTTATTTTTCATGTTCAATATTACTAAGTTTTGAGAAGAATTTCCTCCACTTAGCTTGGGCATCAAAACCTCTCTTCTAACCCTCAAACTTCTTCCTTGGATCTCGTCTTTGATTCAAGAAATCCATATTCGAGGATTCTTCTTAAGAATCAACCTTCGCTCCACACAAAAAGGTTCCTTCGATCTCTCTAGATCGAAGTAACCCTAGTTTCTTCATCGCTTCCGCCCCTTTGGATCCGAAACGATACAACGTTGCACAAAGAATCAAGGAGTAGTTGGAGTTTTGCTTGATCTAGATCCGGAGTTATCCTTGTTACCTCCAAGGACGCATCATTCACCGTACATAACCTTACATTAGCTATACCTTTGCAATCTCGACTCTGTCCTTATATTTATAGAATATCTTGAATCGATTGCCACAACTGGATACTTAGATCTGTAGGATTGTTGTTTTCCCAATATTTGCAAAGCTTCTATACTTTATTTGCTCGATAATTTGTGAACTGAATTTGATCCCCCAAATCCCTGAGTTCGATACTCTGGAATTCTTGCTTTACTACGCCGATCCGTACACTGCGGGTTCGCTTGCTTTGATTTCAGTTTTATAAATTAAAACTCACTTGCACGCACACTTTGAGGCAAACAAGTTTTTGGCGCCGTTGTCGGGGATTTGATCTAGACCAATTTCGGTTTTCGGTTGTCGAGCTTGGGCGCTTTTGCTCTTGTGATTTGATTAGTCTTTTTGAATGATTCTTGCAGATTCTCTAGGTATATGCGAAAGACTAGAACTACCAAAGATCTAGTAACTTTTGACCCAGAACTTGAGAAAACTTTGAGAAGAAAGTTTAAAGAGAAAAAGATGGTTGAAAATAATGAGAGAAACATCCAAGCGGAGTTGGATGAAGCTCAAGCTCAACTCAAATTGTGTGAGAAAGCTCGTATGGAAGAATTGGAGCGTCATCAATTCCAAATAGATGAGCTCAAGGCTATGATGCTAGACATGAAGTTGGAGATGAATGATGCTAAAAAGAAGAAAGTCAAGAAACCAAAGTCCATTAGAGCTGAATCATCCGACGATGATGAAATGCCGGACTTAGAGGATATTACACCACTAGTCGGTCCAGTTCTTGAAAATCCTAGACCATAAGTTAATCCTCCCATTCCCGTTGGAGATGTGAGAGCTGCTGATGGAGGAGATGAACCACGAACCCTTGGACAAAGGATGGATCCAATTCAGCAACCACGCTGTTAGGTGTTAATTTCTATAACACCCCAAGTTCTAGGAACTCGAAGCGCTACGGGTTAGGACCGCACAACGGGTCCCGACCCTCAGAGTAGCAACAGCAAACGGATCTTACAACAAGGCACAGACGAATGAAAAACAAAACTCAATATAAAACCCAAGGTTCAAACAAAACAAAGCGGAAAAGACTCGCAGCCGAGTTCAAAACGAAAGGGAAAACAAAAGAAACATAAACCCGAACCCGTCTTATAATGTACGGGAACCCTGGCTGACCACACCATCCGGATCACTCAGCAGCATCCTGTACCTGTGGAAAATCTACAACGACGGTATAAACCGTTAGCTAGCATTCTAGGTATAAGCAAGAGTGTAAAGGCACAAACACACATAGGGTAAAGAAAACACATAGCATGCTCACATATCAACCGGTTATTATCTTTTATTAAGGTTATCCATTACTAATTCAACTTCTTTTGTCACACGAGAATCTCCCAAAACTCGTCTCCGCTTCCGTCTACCAATAGGAATAGATCAGTACTATCCGTTACCTACGGGTCTGGGTAGCAAGAGCACATTCTAGTCTCCTCTAGAACTAGACAAGTGGTCACCGCCCGGTTATAATACACTTGGGCCAATTAAGGTTAACAAAGGGTGAATCCTATTTCCAATTATCCGTTATAAACATAATATCAACACAAACAAGCCAATACAATCCAACTAATACGCGGAATGAAGCTAAGTAAGTCCAAGGGACTTACCTTACACGAAGGTAACACAAGATATCAACGAACAACTCAGAAAACACTCAAAGAAGCTCAGTTTCCCTCAGGAAAGGAGTAAGAAAAGCCTGTACGAACAAGCAACACGGATCAGGAACGAAACGGTTGCTAGAAGTCTATGACTTCTCGTCTCAAAGATCTCTAAGAGATCTACACATGTTAAGGGTTCAACCTTAGTCTTACAACAACTCAGGGGAACAAGGAACAACCATAAGGAACCAAGGAAGGAACGAGGAAAGGAAGGAAGGAAGCACTCACCAAAGACGGGAGTTACTGCAGAGAAACCGCAGGGGCGGTTAGACAGATGCGCAGGGGCGGCTGAACAGAGGCGCAGGGGCGTCTCTGTGCAGGCACAGGGGAGGCTGTGACAGAGGCGCAGGGGAGGCTGTGACAGAGGCGCAGGGGCGGCTCTGTGCAGGCGCAGGGGCGGATCTTCGTCAGAAGCTACTGTCAGGCTTCTCTTCGACAGATCTCACAGCAGGGGCAACCAAAGCTCGAACCTTTGGTTCCAACACGTCGAGACTCCACTCTAGAGAGCCTGAGAACAACGAAGGGCCAACAACGGAACACTCCACGAGAATCAAGGCTCATGCTTGATCCTTGGAGAAGAAGGAAAGAAAAGAACAAAAGGAAGAAACCAAAACAGAAGGGAAGGCATGCAGCGCGAAAGGAACGTGAGGAAGAACCAGAAAAGAAGCACTTACACGTTCAGCGGGATTACAGGAAGCAAGGACGGCTGCAGCTCCCTAGGGTTTGAAGACGATAGCAAGGAACGGGAAAAAGGAGAGAAGGAAGAGAATATATAGGGAGGGCAGGAACGCTAGACGGAAAGGGCGTCTAGGGTTAGAAAGAAAACAAGGAAACCGGCCCATAAGATAGAATATCGAATATTCTATCTATGGAAGAAAGATAAAACGAATGAAAACAGATCGGCGCGATCTGTCGCAAAATCCGCAGGGGCGGATCTCACAGCCGCAGGAGTGGCTGGCCGCGGGGGAAGCCCTCTTCACCGTAGGGGCGGTGAAGGCAAAACCTAGAATCTTACATCAGATCCCCCTGAAAAGAAGTTTCGTCCCAAAACTTGCAAAAGCCCAAACGGTCACAACAACACACTGAAAAAGAAATGAGCTCATATATTCCCACTTGGAGCACGTAACACAAAACGTCACACAAAAGCGTTCACCACACAACAAAGGAAAAACCAAACAACAGACTAAGCTAAAGGTGCAACAAGCTCAGCGTAAAACTCCGGATAGTTTCTCTTGAAACTATCCTCTGTCTCCCAAGTTGCCTCTCCAACTCGCTCAAGAATCTCGAACGGTCCAACATATATGGGACCCAGTTTCCCCTTGACACCGAAACATCTGACGCCTCGTGTCAAAGATACTCTCAACCAAACCTGAGTTCCAACTCTGAACTCCAGAGGTCTGCGCCTCTTATCAGCATAAGACTTTTGTCCACTTTGTGCTGCTAACATCCGCTCTCGGATCACTGCTACTCGAGCCATGTCATCCTGAATATGCTCATGTGCTACTCCGCTGGCACTACTAGGCTCATCCCAACACAACGGTGTACGGCATCTCAGTCCATACAAAGCCTCATAAGGAGCCATCCTGATCGATGCGTACCAACTGTTGTTGTACGAAAACTCCACTAATGGAAGGTGATCTAGCCACACCTGTCCCCAGTCTAACACACAGGCTCGCAACATGTCCTCCAAAGTCTGGATGGTCCGCTCAGACTGACCATCGGTCTGAGGATGATAAGCTGTCGTGAACTGTAGACTCGTACCTAGGGCGGCATGAACCTGCTGCCAGAACCTCGAAGTGAACCGTCCGTATCTGTCAAAGACTATGGTCCTAGGTACTCCATGAAGTCTCACTATCTGTCTCGTGAACTCCTCTACTAATCGACTCACCGTCCACGTTTCCTTGATCGGAATGAAACGTGCGGTCTTCGTCAGTCGATCTACTATGACCTAGATAGCATCAAAATCACGACTCATTCTCAAACCAGTCACAAAATCCATAGAGATGTCTTCCCACTTCCACTGAGGGACGGGAAGTGGGTGTAGCTCGTCTCCTGGTCTATGATGTTCGATCTTGACCTGTTGACAGGTCACACACTGAGCTACATATCTTGTCACATCTGGCTTCAGACCTCCCCACCAGAAAGAGCGTCTAACATCCTGATACATCTTACTCGTACCAGGGTGTACTGAGTAGGGAGAAGAGTGAGCTTCCTGAAGGATCCTCTGTCTCAACTCTCGATCTAACGGCACACAAACACGCTCCTAGCGTCTCAAAACTCCATTAGCACCAACTGTAAACTGTGGTGCCTCTCCTCGAGACATCCGGTCTCGGATCTGTGTCAAAGCCGGGCCACTTTGCTGCTTCTGTCAGATTTCGGCCAACAGATCAGGTACTATCTCCAAGGTGGACAATTGCTGTTGGAATCTGGAAGTAGATATCCATCTCTAGCCATGCCAAATCTCGCTGTAACTATGGCTGAGCTGTCAGCCTAGCGATCGCCATCTCCCGGGGAGTCTTCCTAATAAGGGCATCTGCTACCACATTAGCTTTCCCCGGGTGGTATAAGATCTCAAGATCAAAATCCTTGATCAACTCCAACCATCTGCGCTGGCAGTTATTCAACTCCCGCTAAGTGAATATGTACTTTAGACTCTTGTGGTCTGTGAAAATCTGACACGTAGCCCCGTACAGATAATGCCTCCAAATCTTCAAAGCGTGAACCACAGCAGTCAACTCCAAATCATGGGTAGGGTAATTCTCCTCGTACGTCTTGAGCTGTCTAGACGCATAACCAATCACCTTAACCCTCTGCATCAGAACACATCCCAAGCCCATCTTGGATGCATCGCTGTAAACCACAAAATCCTTAATGCCCTCTGGCTGAGCTAGGATAGGAGCAGAGGTCAACCTCTTCTTCAGCTCCTCGAAGCTCTGCAGGCACGACTCGGACCATACGAATATCGTAGACTTCCGCAGCAAGGAAGTGAGCGGTCGGGCGATAACTGAAAAGCCCTCAACAAAACGCCTGTAGTAGCTTGCCAATCCTAAGAAACTGTGAACCTCCTTAACGTTCTTAAGTGGCGGCCAAGAAGCTACTGACTCGATCTTCGCCGGATCTACCTTGATCCCTTCAGCTGAAACAATGTGACGAAGGAATGCTACCTCGGACATCCAAAACTCACACTTAGAGAGTTTGGCGAACAACTCTCTGTCTTGTAAGACCTGAAGAACAATCCTCAAGTGTCCTACATGCCCGTCTCTGCTGCGAGAGTAAACAAGAATGTCGTCGATGAAGACGACTACAAACTGGTCTAGGAAGTCGATGAAGATGGTGTTCATCAACTCTATGAAGACTGCGGGTGCATTCGTGAGCCCGAATGGCATCACTACAAACTCGTAGTGTCCATATCTGGTCCGAAACGCTGTCTTGGCTACGTCTTGCTCTCTCACCCTCAGCTGGTGATATCTATATCTCAGATCAATCCTCGAAAACACTGAAGCTCCATGCAGCTGATCCAAAAGATCGTCGATAAGGGGCAAAGGGTACTTGTTCTTGATCGTCACTTTGTTCAGCACTCGGTAGTCGATACATAACCTCACTGACCCGTCTTTCTTCCTGACGAAGAGAACTGGTGTGCCCCAAGGAGATACATTAGGGCGGATGAAGCCCTTCTCTGCTAACTCCTCGAGCTGCTTCTTCAACTCAAGCATCTCGATAGGCGCCATACGATAAGGAGCTTTAGAGATCGGTCTCGTACCGTGCTCTAGCTCGATGCCAAAGTCTACACTCCTTTGTAGGGGTAAACCTGATGGCTCTCCAAAAACGTCAGCAAACTCGCAAGCTACTGGAATCTCCTCCAAAGCCGGACTAGTACTATCCTTCATGGCATAGCACCAAAAAGCCTCACATCCCTGACTGATAAGTCTCGCAGCTCGAACTTCACTGATGACTGTATCAGTTGATAGCATGAATTATAGTCCATATTTTGGGGTTTGTTTGGACGTTTTATCTTTCATATTCTGCATGTTTGTATGTACATTATGTGATTTTACTACCATTTCATCTACCTTTGCAAGAATCGAGGTCTACACCTAGTTTCGTTGTAATTGCAGGTAATATGGTACGTTTTGCATCAAAAAGGAGCAAAAGGAGTCAAGAGTCATTTGGAGCTACATCCAGGAAGCACAGCCATGGATTGAAGATTTACTTTGGAGCTGATTTGAGAGATTTCACATTCTGTCGTGAGATCACCTCGGTTGACCAGAGGTTCACCTCGACCGAGGCGATCCAGAGACACCGACTCGACCGAGGCGAATACCTAGGACGCGGCGAGAATATTTTATTCTTGGAAGAGATCTTTTAATTTTGGAAAGTGATCTTATATTTTTGGGCTGAGCTTCTGGAAGGAAGGAGATATGCAGAATCATATATTTTACCTATTTTATGGGAATATATCTTCTTAAGATTTATTATCTTTGGAGGTTTATTTTTCCTATAAAAAGGGTTGATTTTCCACAATTTGAGGAGGCCGCATAGATCCGCTTACAGCATACAAATCTCGCATAGCTCGCATACGACGCAGCAGTAGCATACTCCAATTTGGGAGTTGTTGAAGAACCTTTTTGAAGGTTGAAGGAAGGTTGAAGATCATAGCTTTTTATAGCTTTTTGAAGGGTTTTTGTAAGATTGTCTTCAATTCCTTCCTTGATTGTCTTGTCTTGTTGGATTGCTATCCAAGGAACGCTTTGTTTGTGATATTTGATTCAGTTATTGAAGTATTTTCATTAAATTCTTCTTTGTTCAAATATTCACCTTCTTCCCATATATTTAATACTTTCATAATGATGATGAGTGGCTAATTTCCTTGTGTGATTCTAGGGTGATTGGCTGAAGGTTGTGGGAAAAACAATGATAGAATAATCTTAGATTCCAGTAGGATCCTGAAAGTTCGAGTCTTTAACCTTAACCCTAAGCATCTCGTTCGGTTGATGAACATCTCGGCCGGGGTGGAATTCTTCTGACCGAGGTGACTTATCCGACCTAAAACAGAAAGTTAAGTGTTAGAGTTTGCTAAATCCTATTCTTATTTCACCTTCCTGGTTCAATGCAAGCTTAGGATGAGACTTACCCGGTAATTCCTTAGTTTGTGTATTAACGATCATAAGTGTAGGTAATAAAGGTTTATCCTTTATTGGGGTTTGAGTGTGCTTCCATCCCATCTTTGTGAGTTAGCCTGAGACTTACCCGGTAAAGGTTGATTCTATTCCCTTAGATGGTGTGTTAGTTTGAGGTTATAGTTCTTTATCTTGATTCCTTGAGACTTACCCGGTAATAGGAGTTACGGTTTAGGATTAGTGTGTAGTGAGACTTACCCGGTGATCTACTCCACTTTAGTAACACCTTCCCCATGCAAAAATCTCAGCTTTGTCCGCTTATCTATAGATCTTGAGTTGGAACCACAACTAGATGCTTTAATCCCTAGAATTGCATGATTGCTTTATTTGACATCTTATTCATCTTTGATTGTGTTAATCGCTCTTGTGGTTAGAATTAACGTAGCATACCGTGTTGACTTTGTTTCACTAAGTCCCTGTGATCGACCCCTGGAATTTTCTTGCTTTTACTACGATTGACCCGTACACTGCGGGT
>BSUD01000008.1:108738491-108790001 GCA_033239045.1 Fagopyrum esculentum | reverse complement strand
TGGGGAAGTCAATCATGAAGATGAGTAACTCGGCACCATTCACATAGCCGGGTGTTTGTGTCTTGCCAAAGTCGGATTGAGCGATATTCCTATCGGGTCATGGTATGTGCATCAAGGGTTTGATGCATCTCGAGAAATTGATGATTGCAGATTTCCTAGGCTTCGGTTATTGTGCACCTCTGTCCATGCATCCCAAAAAGTAAAGTAAAAAAGTAAAAGAAAAAGAAAAAGTGTGAAATAAGCAAAGCTTATTGGTGGAAGGTGTTGCAAGTCAAAGTGGAAGTGAAGTTCATCCTTTTCCCGGATTCTAGCACCACATTACCTTACATACATCCCTACCCTACACGTTTCTTGACCTTTTCTTTTGAGAAGCCCTTGAGACCTTGAGCTTGTTGATTGACTTAGCGGTTTAAATTGGATTATACATGATTAATTTTGATAATTATGATTTATTATGCATTCTATGATTTTATGCAAAGATGAACAACTTTCTTATATTTATAAAATGTTTTGAGCATATTAAGTTTTTAATTCCAGGAAGTATTCTCTTAGAGTGATCTATGATAGTTGCACACCATAAAATGTTTTTGAAAGACTTTTCTATTGATTTTCTTGACTTATAATCCATTCTATCTTGTCTTTTATATGAGGAACTTGCTTGGGGACAAGCAAGGGCTAAGTATGGGGTATTTTGATAGCATGAATTATAGTCTATATTTTGGGGTTTGTTTGGACGTTTTATCTTTCATATTCTGCATGTTTGTATGTACATTATGTGATTTTACTACCATTTCATCTACCTTTGCGAGAATCGAGGTCTACACCTAGTTTCGTTGTAATTGCAGGTAATATGGTACGTTTTGCATCAAAAAGGAGCAAAAGAAGTCAAGAGTCATTTGGAGCTACATCCAGGAAGCACAGCCATGGATTAAAGATTTACTTTGGAGCTGATTTGAGAGATTTCACATTCTGTCGTGAGATCACCTCGGTTGACCAGAGGTTCACCTCGACCGAGGCGATCCAGAGATACCGACTCGACCGAGGCGAATACCTAGGACGCGGCGAGAATATTTTATTCTTGGAAGAGATCTTTTAAATTTGGAAAGTGATCTTATATTTTTGGGCTGAGCTTCTGGAAGGAAGGAGATATGCAGAATCATATATTTTACCTATATTTATGGGATAATATCTTCTTAAGATTTATTATCTTTGGAGGTTTATTTTTCCTATAAAAAGGGTTGGATTTCCACAAATCCAACATCACGCTATACCGTCGATCAGGGTTTATACGACGCAGCAGCCGCAGTATACTCCAAATTGGGAGTTGTTGAAGAACCTTTTTGAAGGTTGAAGGAAGGTTGAAGATCATAGCTTTTTATAGCTTTTTGAAGGGTTTTGTAAGATTGTCTTCAATTCCTTCCTTGATTGTCTTGTCTTGTTGGATTGCTATCCAAGGAATGCTTTGTTTGTGATATTTGATTCAGTTATTGAAGTCTTTTCATTAAATTCTTCTTTGTTCAAATATTCACCTTCTTCCCACATATTTAATACTTTCATAATGATGATGAGTGGCTAATTTCCTTATGTGATTCTAGGGTAATTGGCTGAAGGTTGTGGGAAAAACAATGATAGAATAATCTTAGATTCCAGTAGGATCCTGAAAGTTCGAGTCTTTAACCTTAACCCTAAGCATCTCGTTCGGTTGATGAACATCTCGGCCGGGGTGGAATTCTTCTGACCGAGGTGACTTATCCGACCTAAAACAGAAAGTTAAGTGTTAGAGTTTGCTAAATCCTATTCTTATTTCACCTTCCTGGTTCAATGCAAGCTTAGGATGAGACTTACCCGGTAATTCCTTAGTTTGTGTATTAACGATCATAAGTGTAGGTAATAAAGGTTTATCCTTTATTGGGGTTTGAGTGTGCTTCCATCCCATCTTTGTGAGTTAGCCTGAGACTTACCCGGTAAAGGTTGATTCTATTCCCTTAGATGGTGTGTTAGTTTGAGGTTATAGTTCTTTATCTTGATTCCTTGAGACTTACCCGGTAATAGGAGTTACGGTTTAGGATTAGTGTGTAGTGAGACTTACCCGGTGATCTACTCCACTTTAGTAACACCTTCCCCATGCAAAAATCTCAGCTTTGTCCGCTTATCTATAGATCTTGAGTTGGAACCACAACTAGATGCTTTAATCCCTAGAATTGCATGATTGCTTTATTTGACATCTTATTCATCTTTGATTGTGTTAATCGCTCTTGTGGTTAGAATTAACGTAGCATACCGTGTTGACTTTGTTTCACTAAGTCCCTGTGATCGACCCCTGGAATTTTCTTGCTTTTACTACGATTGACCCGTACACTGCGGGTTCGCATCCTTGTTTTAAGCTTAAGTCTAGGGTTATAAATTTAAAGCTTGCACACACCGTTTGGAGCGAACAAGTTTTTGGCGACGTTGCCGGGGACTTGGTCTAGACCGAGCCGGTACGGTTTGCTCTTGGGGCATTTGCCCCGTTTCATCTTACCACTCTACTTGGGTGACTTTTGCAGGTTCTTTCTTAGGTATATGCGAAGAACCCGCGCTGGGAAGGAAATCGTTCCTTACGATCCCGAACCAGAAAAGACATACAAGAGACGCTTAAGAGAAGCGAAAATGGCCCAACAAGACGATCACGATCTTGCGGCCCAATTGAGAGAGACGCAGGAGCTGCTACGTCTCAGTAAAGAAGAGCTAAGGCAAGAGAAAGAAGAGAATCAAGCCAGGACTGCAGCAATCGAAGCTGAGATTGCAGCCATTCGGAACCAGATTCTACTTCGACCGATGCAGGATCCAGTAGTTGATCCTCGACCGATGCAGGATCCAGTAGTTGATCCTCGACCGAGGCAGATTCCAGCACCTGACGCCCCGGTCGATGTACATCCACGTCGGATACCAGTCCGAGATGTTCTTCTTGCAGGAATCCCGCAAACCCTAGGTCAAAGGATGGACCCTAATCAGCAGCTAAGGCGTCCAGGGGTGAACCTAGGAGATCCAGCGGATCACGACTACGAACTTCGACCGCAAGTTCTAGCCATGATTCGCCAATGTCAATTCGGAGGGCTAGAGAAGGAGTCACCACATCAACATCTTCAAAACTACGAGATCTTGATGGAGACCTTGCGACCTTCTAGAATTGAAAATAACAACTACAAGCTAAGACCTTTTTACTTTTCTTTAAAAGATAGAGCTCTTACTTGGTATCAATCTCTTCCTCCAGGAAAAATTAGCACATGGGAGGAGATGACTACGGAGTTCCTAACCAAATTCTTTCCACCTTCAAAGACCGCTGAAATGAGGGGAAAGATCAATGCTTTCATCATGAAGGACAAGGAGAGCTTGTCCAAGTCTTGGGAGCGGTTCAAGGATATCCTTTTGGATTGCCCACATCATGGGATTCCAAAGATCGAGTTGTTGGAGATCTACTTCAAGGGGCTGGACGGAAACACCCAGTTCAATCTCCAACTACTCTCCGCCGGTACATTCATGGACATGGCGGTTGATGATGCATGGGACTTCATTGAGAAGCAAGCCTTGCACATGGAGAAGTATACCCACCAAGGAGCTGAAGGTGGAGTTAAAAGAGTCAACTTTCAAGAGACTCAACCCAACAACAATCAACTCACATCATTGAAAAATGACGTGAAGGAATTGAAGGAGCTCTTGATGGCTCAAACTAGGAAGGAAGAGCAAGGGCAAAGGAACAACAACAATAACGGGTACCGTAACAACAACAACGGACCCCGAAACAACAACTACAACAACAACAATAGAGGATCCAACAGCAACGACTGGAGGGCGAATAACCAAAATCACGGTAACAATCGTTCAAACTCCAATTCAAATGATTCCTCTAATCCTTTCCTCTCTTCCCCTTCTTCTTCTTCTACTCCATTGAAAAGCCAAGGGCAAGGATCAAGTTCGTCTCAGCCGGAAAAGAAGGACGCAGTTCTGGAGGCAATCTTGATCAAGCTTGGCGCCATGGAGAATTCTATGACTTCATTTTCGAGGGCCCAAAAATCCCTTGAACAACAACTTGCTAATAGGGCGAATGAAGCGCCAAGAGATCCAGGGAAGCTTCCAGCAAAGACGGAAACTAACCCTAAGGGCCAGTGTATGGCCATAACGACGAGGAGTGGACTCAAAACTGCCGATCCAGTACCTCGCTTGACGCAGACCACCTCGGTCCAGATCCAGTCGAAGAACACCTCGACCGAGATTCCAACCGAGGCGGCGCAACAGAAAGCAGGAGGAACGACAGAAGCTTATATTCCACCTCCTGCATATAAACCACCACTTCCATTCCCTCAGTCCAGAGCCAGAGCACATCTAGACAAGCACTTTGGTAAGTTCCTTGACTTGATGAATAAGCTACATATTAACATTCCTTTCCTTGATGCTATTCTAGGTATGCCCGCCTATGGGAAGTTCTTAAAAGAGATCTTATCAAGGAAGAGGAAGCTGGAGGATGTTGGTGAAGTTAGGATGACATCTAAGTCTTCGGAACTCATAAAGATCATGAAGGAGAAGATGCCACCTAAATTGAGAGATCCCGGCTCGTTTTGCATTCCCATTCAAGTTGGGGATGTCACTTGTGAAGCCCTTTGCGATCTGGGAGCCATTGTGAGCATCATCCCGCTGGAGTTATGCACTAAGATCGGTCTTGGAGAGCCCAAGCCGGTCAAGTTTCGACTTTACATGGCGGATCGCTCCATCACCCATCCCGTGGGCATTTTGGAGGACGTTCCGGTCAAGTTAGGTAATTTCTATCTTCCTATAGATTTTGTCGTGCTTGACATTCCCGCAGATTATCCTGTTCCCATCATTCTCGGGAGGCCATTTCTAGCAACTTCGGGTTGCAATGTGGATTGCAAGAACGCCAAGTTGAAATTCAACGTTGGCGGCGATGAGGTGGAGTTCGCACTACTTGCAGCCATGAAAGGGGAGCAACTAACTGATGATATCTTCAACATCTACGATGAAGAAGAGTCAAGAGAATTGGTGAGCTCTATCCTTATTAACGATCCACTCGAAAGAGTTATTAGCTTCGGTTTAATGGAGGAAGGTATAGATGCTTCTTGTGATGCAGATATACAGAGCTTGAGGGCACTAGAAGAGGATCCAGGAGCTAAAACTGAGAAGCTGATCCAGGAAACGAAGATTTTCAGCCTCAGATCCAGTAGCAGTACCTCGACCGAGGCACCTTCTGGACAGAGCGAGGCGTCTGAAGAACACCTCGGTCAACGCCTTTGCGCCTCGACCGAAGTCGACAGCGAGACGATTCAAACTGAGATTACAGAGAATAACAATTTTTCTACTCCCTTCTCTGACATTCACCAACTTTCTGATAATAAAGGTCCTTGGTATGCTGATATTGTGAATTATCTTGTGTGCCAGGAAATACCACCCGGATTGACGTACTCTCAAAAGAAGAGATTCTTCAAGGACGTACGACATTACTACTGGGATGAACCGCTGCTGTTCAAGCGCGGGCCGGATGGGATGCTTCGAAGGTGCATTCCGGAAGATGAAGTTAATAGCGTCATAAGGCATTGCCATTCACTACCTTGCGGAGGGCATGCTAGCACCGATAAAACATGCGCTAAGGTATTACGTTCCGGTTTCTTTTGGCCTACATTATTTAAGGATGTGCAATCTTTTGTTGTTTCTTGTGATGCATGCCAAAGAACAGGGAACTTATCAAGGAGGAACGAAATGCCACTTAACAACATCCAAGAAGTGGAAATCTTTGATGTATGGGGGATTGACTTCATGGGACCTTTTCCATCCTCCGGAGGAAACCTCTACATTCTCCTTGCCGTTGATTACGTCTCTAGATGGGTTGAAGTCATTGCTTCTCCCACTAACGACGCCAAGGTGGTTGTGAAGTTCTTGAATAGAACTATCTTTCCACGATTCGGAACTCCACGCATCATCATCAGCGATGGAGGAACACATTTCATCAACCGGAAGTTTAAAGCACTTCTATCGAAGTATGGGGTAACCCACAAGGTATCAACCGCTTATCACCCTCAAACTAGTGGACAGGTCGAGATCTCGAACAGGGAAATCAAGGCAATTTTGGAGAAGACCGTCTCTAGAACGAGGAAGGACTGGTCCATGAAATTAGACGATGCTCTTTGGGCGTACAGGACCGCATTCAAGACTCCCATAGGTACCACCCCTTATAATTTGGTATATGGGAAGTCTTGCCACCTGCCCGTTGAGTTGGAGCACAAGGCGTATTGGGCTATCAAATGGTTGAACTTTGACATTAAAGATGCTGTCGAGAAGCGACTATTGGAACTTAACGAGCTGGAAGAGCTGCGTTTGAACGCCTATGAGAATGCCAAAATCTACAAGGAAAGGACGAAGAGATGGCATGACAAGCGTATCGTTCCAAAGGAGCTTAACGAGGGAGATTTAGTTCTACTCTTTAACTCCCGCCTCCGTCTTTTTCCAGGTAAGTTGAAATCTAGATGGACCGGACCTTACGTTGTGAAAAATGTTTTCCCTCATGGTGCAGTTGAGATATGGGGCGAAACTAGCGGAAGCTTCAAGGTCAACGGTCATAGACTTAAGAAGTACCAACCGGAAACGCCGGTTGAGGAGGTCGCGCCGATCTACCTCCTTTGAGACGCATCATGGTCCAGCTAGCGACCTTAAATCAAGCGCTTCTTGGGAGGCAACCCAAGGTATTGCTTTCTTTTCCCTTTTCTAGTTTAGTTTAGATAGTTGCTTTGTTTTTGTTTTCCTCTAGACAACAACCAGGTATTCCAAAAGGAAGGATCACAGTTCAGGAGCTACACTAGAAGAACGAAGTTTCGAGAAGTTGAGGAAACGATCTTTACTGAGATACATCTCGGGTACTGTCAGAACACCTCGACCGAGATGTACTTCGCCAACCGAGATGGTCTTATCTGGGAGCTGTTTCTTACTTCTTCATGCAGTTTAGCTATGTTCGGTGAGTATCCTGTCCTTAGACTTTTATTCTACCCACTGGGACAGTGTGTCTCAAGTATGGGGTATTTGATGTACTTATTTGATGACTTTGATGTATGACTCACGCTTTATCGGATATTTCATATTTATGCTTCATTCTGCATTTATATGTTTATCTGAGATTGCATGCATACTTACAGGTTATTTGATTGAGAAAAACGTCGAAACCGAAAAAAAAATGGTTTTAAAAAAAATTTTTTGACCTCGACCGGGACAGTTCTGGCAAAACGAGGTGTTTCACCTCGGTTGAACCAAGAACACCTCGACCGAGGTGGGCGTAACAGAAAATTTTCGAAAACGATTTTTGTGTTACTTATCTGGATGTGATCTCAGTGAAGACCTTGTTTACCTACTGTTTTTAAATTCTTTGTGTGTTTGAAAGGTTTTATAATATGTTTAAGTTGCTAAATGCTTTGTTTGAAATTATTAGCATGTTTAATACTTTTTTTTTATCCAAATTATGTTGAATTTGAAGGTTGACACCGCAGGTTAAGTTCTCTCACATTCTTCTTGGAAAGACCAAGGCAATTCATTCTCTTCTTCTTCTTCTTCTTGATCATGCTTAGCCCCTCATATACATATTGCCTCCCTTTACCTATCCGGGAATTTGGAAGCAAGCGAAGTGGTGAAAGCAAGTTAAAGTTGAAGAGTGGGCTGGAAGTGAAAGTGTTAGAAAGTAATAATAGGTTTGGGGAAGTCGATCATGAAGATGAGTAACTCGGCACCATTCACATAGCCGGGTGTTTGTGTCTTGCCAAAGTCGGATTGAGCGATATTCCTAACGGGTCATGGTATGTGCATCAAGGGTTTGATGCATCTCGAGAAATTGATGATTGCAGATTTCCTAGGCTTCGGTTATTGTGCACCTCTGTCCATGCATCCCAAAAAGTAAAGTAAAAAGAAAAAGTGTGAAATAAGCAAAGCTTATTGGTGGAAGATGTTGCAAGTCAAAGTGGAAGTGAAGTTCATCCTTTTCCCGGATTCTAGCACCACATTACCTTACATACATCCCTACCCTACACGTTTCTTGACCTTTTCTTTTGAGAAGCCCTTGAGACCTTGAGCTTGTTGATTGACTTAGCGGTTTAAATTGGATTATACATGATTAATTTTGATAATTATGATTTATTATGCATTCTATGATTTTATGCAAAGATGAACAACTTTCCTATATTTAAAAAATGTTTTGATCATATTGAGTTTTTAATTCCATGAAGTACTCTCTTAGAGTGATCTATGATAGTTGCACACCATAAAATAATTTTTGAAAGACTTTTTCATTGATTTTCTTGACTTATAATCCATTCTATCTTGATTTCTATATGAGGAACTTGCTTAGGGACAAGCAAGGGCTAAGTATGGGGTATTTTGATAGCATGAATTATAGTCTATATTTTGGGGTTTGTTTGGACGTTTTATCTTTCATAATCTGCATGTTTGTATGTACATTATGTGATTTTACTACCATTTCATCTACCTTTGCGAGAATCGAGGTCTACACCTAGTTTCGTTGTAATTGCAGGTAATATGGTACGTTTTGCATCAAAAAGGAGCAAAAGGAGTCATGAGTCATTTGGAGCTACATTCAGGAAGCATAGCCATGAATTAAGGATTTACTTTAGACCAGTTTTGAGAGATTCTACATTCAGTTGTGAGTCACCTCGGTTGACCAGAGATTCATCTCGACCGAGGTGATCCAGAGACGCCGACTCGACCGAGGCGAACACCTAGGACGCGGCGAGAATATTTTATTCTTGGCTGAGATCTTTTAAAATTGGAAAGTGATCTTATATTTTTGGGCTTGGCTTCTGGAAGGAAGGAGATATGCAGAATCATATATTTTACCTATATTTATGGGATAATATCTTTCTAAGATTTCTTATCTTTGGAGGGTTATTTTTCCTATAAAAAGGGTTGGATTTTCCACAAATCCGACATCCGCTATCAGCGCAAGTAATCCGCCTACACAGAAAAATACGCAGCAGCCGCATACTCCAACTTGGGAGAGAGTTGAAGAACCTTTTTGAAGGTTGAAGGAAGATTGAAGTCCATAGCTTTTATAGCTTTATTGAAGGGTTTTGTAAGATTGTCTTCAATTCCCTCAATTGTTGTCTTGTCTTTTTTGGATTATCATCCAAGGAACGCTTTTGTTTGTGATATTTGATTCAGTAATTGAAGTCTTTTCATTAAATTCTTCTTTGTTCAAATATTCACCTTCTTCCCATATATTTAATACTTTCATAATGATGATGAGTGGCTAATTTCCTTGTGTGATTCTAGGGTGATTGGCTGAAGGTTGTGGGAAAAACAATGATAGAATAATCTTAGATTCCAGTAGGATCCTGAAAGTTCGAGTCTTTAACCTTAACCCTAAGCATCTCGTTCGGTTGATGAACATCTCGGCCGGGGTGGAATTCTTCTGACCGAGGTGACTTACCCTATCCGAAACTGAGAGTTAAGTGTTAGAGTTTGCCAAATCCTATTCTTATTACACCTTTCCTGGTTCAATGCAAGCTTAGGATGAGACTTACCCGGTAATTCCTTAGTTTGTGTACCAACGATCATAAGTGTAGGTAATAAAGGTTTATCCTTTATTGGGGTTTGAGTGTGCTTCCATCCCATCTTTGTGGGTTAGCCTGAGACTTACCCGGTAAAGGTTGATTCTATTCCCTTAGATGGTGTGTTAGTTTGAGGTTATAGTTCTTTATCTTGATTCCTTGAGACTTACCCGGTAATAGGAGTTACGGTTTAGGATTAGTGTGTAGTGAGACTTACCCGGTGATCTACTCCACTTTAGTAACACCTTCCCCACGCAAAAATCTCAGCTTTGTCCGCTTATCTATAGATCTTGAGTTGGAACCACAACTTGATGCTTTAATCCCTAGAATTGCATGTTTGCTTTATTGACTTCTTATTCATCTTTGATTGTGTTAAATTGCTCTTGTGGTTAGAATTGACATTAGCATACCGTATTGACTCTGTTTCACCGAGTCCCTGTGATCGACCCCTGGAATTTTCTTGCTTTTACTACGATTGACCCGTACACTGCGGGTTCGCATCCTTGTTTTAAGCTTAAGTCTAGGGTTATAAATTTAAAGCTTGCACACACCGTTTGGAGCGAACAAGTTTTTCTGCATGGAGGTATTCATGGATGATTTTTCTGTATATGGTTCCTCTTTTGATGATTGCCTATCTAACCTTTCTCTAGTGCTTAAAAGATGTGAAGACACTAACCTTGTTTTGAATTGGGAGAAGTGTCATTTTATGGTTAATGAAGGCATTGTGCTAGGACACCTCGTTTCTAATCGAGGCATTGAGGTCGATCGAGCTAAGATCGAGACTATTGAGAAACTCCCTCCTCCTTGTTCTGTTAAAGGTGTGAGGAGTTTTCTCGGACATGCAGGTTCTACAGGAGATTCATCAAGGACTTCTCCAAGATTTCTAAACCTCTAACAAACCTCTTGAATAAAGATGTTGTTTTTGAGTTTTCGCAGGAGTGTCTTGATGCTTTTTACAGGATTAAGGAAGCGTTGATCTCCGCTCCCATTATTCAGCCTCCTGATTGGACCTTACCCTTTGAGGTCATGTGTGACGCTAGTGATGTAGCCGTAGGAGCGGTGCTTGGACAGAAGAAGGATGGACGGACCACCGCCATCTACTATGCTAGCAAGACGCTAGATGAAGCACAACGCAACTACGCTACCACCGAGAAGGAGTTATTGGCGGTTGTATATGCTTTCGAGAAGTTTCGTTCCTATCTAGTAGGGGCGAAAGTCATTGTCTACACCGACCATGCGGCCATTCGTTACTTGTTGGCGAAGAAGGATGCCAAGCCGCGCCTTATTCGATGGATTCTCCTGCTTCAAGAGTTTGATCTAGAGATCCGCGATAAGAAGGGATCCGAGAACTCCGTTGCGGATCACCTCAGCCGGCTACCGGAATCTTCCCGCGAGACGGATAACCCACCCATAGACGACTCATTCCCCGATGAGCACTTACACTTGTTGGAGCGTTTGATGGAGCTACTTACTTCACCCCACGATAGAGGTGAAGTATGGGGTGAGGGAACCTCCCACCTCCTTTGAGACGCATCATGGTCCAGCTAGCGACCTTAAATCAAGCGCTTCTTGGGAGGCAACCCAAGGTATTGCTTTCTTTTCCCGTTTTCTAGTCTAGCTTAGATAGTTTTTGTTTTTGCTTTGCTTTGCTTTGTTTTTGGCGTTCTGGACAGACAACAGGAAGGAGCACATCTGGAAGGACAGAAGTTCGAGAATCTGAGAAGAAAGAAGCACCTCGGTCACTGTCAGAGCATCTCGACCGAGTTGATTCTTGAGGCAACCGAGGCGACTAGGGTTTCTGCAGAATCGCCTCGGTCCATACCACCTCGGGCCAGTCGAGACCATCTCGACCGAGGTGACAGCAGATCCAGTAACAGTATAAAAAGGGAAAATTACTTTTCACCTTTTTTATTTTACGCATTTCGACCGCGGCGAACAGCAACACCTCGCTCCTCCATTTCTCGCTCGTTTTCGACGATTTCTCCTTCCAAATTGCAATTAAAGGGTAGAAGGATCGATTGCAACTACGGATCTGCAGGAAGATTGAGTGTTTCGACCGAAACGAGGTGCAAAGGTTCGAAAACCCTAACTCACTCGTTTACTGCGTATTGGGCTTTGGTTGCCCTTGATTTTGTTGAGGAAATCCATAAGTACCCCTTAGGAAGCAATTGTAGTGATTTTAGGGGGAAAAGAACTGAAAATCAGAGAGTGGAATTCGAACTGTCTTCGCCTCGGTCCAGTCGCTCTGCACCTCGGTCGAGGTGATTCTTGGTATTTGTCAGTCGACCGAGGTAGTCTGACAGTGTGCATTAGAGATGAGTTCTGACAGATTGCTAGCCCTTAGGGATAGATCTTCCCCTTCCCCTTCTCCTTCCTCATCCCGTCCCTACCGCCCGGTTATCCACGAGAGATGCCGGGTAGACTACGAGAGGATAGCTGGACGTCCAGTCATCGCACCACGATTTCTGGATGTGTCAGCTTTTGACTGCCTAGGGTTAGATGCTGACCTTAGGAGGATGATTGCTACCGTTGGGCTAGATCAGTTCACTGAGATCCGAGCCCCAGCCTACATAGAGCCGACACTCGAGTTTGTTAGCTCCTTCTCCTACCATCCCACAGACCGTTCTGTGAAGTACCGGTTGATGAGCCGGAACTTCATAGTTCCTTTAGAGATCTGGAGAGAGATCTTTGGCTTTCCTGCCCCCACCGCTGTAGACTTCCCCTCCCGATCAGTAGCTAGGGAGTTCTGGGGACAGATAGCCCACATTACCACTCATGCGGACAGATGGCGCCCTGGTGACTCCAGGGAGAAGGTCATCTTTCACCCGGCCTTCAGACTTGCCCACAGGATCTTCAGTGAGATGCTTCTGGCGCGTACTGAGACGCCCCAGAAGATCAGACAGGGGGAGCTCTTTTCGCTTTACTGCATGGTTACAGGAGGCTTCCCAGACTTTGGCTTGCTCTTGGCAGAGGATCTGCACAAGATCAAGGCCAAGGCGAAAGGAGATATCTGCTGTGGAGGTCTAGTCACCCACATCGCCTCTTACCATGGGATGGACCTCAGCGTGTGCACATTGGCGGCGGCTCCGAAGCCGCTGGGATTGCAGGAGATGATTACACGGAGGATCCTCGTTCCCCGTGGGCTGACTACACCCTACGTTGCCATGCCTTGGGAGCGGACTGCACCTCAGGGCATCAGATGGTCTGCACAGTTCTCTGTCGCCGACCCGCATTTCTGGCAGACAGCATGGGTTCCGCTTATGGAGGATTACAGAGAGGGAGCAGTTGCAGCTGCTGAGGAGGCTGAGGAGGCTGCTGATGAGGATGACGACGACGACGAGACTGTTGATGAGAGAGGAGGCGGCGTCCCGATGGACACAGGGACAGATACTGCTGGGATGAGCGCGCCTCCCATTATTGATTTAGATGAGGATGAGGAGGACACTGAGCCGGCGCCAGCTGAGACTTCTCCAGTCAGGCCCGCTAGGCGCAGGAGAGGAGCTAGGGACAGAGCTGCACACCGACGGATCGATGACCAGACGGATCAGGTTATCGACTCATATGCTGCACTTTCATTGGACATCCGCGAGATGCAGGAGCGGCAGCATCATCAGCACATGATGGCTCAGCTACAGTTTGAGCGTGTCATGGGCTATCCCTATGATCCTACTCAGTTCCCCTACATACCACCACCACCACCGGATCGAGACTACTGAGGAGCTGCAGGGATTTATTTATTATATTTTTATGCAGTTCGGCTCTTTATCCGGTGAGTCCTCTTTCATTTAGACTTTTATTATACCCACTGGGACAGTGTGTCTCAAGTATGGGGTATTTGATGTATTATTTGACTACGTGACTACTTGATGTATTCGATACCTTTTGATGTATTATATTCATCGGATACTTTCATATTTATGCTTCACTTGCCTTTATATGATTATCTGATATTACATGCATACCTACAGATTATTTGATTGAGAAAAACGTCGAAACCGAACCGAAAAGAAAAAAAAATGGTTTTAAAAAAAATTTTTTGACCTCGACCGGGACAGTTCTGGCGAAACGAGGTGTTTCACCTCGGTTGAACCAAGAACATCTCGACCGAGGTGGCGTAACAGAAAGTTTTCGAAAACAATTTTTGTGTTACTTATCTGGATGTGATCTCAGTGAAGACCTTGTTTACCTACTGTTTTTAAATTCTTTGTGTGTTTGAAAGGTTTTATAATATGTTTAAGTTGCTAAATGCTTTGTTTGAAATTATTAGCATGTTTAATACTTTTTTTTTATCCAAATTATGTTGAATTTGAAGGTTGACACCGCAGGTTAAGTTCTCTCACATTCTTCTTGGAAAGACCAAGGCAATTCATTCTCTTCTTCTTCTTCTTCTTGATCATGCTTAGCCCCTCATATACATTTTGCCTCCCTTTACCTATCCGGGAATTTGGAAGCAAGCGAAGTGGTGAAAGCAAGTTAAGGTTGAAGAGTGGGCTGGAAGTGAAGTGTTAGAAAGTAATTTTAGGTTTGGGGAAGTCAATCATGAAGATGAGTAACTCGGCACCATTCACATAGCCGGGTGTTTGTGTCTTGCCAAAGTCGGATTGAGCGATATTCCTATCGGGTCATGGTATGTGCATCAAGGGTTTGATGCATCTCGAGAAATTGATGATTGCAGATTTCCTAGGCTTCGGTTATTGTGCACCTCTGTCCATGCATCCCAAAAAGTAAAAAAAAAGTAAAGTAAAAAAGGAAAAGTGTGAAATAAGCAAAGCTTATTGGTGGAAGGTGTTGCAAGTCAAAGTGGAAGTGAAGTTCATCCTTTTCCCGGATTCTAGCACCACATTACCTTACATACATCCCTACCCTACACGTTTCTTGACCTTTTCTTTTGAGAAGCCCTTGAGACCTTGAGCTTGTTGATTGACTTAGCGGTTTAAATTGGATTATACATGATTAATTTTGATAATTATGATTTATTATGCATTCTATGATTTTATGCAAAGATGAACAACTTTCTTATATTTATAAAATGTTTTGAGCATATTGAGTTTTTAATTCCAGGAAGTATTCTCTTAGAGTGATCTATGATAGTTGCACACCATAAAATATTTTTGAAAGGCTTTTCATTGATTTTCTTGACTTATAATCCATTCTATCTTGTCTTTTATATGAGGAACTTGCTTGGGGACAAGCAAGGGCTAAGTATGGGGTATTTTGATAGCATGAATTATAGTCCATATTTTGGGGTTTGTTTGGACGTTTTATCTTTCATATTCTGCATGTTTGTATGTACATTATGTGATTTTACTACCATTTCATCTACCTTTGCAAGAATCGAGGTCTACACCTAGTTTCGTTGTAATTGCAGGTAATATGGTACGTTTTGCATCAAAAAGGAGCAAAAGGAGTCAAGAGTCATTTGGAGCTACATCCAGGAAGCACAGCCATGGATTGAAGATTTACTTTGGAGCTGATTTGAGAGATTTCACATTCTGTCGTGAGATCACCTCGGTTGACCAGAGGTTCACCTCGACCGAGGCGATCCAGAGACACCGACTCGACCGAGGCGAATACCTAGGACGCGGCGAGAATATTTTATTCTTGGAAGAGATCTTTTAATTTTGGAAAGTGATCTTATATTTTTGGGCTGAGCTTCTGGAAGGAAGGAGATATGCAGAATCATATATTTTACCTATTTTATGGGAATATATCTTCTTAAGATTTATTATCTTTGGAGGTTTATTTTTCCTATAAAAAGGGTTGATTTTCCACAATTTGAGGAGGCCGCATAGATCCACTTACAGCATACAAATCTCGCATAGCTCGCATACGACGCAGCAGTAGCATACTCCAATTTGGGAGTTGTTGAAGAACCTTTTTGAAGGTTGAAGGAAGGTTGAAGATCATAGCTTTTTATAGCTTTTTGAAGGGTTTTTGTAAGATTGTCTTCAATTCCTTCCTTGATTGTCTTGTCTTGTTGGATTGCTATCCAAGGAACGCTTTGTTTGTGATATTTGATTCAGTTATTGAAGTCTTTTCATTAAATTCTTCTTTGTTCAAATATTCACCTTCTTCCCATATATTTAATACTTTCATAATGATGATGAGTGGCTAATTTCCTTGTGTGATTCTAGGGTGATTGGCTGAAGGTTGTGGGAAAAACAATGATAGAATAATCTTAGATTCCAGTAGGATCCTGAAAGTTCGAGTCTTTAACCTTAACCCTAAGCATCTCGTTCGGTTGATGAACATCTCGGCCGGGGTGGAATTCTTCTGACCGAGTTGACTTATCCGACCTAAAACAGAAAGTTAAGTGTTAGAGTTTGCTAAATCCTATTCTTATTACACCTTCCTGGTTCAATGCAAGCTTAGGATGAGACTTACCCGGTAATTCCTTAGTTTGTGTATTAACGATCATAAGTGTAGGTAATAAAGGTTTATCCTTTATTGGGGTTTGAGTGTGCTTCCATCCCATCTTTGTGAGTTAGCCTGAGACTTACCCGGTAAAGGTTGATTCTATTCCCTTAGATGGTGTGTTAGTTTGAGGTTATAGTTCTTTATCTTGATTCCTTGAGACTTACCCGGTAATAGGAGTTACGGTTTAGGATTAGTGTGTAGTGAGACTTACCCGGTGATCTACTCCACTTTAGTAACACCTTCCCCCATGCAAAAATCTCAGCTTTGTCCGCTTATCTATTGATCTTGAGTTGGAACCACAACTTGATGCTTTAATCCCTAGAATTGCATGTTTGCTTAATTGACTTCTTATTCATCTTTGATTGTGTTAAATTGCTCTTGTGGTTAGTATTGACATGAGCACACCGTATTGACTCTGTTTCACCGAGTCCCTGTGATCGACCCCTGGAATTTTCTTGCTTTTACTACGATTGACCCGTACACTGCGGGTTCGCATCCTTGTTTTAAGCTTAAGTCTAGGGTTATAAATTTAAAGCTTGCACACACCGTTTGGAGCGAACAAGTTTTTGGCGCCGTTGCCGGGGATCGGTTTAGGCCGAATTCGGTTATCGGTTGTCAAGCTTGGGAGCTTTGCTCTTGTTATTTGATATCTCTTTTGAGTGTTCTTGCAGGTTTGTGTTCTTAGGTACATACGAAGTTCTTGTTCCGGCAACGGAACATAGTTTCGCCAAAGAACAAGTTTTTGGCGCCGTTGCCGGGGACTTGGTCTAGACCGAGCCGGTACGGTTTGCTTTCGGGGCGCTTGCCCCTGTTGCTACTAACTACTCTTTCTATGAGTTTTGTAGTTTTCAGGATTTCTGATGGCTATGTTTGATCCAGCCTGGATAGCAAGACAAAGTGCTAGGGCGGATCATTATGAATACTTGGAGGAGAAGTACTCCTTCTATTGGTTCAACAATGAATGGGAAAGAGAAGAGGCCATTCAACATGAACTTGCGATATGGGATGAGAAGAATGTCCCTAAAAACATTTATGAGCAACCTTTCGAAGACTCTCTCGAATCAAGATTGGAGAAGTTGATGAAGAAGGTGACGGAGCTCAAGGAAAGCACCCTATCCTATGCTAAGCCGGAAGAGGAGCATAAGGAAGTGTTGCACGTTTCGAGCATACATCCAGTCAAACCAGAAGTTTCTCCTGAAGCTTTAGAGGGAGAAGATGTGGAAGATCTCGATCTGACTGTTGAGACCTCGGTCGAGGTGGAAGTAACCTCGGTCGAGATGAAAGAAGAACCTGCAGAACCGGAAGAGGCAGATGCAGAAGACTTTGGCCAAATTACTGAGATTGTGGTCAAGGTGGAAGAAAGACCAGCTGAACTGAGAGAGATTTCGTGGGTGGATTATCAACCCAACACGAAACTTGCCTCAAGCTTTGGAGAACTTTGCAAGGTACGTTCTCCTACTTCATTTGAATTCCCTATTAATATTTCTGAATTTTTCAGGAAGACACCGGAGAGTTGGAGGTCTCTTCCGAAAGAACCTCCTAAGATCAAGATGAAACCTCCCTTGAAACTGTTGGAGGAAGATACTCCTTGGATTATAAGGAGTGAAGTTCGCAAGCACTACACCGTTAAGGCGATGAAGTGTTTCTTGTTCAAGTATGGGGTCCCTCGCATGCTCAGGACCTTGTACCATCCCCAAGTTCTAGATGGGGAAGCTGCTATGATTCTCGAGAAACTGTTTTCTCGATCCAGGAAAGGATGGGACACGAGGGTAGATTATGTCCCATTGAAGTGCAGGAAATCTAGAAGAATTCCGGTGAGAATCAAACCGTACAAGCTTGTACGTGGGAGATCTTACCATTTGCCGGTGAAATTAGGAACCGGAACCTTTTTGGAAGACTCTTATGATGGATGTGATGAGCACTCCACAACGTTCGAAGTGCATTGAGTAATTCTATGGAGAAGGGTCCAGCTAGCGACCTTAAACCAAGCGCTTCTTGGGAGGCAACCCAAGGTATTGCTTTCTTCTCCCTTTTCTAGTTCAGTTTAGATAGTTGCTTTGTTTTTGTTTTCCTCTAGACAACAACCAGGTATTCCAAAAAGGAAGGATCACAGTTCAGGAGCTACACTGGAAGAACAAAATTTCGAGAAGTTGAGGAAACGAGCTTTACTGAGATACATCTCGGGGACTGTCAGAACACCTCGACCGATATGTGCTTCGCCAACCGAGATGGTCTTATCTTGGAGCTGTTTCTTACTTCTTCATGCAGCTTAGCTATGTTCGGTGAGTATCCTGTCCTTAGACTTTTATTATACCCACTGGGACAGTGTGTCTCAAGTATGGGGTATTTGATGTATTATTTGACTACGTGACTACTTGATGTATTCGATACCTTTTGATGTATTATATTCATCGGATACTTTCATATTTATGCTTCACTTGCCTTTATATGATTATCTGATATTACATGCATACCTACAGATTATTTGATTGAGAAAAACGTCGAAACCGAACCGAAAAGAAAAAAAAATGGTTTTAAAAAAAATTTTTTGACCTCGACCGGGACAGTTCTGGCGAAACGAGGTGTTTCACCTCGGTTGAACCAAGAACATCTCGACCGAGGTGGCGTAACAGAAAGTTTTCGAAAACAATTTTTGTGTTACTTATCTGGATGTGATCTCAGTGAAGACCTTGTTTACCTACTGTTTTTAAATTCTTTGTGTGTTTGAAAGGTTTTATAATATGTTTAAGTTGCTAAATGCTTTGTTTGAAATTATTAGCATGTTTAATACTTTTTTTTTATCCAAATTATGTTGAATTTGAAGGTTGACACCGCAGGTTAAGTTCTCTCACATTCTTCTTGGAAAGACCAAGGCAATTCATTCTCTTCTTCTTCTTCTTCTTGATCATGCTTAGCCCCTCATATACATTTTGCCTCCCTTTACCTATCCGGGAATTTGGAAGCAAGCGAAGTGGTGAAAGCAAGTTAAGGTTGAAGAGTGGGCTGGAAGTGAAGTGTTAGAAAGTAATTTTAGGTTTGGGGAAGTCAATCATGAAGATGAGTAACTCGGCACCATTCACATAGCCGGGTGTTTGTGTCTTGCCAAAGTCGGATTGAGCGATATTCCTATCGGGTCATGGTATGTGCATCAAGGGTTTGATGCATCTCGAGAAATTGATGATTGCAGATTTCCTAGGCTTCGGTTATTGTGCACCTCTGTCCATGCATCCCAAAAAGTAAAAAAAAAATAAAGTAAAAAAGGAAAAGTGTGAAATAAGCAAAGCTTATTGGTGGAAGGTGTTGCAAGTCAAAGTGGAAGTGAAGTTCATCCTTTTCCCGGATTCTAGCACCACATTACCTTACATACATCCCTACCCTACACGTTTCTTGACCTTTTCTTTTGAGAAGCCCTTGAGACCTTGAGCTTGTTGATTGACTTAGCGGTTTAAATTGGATTATACATGATTAATTTTGATAATTATGATTTATTATGCATTCTATGATTTTATGCAAAGATGAACAACTTTCTTATATTTATAAAATGTTTTGAGCATATTGAGTTTTTAATTCCAGGAAGTATTCTCTTAGAGTGATCTATGATAGTTGCACACCATAAAATATTTTTGAAAGGCTTTTCATTGATTTTCTTGACTTATAATCCATTCTATCTTGTCTTTTATATGAGGAACTTGCTTGGGGACAAGCAAGGGCTAAGTATGGGGTATTTTGATAGCATGAATTATAGTCCATATTTTGGGGTTTGTTTGGACGTTTTATCTTTCATATTCTGCATGTTTGTATGTACATTATGTGATTTTACTACCATTTCATCTACCTTTGCAAGAATCGAGGTCTACACCTAGTTTCGTTGTAATTGCAGGTAATATGGTACGTTTTGCATCAAAAAGGAGCAAAAGGAGTCAAGAGTCATTTGGAGCTACATCCAGGAAGCACAGCCATGGATTGAAGATTTACTTTGGAGCTGATTTGAGAGATTTCACATTCTGTCGTGAGATCACCTCGGTTGACCAGAGGTTCACCTCGACCGAGGCGATCCAGAGACACCGACTCGACCGAGGCGAATACCTAGGACGCGGCGAGAATATTTTATTCTTGGAAGAGATCTTTTAATTTTGGAAAGTGATCTTATATTTTTGGGCTGAGCTTCTGGAAGGAAGGAGATATGCAGAATCATATATTTTACCTATTTTATGGGAATATATCTTCTTAAGATTTATTATCTTTGGAGGTTTATTTTTCCTATAAAAAGGGTTGATTTTCCACAAATCCAACATCACGCTATACCGTCGATCAGGGTTTATACGACGCAGCAGTAGCATACTCCAATTTGGGAGTTGTTGAAGAACCTTTTTGAAGGTTGAAGGAAGGTTGAAGATCATAGCTTTTTATAGCTTTTTGAAGGGTTTTTGTAAGATTGTCTTCAATTCCTTCCTTGATTGTCTTGTCTTGTTGGATTGCTATCCAAGGAACGCTTTGTTTGTGATATTTGATTCAGTTATTGAAGTCTTTTCATTAAATTCTTCTTTGTTCAAATATTCACCTTCTTCCCATATATTTAATACTTTCATAATGATGATGAGTGGCTAATTTCCTTGTGTGATTCTAGGGTGATTGGCTGAAGGTTGTGGGAAAAACAATGATAGAATAATCTTAGATTCCAGTAGGATCCTGAAAGTTCGAGTCTTTAACCTTAACCCTAAGCATCTCGTTCGGTTGATGAACATCTCGGCCGGGGTGGAATTCTTCTGACCGAGGTGACTTATCCGACCTAAAACAGAAAGTTAAGTGTTAGAGTTTGCTAAATCCTATTCTTATTTCACCTTCCTGGTTCAATGCAAGCTTAGGATGAGACTTACCCGGTAATTCCTTAGTTTGTGTATTAACGATCATAAGTGTAGGTAATAAAGGTTTATCCTTTATTGGGGTTTGAGTGTGCTTCCATCCCATCTTTGTGAGTTAGCCTGAGACTTACCCGGTAAAGGTTGATTCTATTCCCTTAGATGGTGTGTTAGTTTGAGGTTATAGTTCTTTATCTTGATTCCTTGAGACTTACCCGGTAATAGGAGTTACGGTTTAGGATTAGTGTGTAGTGAGACTTACCCGGTGATCTACTCCACTTTAGTAACACCTTCCCCATGCAAAAATCTCAGCTTTGTCCGCTTATCTATAGATCTTGAGTTGGAACCACAACTAGATGCTTTAATCCCTAGAATTGCATGATTGCTTTATTTGACATCTTATTCATCTTTGATTGTGTTAATCGCTCTTGTGGTTAGAATTAACGTAGCATACCGTGTTGACTTTGTTTCACTAAGTCCCTGTGATCGACCCCTGGAATTTTCTTGCTTTTACTACGATTGACCCGTACACTGCGGGTTCGCATCCTTGTTTTAAGCTTAAGTCTAGGGTTATAAATTTAAAGCTTGCACACACCGTTTGGAGCGAACATCAGTCTTCCCGAGATCCCATCCTCGGAAAATCTCAACATGGCCTGCATCTGTAGTTACTGTCACTGTTCTCTAGTCGATGTCCAGAACTGCTCGATGTCAATCCATCCAATCCATACCCAGAATAACTTCTTCATGTACTAAGTACATGACAAAGAAGTTAGCTGGCCAATCGCGACCTCCCAATCTAATAGGGCAATTGCGAACCTCTCGTGTACCTCGTATCTTACCCCCATCGGGTAATCCTATAAAGAAGGGTCTACCCTCTACAGTAATTAAGGTCAATCTATCTACACATCCATCAGATATAAAAGAATGTGTAGCACCAGTATCGAAAAGAACTCTGACAGGAAAACCATTAATGTGAATGGTACCTGTAGCTGTTGGCGTTGTCAGCTCTACAACACTCCTCAACTCATAAACCCTGGCTGGTGCATCTCTGGTCTTTGCAGATCCACCAATACGGCCTCTACCTCTCCCCCGTCCCGGAGTGGAACCTTGAGGAGTGGTAGAACCAAAAACTCTCTGTTGCTGCTGCTGGTACTGCGATCTCTGTCCTCCTCCAGCAACACTAGCAGGTGAAGAACCCTACTGAGATAGCGCCTTGCCCTGACGGCAAAACGCAACTCTGAGTCCGGGCTTGCCGCAAGTAAAGCAAGTCACTGCCGGTTTTTTTACAGTCAGCTCGGATGTGTCCAGCTACTCCGCAGTTATGACACTGCCGTGCTCTGTTAGAACTCTACTGAAAACCAGAACATCCAGGCGTCTGACTACGCCCAAAACCAGCTGCTCCAGCTCCAGCACAGGCTAATCCAGTCTTTTGTCTCTTCTCTAGACCTCCTGTTTGAGAAGCTCTCCTCTGACCCGGTCGATCTCTCTCATACGCAGAAGCTCTATCCTGATAATCCGCTAGAGAGTCACAATGGAAACCAGTAAGATAAGAGCGTGTCGACTCTCTCAACCTCCGAGAGAAAAGGTAAACATGTTGATCCTCAGGTTGTGCAGATGGACCTAGCAATGCCAACTCGTCCTAAAACTTAAGGATTATCTCAGCAGTAGGAAAATCCTCAAATCCAGCCAAAAGGAAATCCTGAAGACGGTCTCTCCTCATGGTTGCAGGGCAATAGCGATCCCTGATCACTGTCTTCATCTGCTCATAACTGGTGACCTTACTGCGAACAGTCCTCCACCAAGAATGAGCCTGATCCTTTAGCAACGTCTGTGCTATGTTGACTCGACGTCCCTCAGGGAAACCGATAGCCTCCATAGCAGAATCAACCTGTCCTAGCCACTGCTCCACCTCCAAGTCAGTCCTTCCTGCGAAGACGGGAACCTTCAACTGATCAAAAGCCTTCAACCAACTGTCGGGCTTTGGCTCCTTTGCCTCAGCCGGCGCTCTAACAACCTCAGCAACTCCAGCAGGCGGGGCAACAGCTTGTGTAACTCTGTGTGAAACCTCAGCTGATCTCGTAGGAACCGGCGGCACTGGTGCTGGTCCTCCAGTCCTAATAGCTTCCTCAACTCTCTGCACATAGTCGCGATATGCAGAAGCTCTAATAGACACTCGTGCGGACTTTGTTGATGGCGCTCTCAGTGCTCCAGACCTAGCAGCAGTCCTATTTCCAGCCTCAGGAACAATGCTCTCGGCAACCTCTTCAGCAAACGCCTCAGCGATAGGCGGATCAACAGCTGGGGCTTGGCCCCGACCTCTAGCTAGTGGAGGTCTTCCTGCACGTCCTCGTCCACGGACGGCAGGTGGAAGTGGTGGTCGACCCCTTCCTCGCCCCATAGAAGATGTAGCTCTAGTACGTGCCATCTGCTATAAGGATAAATATATAAGACTATATATAGATATAAGGCCACGCTACACCTAAAGTATAAATCCAAGAAAAGCACATATAAAGGCCACATATATAAGAAACTAAACTGCTGAGATCCGGGGAGGTAGTGGTGGTCGCCCGTACATATATCCCAGACTGAAAGGTTAAAAACAAAAACCCCCTTTTGAAAACATTAGATCCCTTGCGGGTTCTATTTATTTATCCATCCAACCTATAGAAGATTTCGAGTGCCATTGTTGCCAACCTGGCTCTGATACCATATTGTAACACCCCAAGTTCTGGAACCTCGAAGCGCTATGGGTTAGGACCGCACAATGGGTCCCGACCCTCAGAGTAGCAACAGCAAACGGATCTTACAACAAGGCACAGACGAATGAAAAACAAAACTCAATATAAAACCCAAGGTTCAAACAAAACAGAGAGGAAAAGACTCGCAGCCGAGTTCAAAACGAAAGGGAAAACAAAAGAAACATAAACCCGATTCCGTCCTATAATGTACGGGAACCCCGGCTGACCACACCATCCGGATCACTCAGCAGCATCCTGAACCTGTGGAACATCTACAACGACGGTATAAACCGTTAGCTAGCATTCTAGGTATAAGCAAGAGTGTAAAGGCACAAACACACATAGGGTAAAGAAAACACATAGCATGCTCACACATCAACCGGTTATTATCTTTTATTAAGGTTATCCATTACTAATTCAACTTCTTTTGTCACACGAGAATCTCCCGAAACTCGCCTCCGCTTCCGTCTACCAATAGGAATAGATCAGTATTATCCGTTACCTATGGGTCTGGGTTGCAAGAGCACATTCTTGTCTCCTGTAGACCTAGACAAGTGGTCACCGCTCGGTTATAATACACTTGGGCCAATTAAGGTTAACAAAGGGTGAATCCAATTTCCAATTATCCGTTATAAACATAATATCAACACAAACAAGCCAAATACAATCAAACTAATACGCGGAATGAAGCTAAGTAAGTCCAAGGGACTTACCTCACACGAAGGTAACACAAGAGATCAACAAACAACTCAGAAAACACTCAAAGAAGCTCAATTTCCCTCAGGAAAGGAGTAAGAAAAGCTTGTACGAACAAGCAACACGGATCAGGAACGAAACGGTTGCTAGAAGTCTATGATTTCTCGTCTCAAAGATCTCTAAGAGATCTACACATGCTAAGGGATCAACCTTAGTCTTACAACAACTCAGGGGAACAAGGAACAACCATAAGGAACCAAGGAAGGAACGAGGAAAGGAAGGAAGGAAGGAAGCACTCACCAAAGACGGGAGTTACTGTAGAGAAACCGCAGGGGCGGTTAGACAGATGCGCAGGGGCGGCTAACAGAGGCGCAGGGGAGTCTCTGTGCAGGCGCAGGGGAGGCTGTGACAGAGGCGCAGGGGCGGATCTTCGTCAAAAGCTACTGTCAGGCTTCTCTTCGACAGATCTCACAGCAGGGGCAACCAAAGCTCGAACCTTTGGTTCCAATACGTCGAGACTCCACTCCAGAGAGCCTGAGAACAACGAAGGGTCAACAACGGAACACTCCACGAGAATCAAGGCTCATGCTTGATCCTTGGAGAAAAAGGAAAGCAAAGAACAAAAGGAAGAAACCAAAATAGAAGGGAAGGCATGCAGCACGAAAGGAACGTGAGGAAGAACCAGAAAAGAAGCACTTACACGTTCAACGGGATTGCAGGAAGCAAGGACGGCTGCAGCTCCCTAGGGTTTGAAGACAATAGCAAGGAACGGGAAAAAAGGAGAGAAGGAAGAGAATATATAGGGAGGGCTGGAATGCTAGACGGAATGGGCGTCTAGGGTTAGAAAGAAAACAAGGAAACCGGCCCATAAGATAGAATATCGAATATTCTATCTATGGAAGAAAGATAAAACGAACGAAAACAGATCGACGCGATTTGTCGCAAAATCCGCGGGGGCGGATCTCACAGCCGCAGGGGCAGCTGGCTGCGGGGGCGGCCCTCTTCACCGCAGGGGCGGTGAAGGCAAAACCTAGGATCTTACAATTTCGGAGGTGAAGACATCCAGGATTTCGGGTTTAGCCCACAAGTCATTACCATGGTTCGCCAAAGTCAGTTTGGTGGAACGAGTGCTGAATCTCCACACCAACATTTACAGAATTTTGAGATTCTTATGGAGACATTGAAGCCAAAGTGGGCTATCAACAACAACTATAAGATCAAGCCGTTTTTCTTCTCCTTGAAGGACAAGGCTTTGTCTTGGTATCAAGCTCTTCCAGCTGGAAGACTTAACACATGGGAGAATCTATCTTCGGAGTTCCTCACCAAGTTCTTTCCGCCATCCAAAACGGCAGAGTTGAGAGGTAAGATTAATGCATTTTCTATGAAACCTAATGAAAGTTTGTTTCAATCTTGGGAAAGGTTTAAGAATCTCTTATTGGATTGCCCACACCATGGCATTTCAAATCTGGAGTTATTGGAGATCTACTACAAGGGGCTAGATGTGGAAACAAAATTCAAGCTCCAATCTCTTTCTTGTGGTACATTTATAGACATGAGAGAAGATGACGCTTGGGACTTTATTGAGAAGCAAGCCCAAGTGATTGAGAAGTGTTCCCACCAGAAAGTGGATCCGAATGACCGGAACCAAGGAGATCCGGGAGCTAAGTTGACTCAAGCTGCACAAACTCAAACATTCTCCCTTAACACCGAGATCCAGGAGTTGAAGGAAATCATAAGAGCTGGCCTTCAAAAGACGAAGGAGCAAGATGTTGGTTATTTAGGAAGGGATAACAACCAAGGCAATAGGAATGACTACCGGAACAACTGGAACAACAACAATAGGAACTTCAATAACAATAATTGGAGATCCAATCAACAAAACTCCGGTAATTCCTATTCGCAAAATAAAAATTTACTAGCACCTCCATCTTCTTCTTCTACTCCCTTGAAAAGCCACGGTCAAACATCAAATGGATCGGGTAAGCCGAAGAAGGATAAGAATGATGCTATGATGGAGACAATCCTAGGGAAGCTCCAAGGATTAGAGAATCACATCACTTCGATTGATAAGGCACAAAAAGCCTTAGAAAACGAAGTGTTCAGCAAGGCCGGAGAAGTTCCTAGATATCAAGGAAAGATTCCCGAAAAGATGGAGGACAACCCGAAAGGAAGGGTGATGGAAATCACTACTAGGAGCGGTGTAACAACCACCGATTCGCAGCCCAAGTTTGTAGAAGTCTCAGCTGAGAAAGAAAAGGATAAGGAGAAGGAGAAGGAAGATATCTATGTTCCTCCTCCAGCTTACAAACCTCCTCTACCATTCCCGCAATCTAGATCAAGGGCGCGTCTAGACAAGAAATTCGGTAAGTTCATTGAACTAATGAACAAACTGCATATTAACATACCTTTTATTGATGCAATTGTAGGTATGCCCGCTTACGGGAAGTTCTTGAAAGAGCTCCTCTCTAAGAAGAGGAAGCTAGAAGACTTTGGAGAAGTCAAGATGAGTTCGGAATCTTCGGAGCTCATCAAAACGATGACGGAGAAGATGCCCCCAAAACTGAGAGATCCGGGGTCATTTTGCATACCAATAGGAGTTGGAGAAGTCACATATGACGCTCTTTGTGACTTAGGAGAAAGCGGAAGCATTATCCCGCTTGCTTTGTGTAGGAAGATCGGTTTAGGTGAACCTAAACCGGTGAAGATGACATTGTACATGACGGATCGATCCATAACTCGACCCGTATGTATCTATGATGGCTCGGAAAACAGAAGAAACCACGGCCAGTCGTGCTATTTCACGGCCGTGGTTTCACTAAAACAGCCCGTAGAGTGTTATTTTGAGAACAACAGAAACTTGCACGCCCTAAACCACGGCCGTGGAAGTAACAGGTGTGCCGTAATTTTGGGAAATTCACAGAATAATTCCGTCTTTCCCACAACCACTCTTGAGTCTTCTTCCACCACTCCCACATCCTTAGAGACTCCTAAGGAAGCATCAAGCACGCCTCAAGACACATCAAAGGCACCAATTACTTTGGAATTGAAGCCGCTTACCACACATCTTCGGTATGCTTTTCTTGGAACTAATTCTACTTTTCCCGTTATTGTTAGTTCCGATTTAAAGGAAGATGAACATGAGAAACTTATGAATGTGTTGAGGAAACATAGGAAGGATTTAGGCTATACCGTAGAGGATCTTGTAGGAATTAAACCATCTTTATGTATGCACAAGATTCTAATGGAGGAAGATTACAAGCCTTCACGACAACCTCAAAGACGGTTAAACCCGGTCATGAAGGAGGTCGTGAAGAAAGAAATCCTTAAGTTACTTGATGCATGTATCATTTATCCTATCTCCGATAGCAAGTGGATGAGCCCCGTTCAAGTCTTCCCAAAGAAGGGAGGAATGATCATTGTGACCAACAAGAACAACGAGCTCATTCCTACAAGAACCGTGACGGGCTGGAGGATGTGCATTGACTACCGCAAGCTGAACAATGCAACTAGGAAGGACCACTTCCCACCACCATTCATAGATCAAATGCTTAAAGGTTAGCACAACACTCCTACATTTGTTATCTTGAAGGTTATAGTGGTTTCTTTCAGATTCCGATTCACCCGGACGATCAAGAGAAGACCACATTTGCGTGCCCATGGGGTACGTTTGCTTATAGGAAGATGCCATTCGGACTTTGCAACGCTCCAGCCACCTTTCAAAGGTGTATGATGGCCATCTTCTCGGAGTATATTGAGGAGATCATGGAGGTTTTTATGGATGACTTTTCAGTATATGGTTCCTCATTTGACAATTGTCTTGCTAACCTTTCTCTTGTGTTGCAAAGGTGTGAAGACACTAACCTAGTTCTTATTTGGGAGAAGTGTCAATTCATGGTTAAGGAAGGCATTGTGCTAGGACACTTGATGTCTAATAGAGGGATCGAAGATGACAAGGCTAAGATAGAGACTATAGAAAAACTTCCTCCTCCATCTTCGGTGAAGGGGATAAGAAGTTTCCTAGGACATGCAGGATTTTATAGGAGATTTATCAAAGACTTTTCGAAAATTTCAAAACCACTAACTAATCTATTGATGAAGGATGCATTTTTTAACTTTTCGCAGGAATATTTAGATGCTTTCAATAAGATTAGAGAAGCTCTCATCTCAGCCCCGATAATCCAACCTCCAGATTGGAATCTTCCATTCGAGGTTATGAGTGATGCGAGTGACGTAGCTGTTGGAGCGGTGCTTGCACAAAAGAAGGAAGGCCGCACTCATGTCATCTACTATGCTAGCAAGACGCTAGACGAAGCGTAGCTCAATTACGCCACAACTGAAAAAGAATTATTAGCCGTTGTAGATGCTTTTGAAAAGTTTCGTTCTTATCTTGTAGGAGCGAAGGTGATTGTATACACGGACCACTCAACAATACGGTATTTGCTCGCTAAGAAGGATGCAAAACCAAGGCTGATTAGATGGATTCTTCTTCTTCAAGAATTCGATCTAGACATTCGGGACAAGAAAGGTTCCGAAAATTCTGTAGCGGATCATCTAATTCGTCTACCACACACCGACGGCGACAACATACCCATTGATGACTCCTTCCCGGAAGAGCACTTACACATCATGAAAGAGTGCATCGACAAGATTTCTAGAGGTAACGAACCTTGGTTTGCTGATTTTGTAAATTATTTGGTTTGTCAGGAAATACCTCCCGGACTATCCTATGCACAAAGAAAGAAGTTCTTTAGGGATGTCCGCCAATACCATTGGAATGAACCTCTACTCTTCAAGAGAGGTCCAGACGGCATCATTAGGAGATGTGTGCCGGAAGACGAAATGCAAAGCCTCATTCGTCATTGTCATTCACTTCCTTGTGGAGGACACGCTAGTTCCAATAAAACTAGCGCTAAGGTATTGCAATCCGGATTCTTTTGGCCTACTTTAATTAAGGATGTGTAAACCTTTGTTTCTTGTTGCGATGCTTGTCAAAGAACAGGAAATATCTCTACAAGAAATGAGATGCCTCTTAACAACATTCAAGAGGTGGAAATCTTTGACGTTTGGGAAGTTGATTTCATGGGACCATTTCCATCATCTTGCGGAAACCAATACATACTTCTAGTTGTAGATTATGTTCGAGATGGATTGAAGCTATTGCCTCTCCCACTAATGATGCAATGGTTGTTATCAAGTTCTTTAATAAAACTATTTTTCCAAGGTTTGGGACACCACGAACCATCATTAGTGACGGAGGTTCACACTTCATAGCCTGACGATTTGAAGCTCTACTAGCTAAGTATGGGGTGAATCACAAGATCGTCACTCCCTACCATCCACAAACAAGTGGACAAGTAGAGATTTTGAATAGAGAGATCAAGGGCATCCTTGAGAAGACGGTGTCAAAGACAAGGAAGGATTGGTCTTTGAAGTTAGATGACGCATTATGGGCGTATAGGAAAACTTACAAGACTCCCATAGGTACAACACCATACAACCTTGGGAAGTCTTGTCATCTCCCGGTAGAGCTGGAACACAAAGCATATTGGGCTGTGAAGTGGTTGAACTTCAGCATGAAAGAAGCGGGCGAGAAGCGCCTCTTAGACCTCAACGAGCTAGAAGAACTCCGCTTGAACGCCTATGAGAACGCCAAGATTTACAAGGAAAGGGCGAAGCGTTGGCATGATAAGCATATCAATCCAAAAGACCTTAAAGAAGGAGACCAAGTTCTCCTCTTCAATTCTCGACTTCGACTCTTTCCAGGTAAGCTTAAATCTCGTTGGACTAGACCTTATTTGATTAAACGTGTTTTTTCCCATGGCGCAGTTGAAGTATGGGGTGAGAAGTGCGGAAGTTTCAAGGTGAATAGCCAACGACTTAAGAAGTACTCACCGGAGCTCCAAGCTGAGGAAATCGCTCCGATTGTCCTTAATAGAACATAGGAACGGTCTAGCTACGGACCCAAAACAAAGCGCTTCTTGGGAGGCAACCCAAGGTATTGCATTATCGTTTTTTCTTTCTTTCTTAGGTTAGTTTAGGTTAGATGTCGTTTTTGTTTGTTTTCCCCTCGATACCTTCCGGTATGTTTTGTTTTTGGATGTCAGGAATAAGGAATGAGCAAAGGAAGGAAGGAAAAGTTGAAAAGAATAACGAAACTAGAATTTTTAGCACAGATCAGAGAGTTCCACGGTTGTCCGTACAAAACCACGGCCGTGGAACACCCCGACTAGCCGTAATTTCCAAGTTTTGACACAAATTAGAGGATTTCACGGTCAAAACCACGGCCGTGGAACACCTCGAGTGACCGGAATTTTTCAAAAATTTACGGCCACTATATAATCCCCTTTCCTTCTCAAAAACACATCCACCCTCATAACCACGTCCAGAACCACGCCCAAATCGCCGGCCTTCTCCCCTCTCCCGTAATACTTCATCCGGAGTCCGATTCGAGCGATTCTTCAACCAAAACTGGAGTATTTTCAATCCTCTACAAGATCCAAACAACAAACTGAAGGAAACAATCTACATTGGTGAAGGAATTTGGATTTTTCAAATCCAAACCTAGGTTTTATTCTATATTCTCTTCTTGGTTGATTTGGTTCGTTTTTCTTGCAATATTATAGGAGAACTAGACGAAATTGGAATTAGAAGTAGTCTAAGGCTGTGATTGTTGAGTTTGGTGTGCATTTACTGAATTTTGAGAGAAATAGATAAATTCCACGTGTTCCATACAGTTCCACGGCCGTGGAAATTGAAGAACAGACCGTGGTTTTCTCTGTTTTGAGTTAAAATGTTTAGAAGGAAGTCGAGCAGAAATAAGAAGCAGAAAGGTGATAGTTCCTCTTCTTCCCAACCCCCTCCTAGTGAACCACCATCACCACCCCCCAGGATCCCTACTATCCATGAGGATTATGAAAGAGCCGTGGATAGGATTTCCGAGAGACCGATAATAGGACCTAGGTACCTTGTCTTAGAGGAGCTTGAAGAGCTCAATGTAGTGAATGACTTGACTTGGCTTTTGGATAGAGCCGGATTGATCATCTTCTCCGCCATTAGGGAAGATGCTTATGAGGAAATAACAAGGGAATTTATAACTTCCTTTGAGCATAGCGTCGTTAACCAAACAGTGTCTTTTAGGTTGATGGAGAAAAACTACGAGTTCTCCATAGTTCAGTTTGGAACCTTCTTTGGGTTTCAAGAGAGTTTCAATGGAAGGTTTCCCGGGGGAGTGTATGCCAAAGACTTTTGGAGTGATATTGCTATGATATATGCTCGCGAGGATCGTTGGAAACCGGCCGACACTAAGGTTAAACTCATATACCACTTAGCCTTAAAGATAGCCCATAGAGTCCTATCGGAATGCCTTTTCCCTAGGACCGAAAAACCACAAAAGATTAAGGCCGGTGAACTTTTCCTCCTCTATTGCATGCTTACCGGTACTTCCGCAGATTGTGCCACCTTACTTGCCTCTACCCTTAGTAAGGTGAAGAACAAAAGGGCCGAGAATATAGGTTATGGAGGTATGGTGACTCACATAGCCAACCAGCAGGGCATTGACTACTTCGCCTGCACTAGGGTAGCTGCGAGACCTTTGGGTCTCAATGGACTTATGACCAGAGGCATCATCTTTCCCCGCCACCGTGGTGCACCTACCGCCGCCATGTCATGGGAGGAGAGAGGTGGTAGGGGCATCCCATGGCTTCCGGAGTACTCCATCATGTTAGGTCGTTACAATTAGAAGGAGGATTTCGTACGGATGCATGCCAATATACTAGTAGCTCCTCCATATGTGCCTGATGAGGTTCCAGCAGAGGATGAGGAGGAGATGGGAGGAGGAGATGATCAGGACGCAGGAGAGGCCAAGCATGACTTTGGCTCATTTCCAGACCAGCCGGCCGACTTCCCGGAGCCGCCTAGGAGATCTCCCCATCAGTTTAGACCTTCCGGTTCTTCTTTCTCACGCCGGGCTAGTGTGAGTGAACGGCCGACATGGATGGAGACTCCACCTGCTTGGTATGGACAGCATCCATCTTGGATGGGAGCTCCACCTCCTTGCTATGATCAGCCACCAGTTGCACCCACACCTATCCAGCAACAGCAGCCGGAGTGGTTGCACTAGCCTCCAGCTTGGTACGAACAGCAGCCAGCATGGGCGAGCGATATTTCTAGGAGAGTGGGAGACCTAGAGATACACCAGCAGGCTCATGATGAGGAGCGGCAGGAGAACGCCAGGATATTACGAGATGTGTACTGACAGCAGTTTGAGTGTCCCTTCAGCTCCGATTTCTTTCCATACCCGCCACCTCCTTCACAGTGATCTCCATGGCTGCTTTGAGCCACTCCACCGCCATTAGTGAGTTTCTTTGTTTCTTTTCTTTATTTTTCTTGAACATTGAGGACAATGTGTATGTCAAGTATGGGGTGGGGTGTGACTCTCGTTTGTAATAACTCGATACACTTGTTTGCTTTCAATTCCATGAACACTTGCATCTTTCATTTATTTTTCACACGTTTCATTATTGCATTGCATTGAAAAGCTTTGAAAAATCCATAAAAATTTTGAAAATTTTGAAAAATTATTGTGCTTCTAAGATTAGAGATGATTTCTATGATGAATCTACTTGTGAAATGGGTTTTTGGTGACATTTGTATGCTTGAATTGAATTATGAACTGTGAAGAGATTATGATGTTTATCCTTTCTTGCAAGTTTCATAATGTGAAAGTTTTATCTAAATCATATTGAGAAATGAAGGTTGAAATCACAATATAAGTTCTTATACTTCTTTATGAGATGATTAAGGCACCTCGATTTTCTTACTTCTTTCTTTGATCATTTAGCTCCTCAATGAAAATATTTGCCTCCTTTACCTATTCGGGATTTAGAAAGATTTAATTTTGTCATTTTTGATGTGGGAGGGCCATGAAAGCAATTGTTTGAATTCAAAGTATAGGAAAATAGGTTTGGGGAAGTCAATCATGATGATGAGTAACTCGGCACCATTCACATAGCCGGGTGTTTGTGTCTTGTCAAAGTCGGATTGAGCGATATTCCTAACGGATTATGGTATGTGCATCAAGGTTTTGAGGCATCTCGAAATTGAGAAACGTCAATCTCCTAGGCTTCAGTTATTGTGCACCGCTGTCCATATTTCCAAAAGAAAAGTCGAAAAATTATGTGCAAAAAGTATAGAGCAAAGCTCTAAGTTGGTGGTTAGTTCAAATGGTGAAAAGAAAAGAGTTTGTGTTGTTCCTTCTTCCCGGATTCATACACCACATTCCTTTACAAGTTTCCCACCCTTTTCCGCATTCTTGACCTTACTTGAAAGTCCTTGAGATCGTAAGAGTGTTATTTGATTTGGTGATCTAAATTGAAGTTTCACATGTTTGATTTTGACAATACTTGAAGGTTATGATGTTTGTCTTGAAGTTTATGCAATTTATGATGTTCCTTTACTTTGCATATTTTGGTTTGTGTATGAACGTTTTCAAGGATGAATGAAGCAAGATTTGAGGATGATCTATTGATTAGAAGCACATTACAAAAAAGATTATTTTTTTTTGTTTTGCATTCATATTTCATTCTACCTTATGTTCTAAGCTTTTGAAAACCTTGCTTGGGGACAAGCAAGTGACAAGTATGGGGTATTTTGATAGCATGAAATATGACTATATTTTAGGCACTTGTTTTGATTGTTTTTCCCTCTTTGATGTGTACATGGATATGAGTTTGAGTCATTTATGAGCACATTCATCTATTTTACCGATATAGAGATCTACACTAGCTTTGTTTTGTTTATAGGTGAATAAAGGCTTGAATTAGATCATATTGTGGAAGGATAGGAGTATTTGATCATGTTAGATGTCAAGGAGATGCTTTGGAGAAGTTAAGGAAGGAGCATGAGTGAAGAACATCATGAAACAAAGGCTTTCACGAAGACTTTTGAGTTCCACACCCTAAACCACAACCGTGGTTATGGGTTGGGTTCGTAGAAAGTGATTTTGAAGAGCAACAGAAAGTTCCACGCCCTAAACCATGGCCGTGGAATCTTGTACTAGTAATTTCCATGACGAAGTGACGTGTCATATTTACCACATCAGCGACGGTTATTGGGCTTTTCTCGTAACCCTATTTCGCCCTATAAGAAGGCTCAAGAAGGGAGTTTCGAGGAGGGTCGCTTAGGTTTTCATTTTACCTTCACTTGCAATTCCGTGCTTAGGGTTGATACGAAGGATTGGAGATTTCGGATTGTGGCTTGAGAAAGACGCAATATTGAAGATTGTGTACTTCGAGATTTTCTTAGGGTTACCTTTGAAGACGGATTGACACCCCGTTCTTCGTTTTTCCTTAAGATTGTTGTGAGGATTCCTGTTTCATATTCTGAATTCATTAAACATAATACTTGGTTTGTCGGATTTGAGATTGACTTTGATTGTTTATTGAGTTTTCGAGGGTTTTTATCTTTTTCTCTTCTTAATTTGATATTTGATTTAATGACTATGATTATTGGCTAAAACCCTTTAGCAATTCTAAGGTGAAGGGTTGATAGTTGTGGCTTAGATAATGATAGATCGATCGTAAACAGATTGGACCCTGAGAGTATGAGAAACCTCGTCGACAGCCTAATCCACGGCCTGTTCTTGAGTTCCACGGCCGTGGTTCTTCAAGATCTAGCCATGATTTCCTCTGTTTTACGACCTTTGCTTTTGCTTTAATCCAAAGTTAGAGATTTGCTTTAACCTATCCTTGGCTTGCCTTTCCTAGGTAGTAGTGAGACTCAACATCCTCTACTTTGGTTTCGAGTGTCACAACCTTAACCGTTTTAGTTTATCTTTTGATTCCTTGGGTTTGGGTATGGGTATATGAGAGTAATTCTTGTCCTTAGATCCTTTCTATATTGCAGCCTCAACAACCTTTATAGAGAGTGTCCTTGGTGAGATATATAGGGTTTTGGAACTTCACCGTACATAACCTTACATTAGTTATACCTTTGCAATCTCGACTCTGTCCTTATATTTATAGAATATCTTGAATCGATTACCATGATTGGATACTTGGATCTTTAGGATTGCTGTTTTCCCAATATTTGCAAAGCTTCTATACTTTATTCGCTCGATAATTTGTGAACTGAATTTGATCCCCCAAATCCCTGAGTTTGATACTCTGGAATTCTTGCTTTACTACTCCGATCCGTACACTGCGGGTTCGCTTGCTTTGATTTCAGTTTTATAAATTAAAACTCATTTGCACGCACACTTTGAGGCGAATAAAGTCGGCCATAGTGACATCTCTGGAAAGAGATTTGAGTTCTTCAAGATTGATTGTGGGTAAGTGGCAGTCAGGGAAAAGGTTTTGAGGGTTATGGGGGGGGGGGGTTGCGGGCTAAGGATGCTAGCAAAATGGGCGGTTAGGATATTTGAGATCTCAATGGGATCATGTGTGGGACCACTATCGAGGTCATGGGATTTAAGGATACTCTTGATTGCATTTTGAGCCTGCTTGGAAGTGATGCTTTTGAAGAAAAACCTATTGCATTGGTCCTCATGCTTTGCCTAGGAGATTTTGGAGAGTTGCGCAAGGGAGGCTCTGAGGAGATCCTTGTTTGAGTTGAGAAGGATTAGGGTGTCACGTTCCTGGGCTAGAAGTTGAGTGTTGAATGGGGTAGTTTGGAGGCCGGCTTGAATGGAAGTAAGGCTGGTGTGAAGGTTTTTGATTGTGGAGTGGAGAATCTCCAATTTGGCACTAGGGAATTTTTTCATGGTAGGTTTAAGCCTCTTGAGTTTGTGGGAAAGGTTATGAAGACGGTTTCCAGATGGTTGAGTTGAAGGGATAAGCCAAGAGCGCTTCACAGTAGCCATGAAGTCCTCGTGAGAGGCCCATGAGTTATTAAAGCGGAATTGGCGCTTCGAAGGGGTAGGTTTAGGGTTAATGGATAGCACTGCAAGGGAGTGGTCCGATAGGTAGGGGTTATCGAAGAAAGTTGTGGAGTTTGGGTTAAATGAAGCCCAGATCGGGTTAACAATGATGCGATCCAGTTTGCACCAGATCCTAGACGCCAATTGCTTGTTATTCCAAGAAAATTTACAGCCCGAATAGACATGGCCAGTGAGGGAATGCGCTGAAAAGCAGTCGGTGAGCTCCGTCGACGGAGTAGAGGGAGCATAAGGCCTCTCAGTAATCTTCTCATCCATGCTCAGAATGGTGTTGAAATCACCCATGAGAACCCAAGGTGCATTGATGGTGAGAAGCTTGATAGTGGTGATAGCATCCCATAAAGGAGGGCGGTCTTCAGGCCTGTTGTGGGCATACACAAAGGAGCATTCAAAAGAGTCGTTTGGGTGGGTGATGGTACTCTCTTGGTGAGTCTGGGCTAACTACAGTGGATGATCTGGTCGTCTGAGATCATGGGAGTGATGGAGGTGGTATTAGGGTTCCACCAGATCCATATGCGCTACTTGAACAATGGGGAGTAGTTGGAGATTTGGTTCCAGCTAGGGATAAGATGAATGAGACTCTCATCTTTTCATCCGAGAGTCTTGTTTCTAGGATGGCAAGGACATCAAGATTATGCGTTCTAACCATTTGGCGAACAGCATGTTGCTTGTTGGGGTGGTTTAAGCCCCGCACGTTCCATGCACATAGGTTAAGATACAATGACAGCTTCGTTATCCATGCAGGCAACCTTGTTACATGCAGAAAGAGAGGTAGTCATTGGGGGAATTTGTTAAATAGGGGCACTTCGGTAGCTTCGAACGCCGTCAGAGACGAGCAAGGTGGTTTGGGGTAGGGAGGGAAGGGTTTGCTCGGTGACGGTAGGAGAGGTGTATGGTGGTGTCTCGTAGACAGCCTGGTAAGGGGAGGGATAGACATGGATTTTTCCCCATGGCAGGTTATGGCAGCCATAGAGGATGGAGGTTGAGTTGTCTGAGGTTGGGATTTGAGAGCGGGGGTAGGGTTCAGGGGGGTAAGATTCGGTAGGATGGGTCGGGGGTTGGAAAGAAGGGTTCTTGGTTTGAGACTAGAGGAAGGGGGTGGCGTCTGTTATGAGTGCAAAGAGGGATGGTACGGGTAATCTTCGATTCATTGCATTGGTGACCGAAGAGCTTGCATTTGGGGCAATGCTTGGGCAGTCAATCATATGTGAGTTTCTGCAATATGGATTCACCATCGGGGCCAAGAAGGTTCACTTCACGTAGTAGAGGTTTTGAAGCTTGTATTTCCACCAGGATTTTAGCATATCCAAGTCGGTTCTGATTTGCTAAGCATGAGTCCGTAAGAAGAGCATAGCCAATAGCTGAGCCGATTTTAGCAAGCATTATTGGGGACCAAAATATGTAGTCAAGATCATGTAAAGAGGCCCAAACTGGGATTGAGGATAGACTAGAGTAGTCTAGGGGCATGCCATGCTTCCACCGCTTGAGAAGGAGGGAGGAGGAGCCTGATAGAAGCCAAGGGCTGCCTTGGAGGATAGAGAGAAGATCTTCTTCATATGAGAATTGGAAGATGAATACTCTGTTCTCATTACGAAGTATCTTAGGGAGTTTGACATGGTTCCAGACGAGAAAGACGTGGTTTGCCATTCTTTGGAAGGCCAAAGGGCTGCCAAGGGGAAAGCCGACCAACGATAGATTCCATCTAGATACAGTGTCAGCCACATCATCATTACTGAAGCTGATGACCCCATTTCGAGCCCAAGAGAGTATGTTAAAGGTATATTGTCCCTAGACATAGCATTAAAAAGGGCTTCTTTGAAAGATGCTTTTGGGGGACAAGCAGTCGGACTGGTGGGGTCCCGATGAGTAGTCGAAAGGTTTGGGACGGTTTAGCCACCCAAAATGTCATCAGGTGCATGAACTAGGGGAAAGGTTGGCATGCAGGGATACGAAACGGTGGGGTTCACATCCATGCAGGAATGTGGGACGACAATAGTTTCAGAAGGACAATGGGTATCCAAAGCGGTCGAAGGCAGCACTGGGGACGTTAGCATAGAAGGTGGAAGGAGGGGTTTATCTGGTTCAAGGAGTGGCTTGGGGGGGGGTTTGGTGATGGTGAAGATGGGACAGGTGAGAATAAGGTATCGGAGGATAAAAGGGCGCAGCAACAGGTTTTGGTTTGGATAGCCTTTGATTATTAGAGAGTATAAGGTCTTTAGGGATAGTTTCAAAGGGGTTGGGAGTAAGCATGTCCACGGGTCACTGGTCACCCGTGACCCGGCGGGTTCTTATCCGGCGGGTACGGGTTCCCCCGGGTCGCGGGTACGGGTAAGGGTCATGAGATCCTTATCCATCGACCCGCCGGGTAGACCCGGGTAACGGTCATATTTTAAAATAAAAAAAATAAAAATCTCAACGGCTATATAGTTGTTGGGTTAGCCGTTGTAACGGCTACATTATAAAAAAAATTAAAAAACAATAAACTATAATAAATCTAACCCAAAAATATTTCTATAAATACCCCAACCCCACTTCATTTCATCTCACACCAATTCTCATTCAATCATCTATTCACTCTCTCAATCTCTCCATAATTTCCAACTCTTACATTCAATTACTCTCCTAATCTCATATTCTTATTCTCTTATTTTGTTATTAATTTTTCATTTTACTACTCTTACTAATACATTCTATTATTCAAAAAAAATGTCTAGCCGAGGAAGACGTTCCGTTAGCGGTGTCGGTCCTTCATCCGGCGGAGGTGTTAGCCGAGGACGTCATTCCGTTAGCGGTCCTCCAACAGGTTCGGATTTAAGGCGGGGCTTATTAAGAGGAGATCACGAGATCCTCGAGGAGGAGGATATCAACATGGAATCACCTCCTTTCCCCAACACCCAAGAATCCGAGACCCAATTCCCGGAGGAGCCTCCGTTGAACAACACTCAACTAACGGCGGCGGTCTTCCGATTTTGGTTCACAAAAGGTGCTCCCGATGCCAACGGGGTTTACTATGCCAAATGCAATTTTTTTTCGGCACAATACAAGCACAAAAAGGGAGAAGGCTATGGGAACTACAAGAGGCATATTCGGAATGAGCATCCCGAAAAAATGGGATTGGCACGAGGGCAAACACAACTTACCGGGTACGCATCTACCTCTAACCAACCTCCTTCTTTATTTACATATGATCATGCTTCTTCTACGGATGCATTTTCGGAAATGTTATCCGTAGATTCTTTGGCATTTAGTTTTGCACAAAATGTTGGTTTTAATGATTGGATGCAAAATCATGCTCAACCCGTATAAACCGATTTCCCGCCAAACCGCTAAAAGAAAAATGATGCATAAATATAGAATTCGTAAAGAAGAATTGATTAAATATTTTATGGAAAACGGTGATATTCAAGTTTCTATTTGTAGTGATATTTGGACCGACGGTTTTCAAAAAAATTCATATATGGGTATTACTTGTCATTTTGTTGATAAATTTTGGATTTTAAACAAAAACAGTTTTAGCATTACGAGTTTTCAACGAACAACACACCACCCAAAACATTGCCTGTTTGATTGCAAATGTTTTGGAAGAATATAGATTACTTTCACGAGTTTTTTCAATCGGTTTTGACAACGCCTCCGCTACCACGGCTTCCATTAAAGATTTAACCAACTATTGTAAGCCGACGATTGGAGGTAAATATTCCACATTAGGTGTGCCGCTCATATTTTAAACTTGTGTGTTCAAGAAGGTTTAGCATACGTTGGAGATTAAGTACAACCTATTCGAAAAATTCTTAATGAACTTTGGTCTAAAAAAAATATACGTATTAAATGGTATGCATACTGTAAACAAAATAACGTTTATCCTAAAAAAATTCCAAAAGATGTTTGTACAAGATGGAACCCTACTTACAAAATGATTTCCGAATCATATGAATATCGAGATCTTTTAAGTGGTTTTGCCGCACAACATATTGACGGTGATTCTGTTTTCGGTGAATCTTGGGTTTTAGCAAGAGATGTAATGGAGGTTTTTAAATATTTTTATGATGCTACTAATACTTTTAGTTATGTTTATACACCAACTTCAAACATATTTTGTTATGTAGCAATTAATATTGCATTTGCACTTCAACAAGGTCTTTTAATTGATAATATTTCACAAGCTATTTATACAATGCGAACTAAATGGTTAGATTATTATACAACTATTCCCGATATTTTCCTTGTTGTATTTGTGTTAGATCATGGACGTAAAATGGATGGTTTAAAACAACTTTTAGAAAGTTATTATGAATTTTTAGATTTACAACAAAATCCCGATTGTCATATTTCTACCATAATTGCTAGAGTTAGAAAACTATTTGATGAATTATTGGTTCAATATCGTGTTTCCGATCAAGGTCAATCTTCTCAACCCCCTCCTCGTCCTTCATCTTCCACTTCATCTAAATTTAAATCAATTGCTAGAGATTTGTTTGGCCCGAAAAGGGCCACGTCGAGTTCCCATTCGGAACTCGACGAATATCTAACCATTTCTTTTGAGTTTGCCAATGATGAAGAAGAAGAGGATTTCAACATATTAGAATGGTGGAGCCGACCGGAGAGAATGAGGTTCCCTACCCTCTCAAGGATCGCGGCACAAATTCTCGCCGTTCCCGCCTCAACGGCAGCGGTTTAGCAAACCTTTAGCCGGAGTGGAAAGGTGCTCGATCCGACGAGATCAAACATGTTGCCCGAGACGTTGGAGACACAAGTCCTACTAGCCGATTGGAGGAAAGCGGAAATGCGAACACAAAAAAACAACCTCTCGGCGGAGGAAGGCGACGAAGATGACGACGAGCGACAACAAACGCCATCGGATGTATCGGCGGGAGAGTCCGACGACTAAGGTAAGGGCCAATCGGGGATATAAACAAAGGTAAGAGAACTATGTGGGTTTTGATTCCTCCTCCCCGAGAGGATACGTAGGCAACCGGGATTCCGGTTCAAGGCCAATTCTTCCCTTTTTTTATTTAAGTTCAAGCACAATAACAATTCTCCTCTCTTTATTTTCTTTTTTTTAAGTTTAAGTCCAATTGTTTTTATATTTTTTTTTTTTAAGTTGAGGTGGCCAACCCGCCGACCCGCCGGGTCTGACCCTTGACCCGGCGGGTCGCCAACCCGGCGGGTCGCCAACCCGGCGGGTTGGCCATTTATACGGGTCCGGGTCACCCTTCCCGGACCCTTGACCCGGCGGGTCCGACCCGTGGACATGCTTAGTTGGGAGGGTGAGAGGGTGAGGGGATCTTTGTGGGTTGAGGGATTTCGACCAAGATCGGAGAGCTTGATCGAAAGACATTTGGTGCGTCTAGAGCCACGCATGGAAGCGGTCGGAGGGTGGGTTTTGGAGGGGCGTGGCAGGGCTGCCACGTAGGGGGGTGGACGGCGTGAAGCCGGGCGCCACCGGGGGATGAGAGAGAAGAGAGCGTTTTTTGTTTGTGACTATTTTTAATTTCGTTCAAAATTTTTGTTAGTTCAAATTATATTGTACATACTAATATGCTTCATACATTTTTTACAAAAAATTTGAAAGTTCAACATAATGTATGATCTAATAATATAAAATGTTTGAACTAATAGAACACTCTATTTGAACTAATAGTATAAAAAGTTGAATTTTTTTCTTCTTTATCTTCTATTTCTTATGGACACTTTTTAGTATTGTTTGGTACATTTTGTTCAATTTTTTTGTTTTATTTAGTTCGGATTATATCGTACTAATGGTTCATACAACTTTACAATTTTTTTCTTAAGTTCAAAATAATAAATTAACTAATAATATTAAATATTTGAACTAATAAAACACTTGATTTAAACTAATATTATAAAATTTTTGAAATAACAAATATTATAATAAAGTATACTAATAACGGTAAGTCTGTAACTATAAAAAATTTGAACTTTTATAATATTAATTTAATTTCTGGCTATTATTAGTTCGAACATTATGTTTTATTAGCTCGGACATTGTATTTTATTAGTTCAATATGTACAAGTAAAAAAGTACCTGGAAACATAATTCATAAATAGAACAAAATAATACATGAACTAACGATAAAAAATATAGAATTGTTAATATATAAATTTCGAACGCAATGCACTAAATTTAACTGAGATAATGAGTGATACAATTTTTAATAAAAAATGAAGTCAATACCACTTCTAGAAAAAATAAATTTTTGAAAGGAAAGATTATCACCACAACTCTCATACGGTTTCTTACTTGAATCATTCCCTAAACTATAACCTATTTTACTTTGTACTAAATTTATTCGTTATAATAGATTTTGAACCATTGTTTTTTATACGTGCAATGATATCGAAATTTTCGGAGTTTTGGTATTATTTGAAATGATCGAACAATTTGGAAAATTTTGGAGCCACTTATTTAAACTAATTATTTTCTTGACTCGATAGTAGATTATGATATATTAGAACTCATTAAAAATTGGAGAAAACGCTCTCTCTAACCTAGAAGCGAAAAGTCTAGGCGAACTTTTTCTCGAGCGTTTTGTCACGACGGTTATGGAGGAGGGGAACCCGCCGGCGAGTGGGAAGGATACGATAGACTTGACGGAGGGCATTGAAGGGGATGTTGAGATGGTCGAACCAGATACAGTTAAGAACAAAGAGCCAAGTGAAACTATGGAGACAGCACAAAAAGAAGCAGGCTCGCCTGCAGATGGGACGACTACAGCAGTTACGCTGAAAACAATAGAAAGTATGGAGACAAATACTAATGTTGAAAAGGTTCCCAAAGCGGTTCAAGCATCTGCAGATGGAGATAAAGCACAGGCTTCAAGCGAGGGGAAGAAAGCACCAAAAAAGTGGAGTGAGGTTATTGGAGATTCCAAGACAAGTGTTGAATGGAAAGACAAAATATCAAAGGATTCTCTAAACGGTAAGGTGAAAGCTTCCCGTTTGGTGCAGATGGAGATCCAGTGATGGAGATGGATGAGAATGTCACGGCTGATCTTGAAGCTAGATGGACGAATTCAATTGTGTCGAAGGTTCTAGGGTTCCCGGTGGCATTTCCGGTCATGGAGCGAAAGATCAAGGAACTATGAAAATGTGGGAATAATCTTCAACTCATTGACCTTGATAACAATTATTTTCTGGCGAGATTCAATAACAAAAGTGAACTGACGATGGTTCTAATTGGGGGACCGTGGGCTGTGTTCGGCCGATGTCTGATTATGAAAAAGTGAACGCCAAATTTCACCACAACTACTCCCATCACTTCAGCTCCTATTTGGGTCAGGATTTCGGGGGTACTGGTACAGTGGTATCATGAAGTCATAATATGGGATATGGTCAGCGGCATTGGGGTACCCATCTCTATTGATCCAAAGACTTTGCATTTCAACCGGGGTCGGTTCATACGAATTTGTGTGGAAATTGACTTCGGAAGGCCATTGAAAAAAGAGATAATTATCAATGGTAAGAAATGACCTATACATTACAAGGGACTCGACACTATCTGTTTTAAGTGCGGACGCTATGACCACTATGCTTCGCATTGTGAATTTAGCGAGAGAGTTAACCATCAGAATACAAAATCTAAAGAAAGTCCGGAGAAACAGCAGGAATTTGAGGCACAAGACCATGAATCTGAGAACACGCCGGAATAAGTCAAGAAGATCCCCATGAACACCGACGACGATCAAGCCGGGTACGGATCATGGATGATGGTTTCTCGGAGACACAAGTTCGATAAAGGAAAGAATAATTCGGAGCCGCAACAAGGAAACTCTAGTAATCAAAACAAGCAGAATAATATATCGGGACATGGAACGTATCACCAGCAGAAAGGAAGGAATATGGTATCGCATGACAAAGGAAAAAATGTCGTTATAACTCCACAATCGGCTGTGAGAGAAATAGTGGGCCAGAGTAAGGAGAGCATCAACAGGCCCATTGTAAAGGCCCAAGGTAAAGACGGGGCTTCATCCAGCAAATCCAACGAGGTCACTCCGGGGAATGCCAATGGGCTGATTTTCGAGGAAAAGGCAAGTCAGAAGGAAGCGTCCGACCTAGAGAAACGCAAGAAACGGAATAAACTCCATAATGATAGAAGAAGAGTGTCCATGAAAGCCAAAGCCGTAGAAGAAGAGAATATCATAGAGACATCCCTGAAGAGACAGAGGCAAGATAATGATACCCACAGTAGAAGAATACTCAATGAGAGAGTAGAGAAATTAAAAGGAGGAGAGGGAGAGGGCATGATAGAAGCTACAGTGAATGGAACACATACGGATATGGAGCACGTGATTCCGGGAAAGGAGCATGGTAATGGAGAGAGAACCCAAGACTCTGATAGTGAAACCATAGACGCCCAGGGTCAGACGGAAATGCCTGAAAAGGAGCAAGCGCTTGAGTACCAGGAAACTCCGGTCATGGCTGCTACAAGTCAACAGTGTATAGGCCTAAGTGGAGTGCCCTCGACTAGTTCGATTCAGAGTCACGTTAGGAACGTTGAAGGGAGTACTTTGGGCTCGATGAAGGCTGTAGATGTGGAGGTAGAGGCCATGGATGCTGAGGCAATCCATTAACTACATTCTCTATGTTCTCTTAGGTTTGTAGCTTTCACCTCTTTCCTTTGTTTCATTATGAATTGCATAATCTGGAATGTACAAGGTGTTGCTAAGAACAGTTTCAGAAGCGCCATTAGGTATATGTGTAATCACCATAAGCTGGATGTGCTTGTTATCCTGGAACCCCGCATTTCGGGTGATCAAGCTCAGAGAGTGTGTAGCCGGCTAGGTTTTGGAGGGTGTCACAGGGTAGAAGAGACTGGCTTCGAGGGTAGTTTGTGGCTCCTTTGGAAGGACCCTGGGTATCAGATTACCATCATTAACTACCGTGAGTTTTTCATCCATGTCCGCATGTTGCATGCGGGGAAGCCGCTTCACATGGTTGCGGTTTATGCTCCGCCCACGGACACGAGAAGAGTTCCTTTTTGGTTGGCCCTCGAGAGAGAGTTAGAAGGTATTACAGAACCTTTCGTGGTAGGAGGTGATTTTAATTGCATCTCGTTTGATTATGAGAGGAGAGGTGGTTCGGGTAGGCTCAATAGAGACTTTGGAACTTTCTTCGATAGCAAAACTAGAAATAGGGGAGTGCAGAAGAGGCTGGATCGAGTGTTGATCAACCAGGAAGGACGTCTTCTGTGGCCGGACGCTTCAGTACGCCATTTGGCAAGATACTCGTCGGATCATGCCCCTCTTCTCCTTAGATTACAGCCTAGAGCTAGTATTGGACGTCACAAGAGACCTTTTAGGTTTGAAGCTGCTTGGATGACGCATGCCGACTTTTTCCCCATGGTCAGACGGTGTTGGAACTTACACGCGGATTCAAGTATTCCTCTCTCTACCTTTAAAAATTGGCTTATCTCATGGAATTGTAGGGTTTTTAAAGACGTGTTTTGCAGGAAGGACCACATAACCAGAGATCTAATCACGATTCAAAGTACTAATCCAACAGATGAGGCTAATTCAAGTATCTTGAGAGAGCAAGAGGCAATTCTGAAAGATGAGTTAGATAGAGTGCTAGAGCAAGAGGAGATACTATGGTTCCAGAAATAGAGGGAGCAATGGTTTTCGTTTGGAGAAAGAAACACATCCTTCTTTCATACCTCCACCATCATCCGGAGAAGACGTAAGAGAGTGGACGGATTGCGAGATTCAGATGGGAATTGGGAGGAAGAGGGTTCCGGTATGATCAAGATTGTTACGGAGTACTTCAATCGGATCTACAGTATGAGCGACACCAACGTTATCCGGACCCATGATGTTATTACTAACGGTTTTCCGGACTTAGAGGAACGTGATATGACGGATCTTATGAAGGCCATCAATGGAGAGGAAGTGTGGAAATCGGTCATTAGTATGGGTGCATTCAAGGCCCCCGAAGTTGATGGGTTTCAACCTATATTCTATCAGAAATGTTGGAATATAGTTGGATCTTCGGTTATTCCGGAGGTTACTAAGTTCTATGCTACGCAGAAACTTCCTAGAGGACTGAATGATACCCTTATTTGCCTGATAGCAAAGGTGGGGAATCCGGAACATATCGGTCAGTTCCGGCCCATTGCCCTTTGCAACGACCTCTATAAGATTATCACCAAAGTTCTTGTCCAACGTCTCCAACGGGTTATCAATTATCTTGTGGGCCCTACGCGGGGAAGTATCATTCCCGGGAGGTATATACAGGATAATATTGTCCTAATGCAAGAGATTTTCACTCTACGAGAAAGAAGAGAACCGGATGGAAATGGATGATTCTCAAGCTTGACTTAGAGAAAGCCTATGACAGGATTAGGTGGGATTTCGTGGAGGAATCGATCGAGGCTGTAGGTTTTCCGAGGGAATGATGCTGTATGATTAGGGAATGCATCACTACCCCTAGAATGCAGGTACTATGGAATGGTGACCTTACGGATCAGTTCACACCAGAAAGGGGGTTGTGACAAGGGGACCCCCTCTCACCCTATCTTTTTGTTCTATGTGTCGAACGTTTGAGTCACCTCATCCTAGAGACAGTAGAGCAAGGTAGATGGAACCCCATTAGATTTTCTAGGGACGGACCTAAGCTTTCTCATCTGTTTTTTGCGGATGATTTAACCCTTTTTGCGGAGGCATCCACCGAGCAAATGAAAATAGTGATGAGTTGCTTGGATAGCTGTTGAAAAGCTTCCGGACAGAAGGTTAGTACCGAAAAATCCAAAACTTATGTGTCTCCTAAAGTTACTCAGGAAACTCAAGATCGGATCTATAGGATGAGTGGCATAGAGGTGACGAGAAATCTGGGGAATTATCTCGGTATGCCACTCATTCAAGGACGCGTTAACAAGAGTACGTTTGCGGGCCTTCTTGACAAAATCAATGGGAAGTTGCCTGGATGGAAAGGACGGAATCTGAGCCTTGTGGGCGTGTTACGCTCACCAAATCTGTTATCTCGGCCCTCCCCATTTACTCGAGGCTTCTATGCTTTTACCGGTTAGCATATGTTCGGAAGTCGACAAAATATGTCAGAACTTCGTGTGGGGACACAAAGAGGGTAGTCGACCCATGCATATTGTTGCTTGGAAGCACGTATGCCTATCCAAAGAGAGGGGAGGGTTGGGCATTAAGGTCATGAGAGATCTTAACATAGCTCTTGTAGGGAAGCTTGGTTGGAGATTTTTGAATGACGAAACGAGTCTCTGGGCCAAGACGAATAGAAGTAAGTACGTCCGGTCGAATGGGAGTAATCATGCTAATACATCTCATGTCTAGAAAAAGCCTACAAGTTGGCATCAATGATGTAGTCTCTCCTAGGCATAAAAACGTGCATGACGGGAAATCGGTGGTCTTCTGGAATGACGTATGGGTTGGAGATAAGACGTTGTTGGAGCTTGCTTCCAATCCAGTGCGCACGGATCTGAGAGAGAGGAAGACTCGTAAATTCTGGAACCCGGACACAGGTTGGATCTGGAACCTGTTTAGTGAGTATCTCCCGTCTGCAACTCTTTTGAAGATTGCGTCGATAGGGCTTGTTAAACTAGATATCCAGGAAGGAACAGTAAGTGGAGATATGGAGTTTAGAGACGTGTTGAGTTGGATGCACAGCCCAAACGGAAACTACACGGTTAACTCAGCTTATAAGTTGATCAGAGGAGGCGAAGAAGAGGTCGACGGAGACAGTGTGACGTTTAAGGCTATCTGGAAATTACAGGTGCAGGAACGTGTGCGGACGTTCGCGTGGAAGCTGATGTGGGGCGGAGTTTTGTCCAATGAAGACCGTCTCAATAGGCATTTGACGGATGTGGCTGGATGTCCGTGCTGCCCTCACGATACATGATCACTTATCCACCTTTTCAGAGACTGCTAGCACAGTAGGCAACTATGGAGACGACTCAACGCTCACAACCGGATCGAAGGTTTTTTTGAAGACCCGTTTGCATCTTGGATTCGAGGTAACTTTTCATCTTTGATTCATTTTAATAGTATGTGTAGTTGGAGTATGATTTTTGTTGTAGGGTTATGGTGGCTTTGGAAGTGGCGGAACGAGAAAGCCTTTAGAGCGGTTCCGGTCAGAAACAACTTGCACACTTTCGTTAATGAGCGAACTTTGGAGTATGTCAGAGCTTGGAAGCTTAACTCAAGTATGACCACCCCGCCTGTGAGAAGGATTGAGCACATAAAGTGGGAGAAACCAACATCGGGGGTCTTCAAGGTTAATTTTGATGGAGCGGTGAGGAGCGACGGTCATGCCACGGCCGCAGGTATCATTAGGAACAATGCCAAGTATGGCAACGGGGATACGTGATTAATCTTGGTATTTGCACTGTACCGATGGCCGAGTTATGGGGTATTTACTATGGTCTAAAGCTCGCCTAGGAGTGTGGATATCGGAAGGTTACCATGGAAACAGATTCCCAGTTAGCTATTTTGCTCTTGGGAAGGACGGTTCCTGGAGCCATCCTCTTTCTAGTCTGGTATGTAAATATCAAGACTTCATCAGAAGGGACTGGGACATCCAGTACCGGCATGCCTTCCGCGAGGCGAATAAAGTAGCGGACTTTCTTGCTAGTTTAGCGTTTAATTTTGACTAAGTGTATTGTTTGACCCTCCTGAGAGTATAGTTGATCTTTTACTTCACGATGTAAGGGGTCAGGCTATCCCCGAATGATTACTACTTAGCCTTTTTCATTTATAAGAAGCGCATTTATATGCGCCGGAGATCACCGAATCTCCTTAACAACAAAAAAAAACTCATTAGTGGTCCTTTCAAAAAAAATAGAACTCATTAGTGGTCACCGGAGGCTCATCGCGATTCGGTGGTCACGGGAGACTTCAGGCTCGTTTTGATTAATTCTTTTTAATTGGATTGTTTGTCAAGCTATTCAAGGGGTGAATATTGGAAAGGAAAGAAAATAATAAATAAAACAATTGGTAAAAACTACAAAGGGAAAACGATAAATACATTAAATATTGACTGTCCCACGTACTACGGAGTATTAGAATTTGAGATGAAAGATAAATGTTTCAGAGTTTGTTATGACGATTCACTAACGTCTGTTTTGTATTCTGTGTCGGTGCAATGGACGCCTTCATTTATGATTTTATATTATTCAAATATATAACACCAATATATTTTTGTTGGGCAATTACATAATATTATATCTTATTTAGCATTATTTTTTTCTTTTAATAACAAACTGTTAGCTTGCTGAAAAGTTATTAACTATGATTGATAAATATAATTATAATTTTTGAATTTGTTTTTTCAATAAAACTTATTATATTTATTGTTGAATACATAATTCATCCAAGAATAATATACCCCGAAGGAAATTAGTAAAATACAAACTCTGCAATATCACTGATAAGCACATCCTATAATGGACGACACCATTATCCGAACGATTAATGTGTACATATTTTTGAATTACGCCATGTAAACAAGTAATGAAATTATTATGAAGATGTAAATTGAAGCCTTTGCAATGGACATAGGCAAAATGTCAATTGAAGGGGATCATACAAAATGATTAAACGATTAATTGAATTTGGGAAGTCTTTTGGGAGATTGATTCACGTTTTCAAAGAAGTTAATCTCATTGTTAACACAACCTCTTGTTGTCGCTTTGCAAGACAATTTTGATGTTTTGTTCGGTCTCATCCGTGAAGATGTTATAGGAAGGCTGAGGTCAGTCGATCCTAATTTCTTTCTTTTTTGTAAAAAAAAAAAACTAAAAACATTTAAATGTAGACTTACACAATAATAGAGCAGGCTGGTGAAGGCAGCTCATTTCTAAAAGCTAAAAACTTAAAATTAAAAGAAGTCCATACAAAAGTTGGTGTGTCCACGGATTTGTAATAAATGAAGAGTGTAAATTGGTGGGGTGTAAATGCAAAAAAGATATTTGACAGGCTGCAAAATTTGCTGCTTTCATTATGATCAGAAGCTTCATATATAAAAAGCTGGGTAGATGCTGATCAAATAGTGAAGTTGCAGTACTATGTATATTGCCATGAATAAGTTTAACTTTTCTTTTATGGAAGTCGATCTGATTGAACATCATCAAAGTACTCCATCAATTTTTCTACCTTGCAACAGCAACATATATTTACACAAGCATTGAAAACAGATCATCATATCAACTAAGTGCTATCTGAATAATTAAGACTACGATATATGGTTACATCCTAAAAAGATTATCATAGCTATAAAAATGTAAAACTAAGAATTAGGGTTTTATCCCATGCAGCTATATAGCAAATTAACATTCATCTCGATCGTAAAGATGGACGTACGCAGAAGATATATATAATTAATCTAGTTTATTGCCGTCACTTTAATAATTATTTCACAATAATGTAAGAGGAATTATTTTTAGACTTTAGTGGAAGTAGAAAAAAAGAAAGTAGAATCTGTTGGAAGTTGGAAGCAAATTAATGCAGTGGTACCTCAGTCTTCACTGGCAGTCGTAAAAGGGATGGGAATCCTGTTTATAAAAGGGTAATCGATGGAGCTCTATTACTCAGAAGCTGGCAAGGCTGTCAATTGTGAGCACTTGCTTGCATCCTCGTGGTTTCTCCAAAAATGGTGGGAAGGGGGATGAGTAAGAGGGTTGTGTTGTTGTTTTTGGTTTATTTTCATGTTTCTATTGCGAGTGTTTTCGGTAGGAATTTGGTGAAGAGTGAGGAAGATGAGAAGTTTCTGTTTGGAAAGGGTATTGGCGGTGGGTTTGGTGGAGGAGGTGGAGGTGGCGGTGGTTTTGGAGGAGGTGGTGGGTTCGGAGGGGGATATGGTGGTGGGTTTGGGGGTGGAGCTGGTGGAGGACTAGGAGGTGGCGGTGGAGCTGGTGGTGGAGGTGGTATTGGTGGTGGACATGGGATTGGTGGTGGTGTCGGAGGTGGGTTTGGGAAAGGTGGCGGTCTAGGTGGTGGAATTGGTAAGGGAGGAGGTATTGGTGGAGGCTTTGGAAAAGGTGGTGGAATTGGTAAAGGTGGTGGTTTTGGAGGAGGTATTGGAAAAGGCGGTGGCTTTGGTGGTGGTGGAGGGTTTGGTAAGGGTCATGGTCTTGGTGGCGGAATTGGCAAAGGTGGCGGTTTTGGTGGAGGCATTGGAAAGGGAGGGGGTTTAGGAGGTGGATATGGAAAGGGTGGTGGTTTAGGTGGTGGTATCGGTGGAGGCATTGGCAAAGGAGGGGGTTTAGGAGGCGGATATGGGAAGGGCGGTGGTATCGG
>BSUD01000008.1:108712914-108729070 GCA_033239045.1 Fagopyrum esculentum | reverse complement strand
GGGGGGGGGGGGGGGGGGGGGGGGGGGGGGGGGGGGGGGGGGTCCGTACATTGTAGGACAGGATATGGGTCTTTATTCTTGTTGCATTGACATTGTAGTGATAGTACTCGGTTGAGAGTCTTATCTTTGTTTTGGATTAATGACTTGGGATATTTCTATTTTGGTTTGAGATTTATTTGTGTCTTGTTGCAACATCCGGTGAACTTGTTGTCAGGCTAGGGTCGGGACCCATTGTGAGGTCCTAACCCGTATCATCTCAAGCTCTTAGAGTTTTGGGTGTTACATGAATTGTGTATCTGAAAGGAGAAACATGACTCCATTAGACATAGTCCGCTCAATGATGAGTTTTGTTGATCTCCCTACGTCCTTTTGGGGGATGCAACCTCACTATTTCCCGCATGCACATTAAATAGAACTCTGTCCGGCTCAAATTTTTTTGGGTAAAGGTAAATTCATAGGAAAAAAACAAAAATAACATAATTGGGCCCGTTAAGACCCAATTATACTAAAATAATAAAGTTTTTGTACATGTTTGCGATCTATTGTTTACGGCCCAAAACATCATATACAAAGTACTTCAGAGATATCTGCAATCCTCGTAAACATACCAACTACCCTGAAACTGATGAGATTAAAATCAAGCCCGGTACATACATAGATAAAATGTATATTAAAGCGAGGAGCAGAATACAAGTCCGGTAAAAACAACCTATTAAGATGTAATCCTCTCTCTAACTCCAATGGGAAATGCCTCATGCAACAACTTGTAGACGTGAGTCCGGATCAATCTCACGAGGATATCTACCGGAATTTTGTTCTAGTCAAACACCAAGACATTCCTAAAATATCAAAGGTAGTAGACCTTAGCACAAAACGCGTATATAATGGATCTACTCATCCAACTTTTTCCATGTATAGTGTGATTCAACCAATCCAATACCTATGATCTAGTGGCGATATCTCCAAGAACTCCAAAGTCCGCACAAACCTGCCTCCAAACTTCACGTGCATATGTGCATCCAAAGATCAAGTGGTTATGAGCCTCACTCTCACTCGTGCACCAACTACAAGTAGGTTCAATACCAAGGAAGTGTAACCTATCTCGGGTATATAACCAGCCAATGATCGTCATCCATGAGATAAAGCAATGCTTAGGCGTATTGGCCAGATCTCAAACTACTATAAACCAATCCACCTCCTAATTAACCATGCGGTCTACGATATCAAAAGTCTCGGCCACTCATAATCTTTCCCTTGGCAGCAAGACTCAAGTATCTCCCCCAGCGGTGTCGTCTAGTCAATAAAGTCAACCATCTCATCTCTAGCGCTAAATATTGCCTTCACCAAAGGCGACTCCCGACGAGTGACAATCCACTGCTCCGGCTTAGAGGTGCAAGTATTTGTGGTGAATCCATCTAACCTAGACAATATCACACTTAGCTTGAATGTACCAATAGTACTTGCACATAAATGCTACATCCAAGACCGGAGATCTAGCAGCCCTGGTGATACAAGAGCATCTTCAGGACTAGAACTCAACATAGAAGCAGCTCTGCAACAAGGAATCATACACCTTGTAAACAAGAGGAATATGTATAGTGCAAAGGATAGTATGATCACATGAGACTCAAGTAGGAGGAGAAAGGGTCTACGTACCATCCGAACGAAGAGGAAGATAACGCACTATAAAAATTATCAAACAAGGAGGTCTTGTATGCATCTATACATAAAGATGCAATCACAAGTAGAAAGAAGGATAAGCACATATATGAGGAATTCACGCTCCTTAATAATAGAAGGCACCGGTCCCATAACCATCTCGGAGCCAACCAGCCATACAAGATGAGACCGGGATCCACATGCAAGATCACTACAACACTCGAACAAGGATACGCATGCACGTACAGAAGGACAAGCATGCACTATCAAAGGCAACATACGTATGCAGGCATGGAGAAGAAACCGGCCATGCACACGTGATATCCAACATGTATGGGTCACGATTGTGGCTAATGTTGGGTTGAATGTGTTATTTTTGTAGTCCGTAAAGACATTTTTATTTATGGTTTAAGTTTATGGGCTTTTAAATGTTATTTTTCAGCCCATGCTATTTTATTTATTTCTTGTAAATAATTAAGTCTTCTAATAGAGAAGTTTAAAGATAAACTTGAAATCATATCTCCTAAAGATACTTGAACCCTAAGTCTTGGAAGATCTATCTTATTAAAACATCGATCTTATTTTATTATTTTCCTAGTGCAAGATCATATCTTATTCTCAATAAAATATGATTATTCGAGCCGGACTACAGGAAGCCCTTACTCGAGCTACACCCTATAAATAGGGATTTCAAGCCTCTTAATTTCTCACCCTGTGAATAAACACATAGATTACTTTTACGGTATTTTCAAGTTGCGATCCGTTGTTTGTGGCCTTCCGTGTGGGAAGTTGACAACAAGAGAGTTCTTGTCGCGTTTTAGCTTGGACTTGTTTGAGGGTGTTATACTTGCGCGCGTCATAATAGGGTGCTTTAACTCGTCACATGCATACCTCCATGTCCTCTAGGGATCATCGATTCCTCTTGTGTTTGGTTTTACAGAAGGGTTCTACAAGATGGTTGTTGGTCGTGTGTTAGGGTCCATCACATCCTATAATACCTCGAGGTCATTGCTTAGGGTTTGACCTTGATATATCCATCTATCGATCCATCCCTCCATCGGATCAACCTCTTTTCATATCCCTTTTATTTCTATCGAGTCTTTTTAGGTGTTGAAAGATCGGACCTTCAAATTACGGCTAATACCCGTATCACCTAGACTTCCCTCTATCTTCGGAAAGCAAACTCTCGGAACAGTTCCTTTTTGGAAAAATGATTCATTTTCCAAGAAAACAATTGGGAGAACTATTCAACTTAATGAGATTCAAGTTGAGCAACAAACTTAACAAGAAGAGGACATACATAATGTCACCGAGGAACTTGACTATATTGATGTTCCTGCCCAAAGGGTAGAACCTCAAAATCAAGACATTCCTCAAGTAGATGATAACCCAGTGGGACCACATGAAGACGTGAAAATTTCACAACCAAAATCTCTTCTATCGTTGGACCACAATAGACATCTAGTAGGGTAAGACAACAACCTGCTTATTTGAATGACTATGTGTTGACTGTTGTGATCGACATTCTATTTTTTATAGAACGGCGAGCCCGAAACCTATAAACAAGCAATGACGGATACTAACTCCGAAAAATGGCTAACAACCATGAAGTCCGAAATGGAATCCATGTTTGAAAATCAAGTATGAGACTTGACAAATTTGCCTGATGGGGTAAAACTTATTGGTTGTATATGGGTCTTTATGATAAAGGCAGACAAGGATGAAAATATTTCGATCCATAAAGCAAGACTTGTAAATGAAGGATATAGACAAATTAATTCATGGTATTGACTACGAATAAGCAAATTCCGCGGTTGTAACGGTCAGATCCATTAGAATTATCCTAGTGATTGCCGCATATAATGACTATAAAATGTGGCATGGATGTCAAGACCACTTTTCTAAATGGATATTTAGAAGAGGGTGTATATATGATACACTTGGGTTTTGAAGATCCAAAAAATCCTACGAAGGTATGCAAGCTTAGGATATCCATTTATGGACTTAAAATATCCAGGAGTTGAAACCTTCGTTTTGATGAAGTGATTAAATAGTATGACTTTATTAGATGTGAAGGAGAGTCTTGTGTTTACAAGAAGCTTAGAAGAAAAAAAGTAGTATATCTTGTCCTGTATGTGGATGACATACTACTCATTGGGAATGATATTTTAATCCTGAAAACAGTCAAAGAATGGCTTAAGAAGTATTTCTCAATGAAGGACCTAGGAGAAGTCGAGTAAATGTCTAGGGTATGAATTCAAATGAATATATGACTAATATCAATTAGAAAGTGAAGATTATGGAGAATCAACAATTATATAAGTTGCAAAATCGACAATTATACAATGCTTGTAACGGATTGGTGGTTCTACCTTTTTAGAATCGGCAAGTTGCAGAATCAGCACACAAGTCACCAGTCCTCACCTGGACACGAAGGATTAGAAAACGAAGTAAAACGAGAGTGTAGAAGATAGGGGTGAGAAGGAAATGCGTATAATTACTTTTTTTTTTCCCTACTAAACAAACGGCCCTTAATGTTAATACCGCATGGATGAAAGCTAATGAGCAATTGAAGTGCTAGCCGGTGTTAATCTCCATGGCCAATTAGAATTAGAAAACTAGAATTATCTCACTATAATATAAAAAGAAAAAGAAAAAGAAAAATAAGCCAATTAGAATGAGAAACGTTGACAGAGGAGTTTTGATTTCGGAATGGGGTTAATCTCCATGGCCATAACCATCGTATCTGCTCTTCCAACGCTCTCCACACCTTCATCTTACTCTTTCCCTCTCTTCATTCATCCTCACTCCACCTCTAAATTCATCCATTTATCCTTATCTTCTCTTCTATCATCGTCATCATCAGCCTCAATGGCGTCGTCCACTCTACCTGTCGCTGCTTCCTCCACCGACGGTACTCTCTTATCTCTCTACTTTTGTGTTTGCCCTACTTTTAGCTTAATTATGCATCCGATCGATTGATTTCTGTAGTATCTGCTTGAATTATCATTTTACTGCTTAAGAAAGGGAAGAACATAACTGAAGGTTGACTTGATTTTCAGTACTATTTTAATATTACTATTATACATTTTGGATGTGTAAAAAGGTATTTCCAATGTGGAATTGGGAGCGGTGTCTTCTGCGGCGATAAGCCAGAATGATTTGCTGATTGTTGGTCCAGGCGTTCTTGGCCGCCTAGTGGCTAAACAGTGGAAAGAGGTATTGATCCTTTCGCATCAGAGAGCACTATGTTACTCTTGCAACAAGCTAGGATATGCTTACTGTAGTTCACATTGCATGCTCGAACCATGTCTGAAGGACATCCTGTCTTCATTTGCTATTTCTCATGCAAATGGAGAAATTAGTTGTTAAGTGTGATTTTTTTGGATAGGAACATCCTGGTTGTCAAGTTTATGGACAGACACTCACCACTAATCATCATGAAGAACTCATTCAAATGTCCATTACTCCTTGTTTAAAGGAGACTAAGCCTACTTTCCGATTTCCCTATGTTATATTCTGTGCTCCGCCTTATCCTAGCCCAGATTATTCAAGTGATATCAGGTGAGATTATGATACTTATTTTCATTTTATTCATGCACTCACTTTTGGCTGTCATTTGATTGTTTTTTTGGTGGAATTAGTTGCATAAGATACAAAGGTTCATGGGCTATTACTTGCAGTATATAACTTCCCCAAGTTTTTTTTCTTGGTGTTACTTGTTAGTTTCTTTTTCTGCTGCATAAGAAAAGCCGTGGGTCGGTAATAGAAGGATATAATGCTGCCATGAATTGATGTGCTTGAAATATTATGGCGATAGTAAACTACCACTTTGTTCTTAGATAATATACTTTCCATATTTATTGTGGTGGCTTTCAGTGAGCATGTACCAAGATGATTCAGATGCTGTGCAATAATAAGAACATCTGGAAGATTGAAAAATCATGTACCGAGGAATAATTCTTTCAATCTAGTATTGTTGCTAATATTGTGTGTGTATATAAGAAAGAATTTGGTGGAGTAGGCTCTTTTTTATGGGCTTTTGTTTTGTATACCCCTCTAATTTTACCACTTTAATTGACTTACCACTATTACTCTATTAGGGTATATTTACTAAATGAGATTATGTTATGGACCTACTTAATAGAGCAATATTGCTAAAAGGCCTAGTTAGTGATATTGCCCTATATATAATAGTATTTCTGGGTCGTTTGATGTGGTTTATCTCCATTTCCAAGGATTAAAATCCAAGCCCTTGTATGGGGATTTTCTTAGTGCCATCAATAATCTGTTTCCTCTTGCCTTGCATTTCCTTAGATTTATTTCTGATTTCGCATGTATCAGTTTGGTTCTTGAGCACTAGCATTTCAAGGACCGAGGGGTGAGGGGTAAGATATATTAAACATGATTAGTAGCCAATTTTCCACAGTAGAAAAGAGTTGCACGGGCTTCTCTATTGAAGATTGATATAACTCTAATTGTTGTCACCCTCTGCTTCTGTATAGGGCTTTGAAATTTTGTGCATATATCTTATATATGTACTTGTTAAAGTAGAGAATTAAGTACCACACACTCATATTTCTGTCTTTGGTTTGACTCGGTACTATAAACAGGGAAGCTTTGTCAAGCTGGAATGGCGAAGGGTGTTTCCTCTTCACGTCAAGCTCTGCACCATATGATTGCAGTGACAACGGATATTGTGACGAGGTGCTAAATCTTTTATCAGATATAGTACGCCTTGTTTCATATTTTATAGTTTTCTTTGTGTCTATCTGCTATAAGCAGAGAAGTACATTTGGGGAAATCTAGGCAAGCCTAGGCTGAACAATTTTATTTTTTTTGTCTCCCTTTTGTGGTTTATTATCCTTCAAATGACTCGGGAAACTGGTTTTTTTCTATTTGCCCAATAGAATATTTTTACTGCAGCATTGATTATACTTAATTTGTGACTTTTACACTCTTTAATCTTTAGTTTCTTGAAATGTATGCATCTGCTTTTTATTTTCAGCAGTTTTCATGATGTTACTAGTATATTGGACTGGAGTATTTGTATCAATTAACGGGTCTAATACGTTTCTGTACAACATTTTAGAGCACTCCATCAGTCCCAATAGGAAGGAGTCCCAGGACAGATGTTCTTTTAAAGGCGGAAAAGGTGGTGCTGGATAGTGATGGCTGTGTTCTTAGACTGGCTGGACTATACATATCCTTTTGTTGCTTTTTATCTGGAAAGATTTACATCATTGTGTAAAATGGAAGGAAGATTATGTATGTTGTTTGGAAGTTTGAACCCTTAACTTCTAATACACAGCAGATAGAGGGGCACATATTTATTGGTTGCAGAAAGGGGTCGTGGAAGCTCGTCCTGATCACATCCTGAATTTGATACATTATGAGGTAATGTTCCAAACTCTTTCATTATTCGTAGCAATATCAGCACGGTTTTCTTTTTCCCCGCTTCATTATCCTGACCGCCCTTACACATCTCCCCCACTGAATCTGAAACAATAATTTAAAAGTTGAGCATTACATTGGATATGTTTTATTTCCCTTAAGTGTGCTGCAATCTTAACTCCTTGACAGTCATATTGGGATTATTTTGGCCGCAACTGGATTCCACTGCCCACATTGTGCAAAGTAGGTCTAGTTCAACTGGATTATTTTGGCTGCAACTGGATTTCATTGCCCACATTGCTGTGCCAAAGGTTGGCCAGAGTAAAGGGAAAATGTGTTTCGTTTTGGATTAGAAATTAGGATTATGTTTCTCATTTCAATTTCACAAACGATAAGTAGCAATTTGTTAAGTAGTTGACATGTGGGATGAGATTGTACGGGTGTCAAAGGGGCGGGTAATCCCCCACCATCACGTGGACGAGGATGAGGAAAATAAATGGGGATGGGAACGGGGATGAGAATAAAGGCATTCCCCATCCCGTGTTGGGGTTGGAATTAGAGGTCGCCGCTCTGTCCCTGTCCCCGTTGAGGATTACCATACGAATTCCCGATAAGACATAAGTAGATTAAATGGACAAATTAATGGTGATTTATAGTTTTTAAATATAATTTACGACACGGGGATGGGGATGACTTTTATTCTCATCCCCGTTGGGATTACCACGGAAATTCCCGATAAGTAGATTAAATGGGAAATTAAAGGTGATTTATAGTTTTTAAATATAATTTACAAAAGTTTTTAATATTTTTATGTGCATTTTATTAAATTGGGTTTTTTTTTTAAAATTTATATTAATTATATTATTTATACAAATGAGTTCCTGTATAAAACTCATGTGAATTTATAAATGAAAATTTAACAACAAAACTCATGAAAAACCCGACGGTAACTATAAATGAGGAAAATTAGACGGGATGGGGATTCCTCGACAGGGACGAATACCCGACGGGGATGGGTACAACCTTTAATCCCCGAGCGGATATGGGGACGGGGATGGGGGCATTATGTTAAACGGGGATGGGTATGCCACTCCCCGAACCGAACACGCCCCATTGACACCCCTAGATGAAACCTAATTGCTCGTAAATAGTTGAAACTCTGATTGACTTTCCTTAACATGACTTTCCTCGCTATTTAAGATGTGTGTGCAAATGTTATATAATTGCAATATACCACTTTCTTGTTTCTGTAACAGGATGCAGCCTCCCTTGCAGTCACAATTTTGAAAAAGAATCTACATGGCCAGATCTTCTTGGGCTGTGATAATCATCCTCTATCAAGGTCATCTTATGCCTTCAGTGCAGTTATTTCCTCTAGGCATGTATAGCCTGCTTTAAACTAGGGTGTACTTGGTTTAACCTAATATTTTTTCCTTCAGGCAAGAAATCATGGACTTGGTTAGCAAAAGTGGCAAGTTCAACAAGAAATTCGAGGCTTTTACAGGTGATCTTGTTTGCTTGATCACATTTCCTGCATTTCTTCGTATTAATACTGCAGTTTCCCTCTGTATGGCCTTATTATAACATTAAGGCAGATTTTGGTATTGATCATCTAGCGTTGTAAAATGCAGGCACCAGTGATCCTCTGGGTAAGAGACTGAACAACTCAAAATCCCGAACGGAGCTCGGATGGGAGCCAAAGTACCCTAGCTTTGCCCAATTCCTTGAGACCATGTAATGATATTGATTGAATTGTGTTTGATTGTTATCCAAACTTGTGTTGCTGAGAATGTGCATCTTGTGAATGTTCGAATCTTGAATGAAGGGGGCTAATACAATGCACATGCGTTGAAATAAGAACAGATTCATAGAAATGCAGCATAAAAATCTCCATATCAGAATTTTATGGGTAAACCAATAATGGATCAATAAAGATAGCCATGACAATGTTTTCCACATAACCAAACGCAAAGCAAATGGAATAAAGAAGAGCAAAATTGTGATGTATTCTCTGCTCTTGATCTATAAGGAGCAAGAACAAAAAAGAAACATTAATTTACTCAAGAAAGACAGGGACGCAGTAACACATGGAAACGACAGATGCTACTAAATCCTCTCAACCACGACGTCCTCATCATCTCTTATACAGAACAATCCTACAGCTTTTAGCTTATGTACTACTCGTCTACACAGACGACTCGATGACTCTCTCCTGCCAGTCCCCGGAAACCATCCCAAGCAACCTGATTCTTATAGCATTCGTCCCTTTACCTTGCTTCGTCAATCATTAGAGCCGTCAAAACTCGCATTTGCTCGCTTCTTCTCCCTCCAATTCTCCCCCCAGACCTTAGCCTCAGCAACTGCTCGTTCTCTGTCAAGGTCTCGGTTCCTTGGAGTTCTCCCTGAGCTGGCACTAGCAGGGCTGTCCAGATCATCCACACCACATCTCCTTCCAGAGCCACCACCTGTATCACTCTTCCCTGATTCAGCTCCGATGCTCAGTTCCCGTAGGTGTTCTCTTCTTCTCATATCAGGGGAATTCTTCTGCAGGGAAGGGGACCCAATACGGGTCCCACGTCTATCTGGACTATCCAAGCTCTCTCCGCCTAGGCTCCTCCTTTCATCTCGGCTCCTCGAGATTCGGTCATTGGGTGCGTTTGGGTCGTACAGTTGAGAGGCCAAGTATGTAATTGCTGTAACTACGTCTCCTATAAGAGGCCTCGTGGCAGCTTGTTCTTGTAAACACATTGCAGCCACTGCAAGGGCTTGGTACAGTCCTCTCATGGGATAGTGTCCTTGGAGAAGCGGGTCTGCCATTTGCGGGAACTTCCTTCGGTCCTTGAAAAGTGGGCGAGCCTGTAGAAAACGGTCATATTGAAGAAATGGTCTTCAACAAACAAAATGTTAATTGCCTTGTTTACTTGAGACAGTTCTTACCCAGGCAACAAGATTGTGCTCTCCATGAGGCTTCATATTGTCAATAGCCTTTCGACCAGTGATCAGCTCGAGAAAGACAACTCCAAAACTGTAGACATCGGATTTCAAGGTGAGTTGGCCAGTCATTGCATACTCCGGGGCACAATAACCATACGTTCCCATGACCCGTGTGGAAACATGAGTCTTGTCGCCAACAGGACCCAGTTTTGCAAGGCCAAAATCTGATAGCTTCGGATGGTAATCCTCATCTAAGAGAATGTTAGATGACTTCAAATCCCTGTATATGACAGGAGGATTTGCTTTATCATGCAAATACTCCAAGCCCTTGGCAGCACCAGCTGCAATCTTCATTCTTGTATTCCAGTCCAAGGGCTCCTTCGCAGCAGGAAGATCTAGAATTCAGAATAACATAGAACTCATTTCATTCTCCACAAAGTTGTTTTAAGAGCAATAAAATCATTATATGCAGGGAATAAAACTTCCTTTCATTTACAGGGTAGATTTCATTCACATTCAAGTGAGTCATGACGCAAGAGAATGTTAGACGGAGGAAAATACAAGTGCTATGGTTTATAATAAATTTCGTCGAAAGTGGTAATTGGATGTTTGCATTAATAATGTAGTCTTGCACCCACATCACTTGTAAACAGTAAATTACTATTTATACTGCATTTTCACCAAATACTGTGTAGTTTAATTTTAAAGTCAGATGCTGCACAATTGTGTTATAAAGCATGACATCAAAACAGGCCCTAGAATAACTTTTGCAGCTGATGCTTGCTACAATATTGTAGACAAATATTTCTACTGATCCTTTTTTTTTCTAGTTTCAGTTCCAAATGTGCATATCAAACCCTAACACGGCCACCTTTTCTCAATTTATTGATGATGTATTACTTGTTTACCTGAGATCAACAAAGTAGAGTTCTAACTATGAACTGCTTAATAAATTTCTGTCAATCTAGAACAATATTTCCTACATATTAAGCAGCTCTAGAAAAAGTATGCCATAACAATGCCCAGATATGTTCTTTACTTTTTCAGCACTTATGAGTTAAAGGGTCTCACGTAACTTCAGTGTCTAATTTGGAATGATATGAAGTCAATCCTATGAGATATGGCACCCTTTGTCTATCTGTATAAGGTCAACTTTGATGGTGTAACAATCGTTTGGTTAGGTAGGAGGCAACAAGAGTTCAAACCACTGTAAATAATTCTGTCAGGGTTGAAGACAGGATCTCGGGCTAGGATTGTTCACCCACCAATAGGAAAAATGAGTTGGGTTTAGACTGTCCTGTTTTATTTAACAAGCAATCCATCTTCCAAACATTCAGCATGTCAAAAAAATTATTTGCTCACGGCCCTAATCTTGCATTAAAAAGAAATTGCGCAGCTAAAAATGTTCTGAAAAATGCAGAAGTTTACTCGAAGTATCATTGGATAGCAGAATTATGAGGAAGTTTTGCTCATCAAGAATTACATGATGTATCATTTAGTGAGCGTTGCAGTTCAGAATAGGTTTTCTTCTTTCAAATTGCTCTCTAGTGTTTCCTTTTGATGAGTGTTCAAAAAGGTGCGCCATGTCAGGCACTAGGATTCATGCGCCTAGATACTCACAGGTGCAGCCCGTTCGATCAAGTGCACTGCCGCACCCTAGGCGCCCAAGGCACAGTTAGGAACACTAAGGTGCACCTCTTGGTGCCTGATATGTTTATTTTTAAAAGATTTTTTTTTTTACAAAAATATATTATAATAACCTTAAGAAAATATATTTATTTAGAATTAAGTATTATATTAACTTAAGGAAATAATTAATGCCATAACTTATTACTGAAATCTGATTTATATCTTTGACCTCGTCTAATCCTATTCAAACTATACTTCTCCTATTCTTTAAATAGTTCCACCCCGTGACCCCTACACGTACACCCCTTGACCCCCTCCCACAATTTAAGTCCTCTGCTGCTGATGTATAAGTCTTGTGCTGCTGCATTTCCAGTAAAAGAGGATAAGACAGTAGTGACTAACTAACTCACTATCCGATTGCATTAGCATTATGAACTATCTTTTTATACTTCCTCATTCCTATTTTCTGATTGTTGTTGTTTTTAAACTGCAAAATTATCCATTCAATTTAATATGGATTTATTTTTTTTCTTGAAATCTTCAATCAGGCGTGCCTGCACTCAGGTTGCCTTGCAACTAGGCTCCAGGAGTCCCCGTGCCTAGGTGTGCCTAGGTGCGCCTAGTGCCTTTGATCAAGAGTCTTGATAATCATTTTCCCTCCGTTCTTCTTATGCTTAAGATGAAACTCTCTAAGTATTTTTTTTTTAAAAAAGTGAAGATCATCAAAAGTCATTGGTGTGGCATGGTTCACTTATAGACAGAAGATTATTGTGGACAATCTCCAATTGACAGGCAGAAGATCTAGATGAATGTTAGTGGGATAAACTTGAATAAAAAGTGTGACACAGATTGAGCAACTTTTCAGTGGGTGTACGAAACGCAGAATACATTGATTTTGGCGGTACAGAAGCTATCTAAAGGTACGAGCATAAGCAAGTATAAGAGTATTAATCCCTATTCAACATATTTCAAGTGAAGCTTGATAGCCTTCACTCTTCAGAGTAACAGCAAAACTCCGCATCATTGCATAGTAATTTGTTTAAATGTAAGGTAAATTTATCCATGACTAATTGTTTCATGATCTCATTGGCATAGTGGTATCTACCTATGAAAGATGTAGCAGCAAAGAAAAATATTAAAAAAAAAAACAGGGAACTGGTATTTTAACAAATGAATGAAGAGAGATAGTCACCACTGACCGTGCAAATGATCCTCTAGCGAACCCAGGGGCATATACTCATAGACAAGGAGCCGCTGGTCTCCGTCAGCACAATAACCAATCAAATTGACAAGATTCGAATGATGTAAGAGACTGAGCATGAGAACCTCCACCAAGAATTCCCTATTTCCTTGAAGGCCATTTCGGTCAAGTTGCTTCACAGCAACTACCTGCAAATAATTGTTTGACAGAATTTTAAACTTAAATGGAACACAACAACCAGCATCTAATCCGTAGGCATATTTCTTGTCTGGTCTAACTATCAAAAGGATATGAAATTCTGACCTAGCAACCACCGTGTAAAAACGATCAGAGCCCAAGTTACCTGTCCCGTGCTTTCCAACTGACCCTTGTAAACATGTCCAAACCCTCCTTCCCCTAACAAAGATTCTGGCCTAAAATTTTTGGTAGCAGTTGCCAGCTCCCGAAATGTAAATGTCTGTGCAGCAATAGGTGTTGTTGATCCATCCTTAGATGCTGGTGCCTCCTTCTTCGGATCAGTACCATTGCGAGACTTTGATTTGTCTGGACATGGCAAGTCCAGTGAATCATAATTATTGAAAAAACAATCAATATATATACATACATATGCAATGCGTAAGAAAAAGGATAAGCACACTAATACTTAATCACCGCGAAAGCCATATGAATCATGAACAACCTATGCAAATGACATCAAGAAATAAGCCAGATTTGTCTATAAGGGGCAAACGCAAACTATGATCTATATTGATCTTGATTACACCATCAAAGTGCAGTTTGCAACATGTTTGATCACTATATTGTCCAATTTCCAATTGGGTTCCTCCAGCATCCTCCCCAATCCAACAACCAGAAAGAATGACTTAACCAGCTACAATTTAACCAATGCTCAACAAGTCCCGTCAAATTACCCTTAATGAAGCCGAATACATGTCACTGAAAAACATCAAAGAGCCCAACAGCACACCATTAAGAATCTAGGCCCTAGGGCAATCAAATAGATTGTAACTTTAGGTGAACTAGAATGAAATCTATGAGAAATACAGAAAACTCAGTTCATAGAACTAACAGAGTTTTAAGGACTTACCAAAATGGCGAGCCTGTGCAGATGAACCCTCCTTGCCAGAGTCCTTCACGACTTCATTCACACTACTCCCTCCTTTGTTTGATGCTTCAAAGCAAGTAAAACACCCACCCATATCAAACAACCCAATCAAATCACAAAAATTTCACAAGAACCCCAATCCCACCCACCTAAATTCCGCCTTTCTCTTCCTAATCTTCTTGCTCTTTACCCTAATTACTCATCGCTTCATATCTCCATCCCACAAAAAATTAAACCACTCACACTAGCCTCTCCCTTCTCACTCATTCAATTATCAGTTGGCTCCCATTATCAGGATCCAATTCAGTTGTAAAGCTGTAAGTGGGTGGATAGAGTAGGAAATTAGGGCAAGTGTGTCGTCGGAAGCAGATGAACGAATCGTAGAAATTTTGGATGGGTTGAAGTAGGAGAGATGAAGGGCGGAACAGAGAAAAAAGTAAAGAGCATATTACAAAGAAGGAAAGGTAATAAATTTGATTTATATATATTAGTGCCGAGAAAGGATGTTTTGGGTGAATCAACTATTTTTCGGACTTTCAATCCACTAGACGGCGCGCTAGTGATTCGAACGGTTTTTTTTTTATAAAAAAAATATAGTATTTTTTATGTGTTATTTTTTCTTTCTCTATTAATAAAAGATATGATTTTACATTTATATAACGGGAGTTTTACTTAATCTAGTTGAGTTTTGAAATCGGAAATACAACTCTAATTTTTATATTTTACTACTTAGTATTTTAAACATTAAAAAAATTGAAAATGTTTGGTAAAAATGTAACGATGGTCAACAATTATTGAACATGCAAAATTATATAGTCAATAATATGGATGGGCTCTCATACAATCAAGAAGAACTCATCACCCGTATTGCGAGTCGAATGGGAACCCAAACTTTATCGGAGTACATAATTCGAGCATGGATCAATTGGACTTGCCGTGACATGTCGTTTTTTAAGGAAGCGGAGCTCAACATTCTGAGCTTGAAACATAACTTTCTCCACCTAATTCGAGATTTTAACAAAAAGGTTGAGAAAGGCATAAGCACCAATGTCACCGGTATTCGGGTATGTATCTCCCTATTGATGGTTCAATCAAGATTAATGTCGATGCAGCGTTTATGGGGAGTAATGTGATAGCAGTGGCGACAGTTCTACGTGACGCCTACGATGCGATAGTGGGTGGCATGGTATTCCGATTGTACGGTTGTTGCCCTGTTTAGTGGCTTGAGGCGGAGGCTACAAGGCTGGGCACCAACCTGGTGTTACAAGTTGGGTCCTCCCATGTCATTGTGAAATCAGACTCACAACTTATGGTTAACTATTTCAAAGCAAATGTGAGGCTTAGATACCATGGAGGCCTAATCATCGACAACATCAGATCAATTACCCAACAATGTGTTGCTTTCTCCCTTATTTATTCTCCCCTAAACACGAATAGGGTTGCAGTTGCTCTTGATAGAGTTCCACCTAGTAATGGGTCTTATCAACAGTTTGACAAAGACTTTTCCCAAAATATAACAAACCTTGACTTAGCGGATCTTGCATAATGAATTGGTTCTACTTCAAAAAAAATAGGATTTTTCCGTTTGGTGCCCCTGAGTTTTTGGCTTTTCCGGATGGTGCCCAAAGTTTTTCACGTTTCCGTTTGGTACCCCTGAGTTTTTGACTTTTCCGGATGGTGTCCAAAGTTTTCCACGTTTCCGCTTGGTACCCCTAAGGTTTCGGCTTTTCCGGATGGTACCCTTATTTCTTATTATTTGTCTAAAATAACGTTTCTAATATTAAATTTATAAAAAAAAATAGGGGGAAAAGTTATAACATTTTATATCATAAATTTTGAAGACAAGTATATTTAATTGAACAAATTTAATCAACTATTAATAAATTATGATATTTTTTAAAATATAAGGTTTTTACATATTATTTTATGATTTTTAATATATTTATTACAATTTGATACTTTATCATATTTTGCATCAAAGCATGAATTTTTTTTATGTTTTATCGAAACTAATTTTTTTTAAAAAAAATTTATTGTCAATTTTTTCCCAATTTTTTATAAATTTAATATAATAAACGTTATTTTGCATCAAACATGATTTTTATACAAATTTTTTTTTATCATATTTGTTAAAATAATTTTTATGTTTTATTTATAATTATATATGAAATAAATCATTGATAAATGTATAACGCAAAATATTCAAATTGGACATTCGGTTTTTCAAAAAAAAA
>BSUD01000008.1:108465564-108712682 GCA_033239045.1 Fagopyrum esculentum | reverse complement strand
TTTTTTTGAAACGCCGAATGTCCAATTTGAATATTTTGCATTATACATTTATCAATGATTTATTTCATATATAATTATAAATAAAACATAAAAATTATTTTAAAAAATATGATAAAAAAAATTTGTATAAAAATCATGTTTTGATGCAAAATAACGTTTCATATATTAAATTTATAAAAAACTAGGGAAAAAATTTGATAATAAATTTTTTTTATATAAAAATCAGTTTCCATATAACATAAAAAAAATTCATGTTTTGATGCAAAAATAAAGTATCAAATAGTAATAAATATATTAAAAATTATAAAATAATATGTAAAAACCTTATATTTTAAAAATATCATAATATTAATAGTTGATTAAATTTGTTCAATTAAAAAATATTCTTGTCTTCAAAATTTATAATATAAAATTGTTGTAATTTTTTTCCCTATTTTTTTTTATAAATTTAATATAAGAAACATTATTTTAGACAAATAATAAGAAAGAAGGGTACCATCCGGAAAAGCCGAAACCTCAGGGGTACCAAGCGAAAACGTGAAAAACTTTGGACACCATCCGGAAAAGCCAAAAACTCAGGGGTACCAAACGGAAACGTGAAAAACTTTGAGCACCATCCGGAAAAGCCAAAAACTCAGGGGCACCAAACGGAAAAATCCAAAAAAATATATTGTTAACAATTGTTGTCCATGAATTGCTAACAATTGTTGATGGTCGTTGTCCATGAATTGCTACCAATTGTTGATGGTCGTTGTCATCGGACCGGGGACAAAGGCTATCAACAAAAACAAAAAAATTTAAAAGTTTTTTTTAGTTAAGTGATCAAAAACCAAAATATAAAAAGTTAGAGGATAGATTCTTTATTTCATAACATTAAACACAATTATTTTTTGAAAAATACGATAGGATAATCAATCTAAATTAGCTTATTGTAAAACTAACCCTCAAATTTTTCTGTTTTGAAAACTAACCACTATAAAAAATTTTAACATAGTTATTGACTTCATTCTTTCTCTCATTTTGTTTTCTCTCTTTCCCGCGCTTCATCATCAATGATTTGCTCTTCGAAGAAATTGTTTTATTCATTTTATTCATCTCCTTTCTTTTGTTTTTTTTTGTTATTCATCATTGTTGATAATATATTGTATTATAAACAGAATCCGAACTATGAAACTAATCTGATTATGTTGTCATCAACAATTAAACATCAAAATTTGGCTTTCGTGTTGTCAACATACTTAACAATAAAACCAATGATTTTAGTATTGTCAACAACACATTAAACAATAAGAATTGTTTAATTTGTGTTGTCAACAATATATTAAACACTAAAATGGAGTTTTTTGACCATCGACCTCACATTTAAACCCAATTATATTTTTTATACTACAACACGTTAAACAATACAATTGGTTTAATTGTGTTGTCAACAACACATTAAACTTCAAATATGTGTTTTTATACTGTCAAAAAAACATCCATAATTATAAAATAAACGTACATATTGTTGATCAATATTATACATATTTTTTTTTTGTTTCTAATAGTCTATTTAGTTAACAATATATTTTGAAGGTTTTATATTTTGTTGAGGCCTCAAATATATGTTATTACACTTTTATATTCTTACGATTATCTCAATAAATGTTTTTTTTTTAAATACATTTTATAATAAAATGTTTTAAGAACCCACCCTTTAAAAAAATATAATTAAACGACTTATAATATATATATTCTTGAATTGAAATACATATATCGTTTTCAAGTAAATTTCCAATAAGTACTTCATCATATTGTCTAGAATACTCTTATTTTACATTATTAAATTTTAAATAATAGTTTTTCTATGAATAGTTTTACCCCAGAAGTTAGTTGATGTATTTTTTATTGGGCTAATTAGGTAAGTAGGCTTTTTTATTTTATTGTATACTAACTAGGCCTTCTCTAGTTTTCTATTTAGTAAATATACTTCATGATTTTTTTACCACTTTCATTTAATAGTAAGGTAAAACTAATTAACTCTTCTATTAAAAAAGAAAAAATATTTGATGTTTGTTATGTAAATTTTAATTTTAATTATTGAATTTGTTTTTTATTTTGTTTTATTTTATTTTATTTCCCTTTTTATTTTCTGTTTTCAACCGGACATTTACATACCGGACATTTTATATACCGGTCATTTACATACCGGACATTTACATACCGGACATTTTACATACCGGAAGTTCATAACGAAAATTTTCATACCGAAAGTTCATACCGAAATTTTTTATACCGGAAGTTCATACCGGAAGTTCATACCGAAATTTTGTTATACCGGAAGTTCATACCGAAATTTTATATACCGGAAGTTCATACCGAAAATTCATACCTGAAGTTCATAACGAAGTTTTTCATACCGGAAGTTCATACCGAAATTTTTTATACCGGAAGTTCATAACGAAAATTTTCATACCGGAAGTTCATACCAAAATTTTTTATACCAGAAGTTCATACCGAAAGTTCATACCGGAAGTTCATACCGGATGTTCATACAAAAGTTCATACCGGAAGTTCATACCGGAAGTTCATAACAAAGCTTTTCATATCGGAAGTTCATACCGAAATTTTTTATACCAGAAGTTCATACCGAAAGTTCATATCGTTCATACCGGAAGTTCATACCGAAAGTTCATACCGGAAGCTCATAACAAAGTTTTTCATACCGGAAGTTTATACCGAAATTTTTTACACCGGAAGTTCATACCGTTCATACCGAAAGTTCTTACCGGATGTTCATAACGAAAATTTTTATACCGGAAGTTCATACCGAAATTGTTTTATATCGGAAGTTCATACCGGATGCCAATGATGTTTACACTGGTGAATTTACAACCTTTGCTCGCTCAGGGTGATGCTGACAGTGGTCTTGATCTTCTTTGGGCAAAGAAGAAGGTTATACCATTTTTAGAGACATTTTTGTTGCTTCAAGGTTGACACCTGAATGTTGCGTTTTTGCTCATACCATTTTTATAACTTCCGATATGTAATTCTCCGGTATGTAATTCTTAATTCTAAACTATGACATAAAATCAGTTTGTTTGGTATAACTTCCGGTATGGTAACTTCCGGTATGATATGATAACTTCCGGTATGATATGATAACTTCCGGTATGATAACTTCCAATATGTGAACTTCCGGTATGTGAACTTCCGGTATGTGAACTTCCGGTATGTGAAACTCCGGTATGCATTCCAAAAAAATAAAAAAATAAAAAAAGAAAATGAAAAAGACAAAAAAAATAAAAGAAAATAAAAAAACAAAAGAAAATAAAAAAATAAATTCCGGTATGATAACTTCCGATATGATATGATAGCTTCCGGTATGATATGATAACTTCCGGTATGATATGATAATTTCCGGTATGATAACTTCCGGTATGTGAAGCTCCGGTATGTGAAATTTCGGTATGTGAAATTCCGGTATGTGAAATTCCGGTATGTGAAATTCCAGTATGTGAAAATTCCGGTATGTGAAAATTTTGGTATGTGAAAATTCTGGTATGTGAAATTCCGGTATGTGAAATTCCGGTATGTGAAATTCTGGTATGTGAAATTCCGGTATTGGAAATTCCTGTATGTGAAAATTTCGGTAAGTGAAAATTCCGGTATGTGAAAAATTCTTCATTCCAGAAAATAAAAAAAATAAAGAAAATAAAAAAGTGAAAAAAATTAATAAAAGAAAATAAAAAAACAATTCACTTTTCAAAAATTAAAACTTATACTTAAATAATAAATAACAAACATTTTTTTTAAATTGAAGGGTTAATTAGTTTTACCTACCATTAAATGAAAGTGGTGGAAAAAATATGGGGTATAGTTTCTTTAACAAAAACTAAAAAGAGCCTAGTAGGCCAAATTCTTTCTTTTTTATTTATTTTGTTAAAAAATTATTTTTACGAATTATTAATTAACTAACTATTATAAGGGTATATTATGTCAAAATAATATAACATAGACTTATAAGAATTTTTCAAAAGATAGTTTCTTATACCATGTGATTTTTATATATAAAAAATTAATCAAATGTGTTAAGAGCACTTACACTAGTGAACAAAAAAAAAATTCTCCCACTCTCTCTCTTCATTTTACCTTTCATCCACATCATCTTTTTTCTCCAAATTTTTTTGGGAGAATTTGACATATTAGGCTTTTTTGAGAATATGATTTAGTAAATGTACCCCATAATTTTTTACCACTTTCATTTAATGGTTGGTAAAAATAATTAACCCCTTTATTTAAAAAAAGAAACTCTTCTATTGAAAAAAAAGGGAAAAAAAAGAGGATTTTTCAAATACGCAAGTTACTAACTTAATTTTTTATTTGCTTTTGTTTTTCCCTTTTTTATTTTCTTTTTTTTTTTTTATTTTTTATTTTTTTTTATTTTCTAGTTTGTTTTCATACCAGAAATTTACATACCAGAAATTTACATACCAGAAATTATACATACCAAAAATTTTACATACCAAAAATTTTGCATACCGGAAATTTTACATACTAGTAATTATACATACCAGAAATTTTACATACTAGAAATTTTACATACTAGAAATTTTACATACCAGAAATCTACATACCAGAAATTTTGCATACCAGAAATTTTACATACTAGTAATTATACATACCAGAAATTTTACATACTAGAAATTTTACATACCAGAAATTATACATACCAGAAATTTTACATACCAGAAATTATACATACCAAAAATTTTACATACCAGAAATTTTGCATACAAGAAACTTTACATACTAGTAATTATACATACCAGAAATTTTACATACTAGAAATTTTACATACCAGAAATTTACATACCAGAAATTTTCATATAAAAAATATACCAGAAATCTACATACTAGAAATTTTCATATAAAAAATATACCAGAAATCTACATACCAGAAATTTTCATATAAAAAATTTACATACCAGAACACTTATTCACTTAAGCAACATATTCTGCTTTGTGAATTTATAATGTTTTTTTTTCTATCATGAACACCAACGAAACAAACAACCACCACATGGTTTGGATTTGATAGATCCATGGGAGAGAGATGGAAGAATAAGCATATAAAAATATGCATATCAGCACAAAACCACTAAGCTAGTCAATCCAATCTGTTCTATACATGCATGTTAAGAGAAGAATTTCATTGCATACCAGATGAAGATGATTCACTGAACCCTTGTTTAGATCTCAAAATTGACCCAAAACCCTCAAAGAAATCAGATGAAGAATTTGACTCAGATGAGAAAACATGAAATTGGTATAAGGTGAGGTTATGTAAACCAAAATAATAATAATTAAAGTCAATAAAATACATAAGTACGAGCACAAAAATCAAAGAGTTGGAGATTGAAATAACAAATCGTAAGACAAGTGCAGAGATCGATAGAGCAAAGAGTTGGAGATTGAAATGAACTTACTGAGGAGTACAATGGCCTCGGTCTCTAGTGAAGGCGAAGCCAGGGATTAGGCCCGGAGGATGCGCAGAGACAATTGAAGTGTAACCAATCAGATTGCAAACCAGAAACACGATAATTGTCTTCATTTGCCTCAGATCCTACAATTGCTTCTTCTTCTATTTCTCTCTTTTAGATATGAGAGTCTATCGCTTCCGCTTTGATGATTCTCCACTTGTATGTGATTCTCCACTTGACTCGGTCTAGGCTTCTCACTTGCTTCTGATTCAATATTGTTCAAACTGCCTAATCTTCTCTAGTTAGATCTAATGTATACTTTAGGCAATAATGAGAAGGGAGGAATATAAACCTGAAGCTGCAATCATCGGCGCCTTTGTGAGTACGGAGTGAGGGATGAGCACTGGCTGTAACCTGTTTCAATCGAGAAAGAAAAGGGGCAAAATCAGAAACCCTTGGCGAAACTAAAAAAAGGGGGCAAAACCAGATCCGAGTGAGGGGGCAAGGCTAGCAATGGTGAGGCCGGAGATGTCATCGGATCTGAGGAGGGAGAAGGAGTAGCAGATGACGGAGAAGTGAGAGAAGCGGAAGACATAGATGATTAAGGGTTTTCGTTGAGGAGAGAGGGGAGAGTAGAGGAAGTTAAAGTGATTGAACGGTAAATATAATTTAGGGGTACATTTACTAATAAGAAAATAGAAAAGGCCTAGTTACTATCTTATAATTTCAAAATAGCCTAGTTTCCAAATTAGCCCAAATTTTTTTTGAACCCACCAACAACAAATCTGAAAATTCTATCACAACCCTCTCTCTTGCTTTCTTACCTACCCATCACATTCTCTCTCCTATATTTTTCAATTCCTTATTTACTACATAATAAATAATAACTAATCAACTAATAATTATTAAGATATTACAAAACTCTTAATTATTTTAGTTAAAATTTTTATTTAATTTTAAACTAATTGAATAATTATATTTAAATTAATATTATAATTATTGAAGAAATTAATTAAATAATATGATTATCAATAATTATGAGATAAAATAACGGTACATGAAATAAGAACACGATGCATGAAAATTAAAGCATCCTAGGAACTAAATGAAAGTACAATAATGATAAAATTACGAAACATTATCACGACATCATGGAGATGCCGATAATTTTTAAGGATTCACATCACCAAAATTTTGTAAATGTGCTTTATCAAGTCGTCTTTAAGGGATTGATGAGTTCGTCTATTACGCATAGCGTCCCTTGTCTCCAAGTATTTGTTAATGTCGATCGGACGTCTAGTTTGGAACTGGAAATCTTCATCATTGTTAACGGTAGCACTTGTACTCGCTTCACCTCTATGACGTGAACGATGATTAGGGGATATATTTCGTAATATCTTCTTATAACCTCAACATTCTTATAAGTGTCTCGTTCATCTTCCACTATCATATTATGAATAATAATACAAGTCAGGCCCGGCCCAGAAGGGGGGACAACAAGGGCTTCTTGATACGCCCCCGGATGGCGATGTCATCCGTGTTTCCGGCTAGATGGACCCGCACCAGTTTGAAGACATTTATATTATTTTGGCTATTTAATAATAGACCTTGTATATTCAGAACTTTAATTCCGGAACTTAATTCCGTGAATAAAATTCCGACCTTTCATATTTTAGGCTTTTCGTTTACCGGAACTTAATTCCGACTTTAATTCTGTCATTTATGTTTGAACATTTGGTTAGCCCCCATCCACTATATAAGGATGGCTTGGCTCATTTGTAAAACCATGTCTAAGTTGAATCCAAGTAGTGTTGAGAAGGAAAACCCTCTTACTTGGAATAGGCATCACTTCTCCTTCAATCCTCTTAAAGTTCTATCTTGGATCTAGTCTTTGATCCAAGTCTTTCAAGCTCGAGGATCCTTCTAAAGGATCAACCAAACGCTTCCGCATCGATTTCTTAGCTTCCGCCGCTCAAGTTCTACATTTGATCCAATTCAAACGATCAAGAAGAAGTAGTTGAAGTTTCTCCTCGATCTAGATCCCCGTATTTCTATCATTGATATTAGAGCTCGGGATCGAGGTCAAGTTCTTTACTTGTGGTCTTAATTTTTCATCATTGTTCTTCACAATGTTTTTTTCTCTTTGGTGTTCTTTGAAGATCTTCAAGTGATCTTCAAGTGTTCTTCGAAGATCTTCAAGTGTTCTTCAAGTGTTCTTCGAAGATCTTCAAGTGTTTCTTCATCGTTCATCATGTTCTATGATGATTATGATTCTTATGATGAGGATGAGGAATGATTACCTCCTCCATATCCACCGAAGGCCAAACAAACCATCCGGGGGCGTATCACTTTCGCTCTGGGCCCATTTTTTCACGGGGCCCAATTTTAAGCTTAGATATGTATTTATATTATATGAAGTAGAGATAAAACAGACCCAAAATAACCCAAAAACACTAAAAATAAACCCAAAACCCATGTCTCCTCTTAAAATGGGCTGATTTTTAGTAAAAAAAAATGAGTTAAATAAAAACAAAATCCACCCAACATTGTCCACTTATTCATGGGCCTAATTTAAAATTTAGGTGTTTTTTTTGTATTAGTTAAAAGAATTTTGTATACATTAAGGTCATCTAATTTTTATTTGCACCGCGGCCTCCGTTATGCCAGAGACGGCACTGATACAAGCCTTCATAATATCGGCCAATGTATCTTCATCATAAGCAAGAGCTGGTTGTCGTACAATTGCGAACCTCGCCTGCAGAATTCCAAATGCACGTTCAACATCCTTACGTGCACCAGCTTGATGATCAGCAAAATGACTTTGCTTAGGAGTTTGTTGCACAAATGTAGCCCAACTAGGGGAAATACCATCGGCTAGGTAGTATGCCATGTTGTGTATTTATGACCATTGACGTTAAACTTCACAAGAGGTGCCCGACCTTGCAAAACATCACTAAATATTGGTGAACGGTAAACTATATTAAAGTCATTACACGAACCTGAAATACCGAAAAAAGAATGCCAATTCCATAGATCTTCATTCGCAACGGCTTCCATAATAAGGGTTGTGTTCTTGTTTCATCCGTCGTATTGACCTTTCCATGCATTAGGGAAATTCTTCCACTCCCAATGCATACAATCAATACCGTCGATCATGCTTGGAAATCCTCGTTGTTCATTTCTATAGAGGATCTTTCGTAGGTCTTCATCCGTAGGACTTCGTAAATACTCAGCTTCAAATCCCTTGATTATTTCTTCACAAAATTTTTGTAGACATTTTCGTGCAGTTGTTTAACCCATCCTCTAGTACTCATCAACTATGTCGGGAGCCACATCATACGCTAACATTCTCATTGCTGCAGTGCATTTTTGGAGTCCAAATAACCTCAATTTCTCAACCGCATTTCGTCTTTGTTGGAAAAACTCGTCATTTTCCACCACTTTATTCACAATCTTGCAAAACAAAGGCCTCTTCATTCGAAACCTCCTTCGAAATTGATTCTCATTGTATACCGTAGGATCCACAAAGTAGTCTCTAAACAACTGATTATGTTCTTCTTCACGATTCTTATCCATTTGAACCACAACTTCAACATCTTCATTATCGGGTTGTGTTTGAGGCGGTGGTGGAGACAATATAGATGGTAAGCGATTAATGACAAAGTTGTCAATAATTACGGGGATTTCTTCATCACTATTTGATGATGAACTTGAGCTTGAAGAGCTTCTTTGAAATAACATTATTTTTGTGGATGGGTTTTTTCAATAGATGTTTTGAGTTGTTGTTGGAAAAACTCATTGAGATAGTGCTCTTATATAGGATGAATTGATCAACATACACATTTAGATATGACAATACAATGTCATTATTTGTCATGAAGAGATTCTTGGTCAATATCATTATTTGTCATGACTATAGCATAGATGTGATCATTCACTGACACACATTTTATGGTGATAAGATGACTATGACATAGATATGATCATTCACTGACACACATTTTATGGTGATAAGATGACTATAACATAGATGTGATCATTCACTGACACACATTTCACTGTGGTAAGATGATTGTGAAATATATTTGATCATTTGCTAACACATAAACATGACATTGAAAAAAAGACTTCAAATTAAAAGAAAATTTGATCATTCACTAACACATAAACATGACATTGTGAAAGAGACTTCAAATTAAAAGAAACTTAAAAGAAGACTAATACTTAACAAACATCAAATTAAACGTAAGGAAATAATTAAAATCACACTTCTGACTTCTTCAGTTTCTCCTTCAACTTGACTTAGAGCAATTAGATGTAATCGTTAATATCCATGAGTAGTTTCTCCTTGAGCTTGTCCTGTCCCGGGGTCAGTGATGTCTTAGACAACAACACTTGTAACGTATCAAATTTTTGTTCCTACTTCTCATCCATCATTATCTCTTGTTGAAGTTGAAGATTTTCTTCCTCTAATTCCAATTGCTTTTGTCTTCTCATTTCCTTCTACCTCTCAAACTCAAATTTCTCTTAGCCTTGGCTTTCTTGTTAAAATCCCTTTGCCTTTTCTCTTAGCCTTGGCTTTCTTCACATCATCTGGACGACTAATACCTCCAAATACGAAGTTACCGCTAGCATTGCCCCTACTTCTCTTGCCACTATCGCTGCTATATTCGAGATCATTTTTCGTCTTGTGTTCAACATCAACTTTCCTCCTTTCTTCCTTATTCAAACCCCACCTCATGAACTTTCTCCACTTTGGATACTTGTTCACCATCTCCCAAGCACTTTGATATTTGAAATTCCTTGGTGCACCTTGACAAGACCTTCGAAATATTTGATGAGCATTTTTTGTAACATCAGCTTCATTGTACCCACTTCCCGTAATTTGACCAGCTTCTTCCAAAGCACCGGCCCAAATGAGTAAATCAGCACTCATCATTTTCCAACGAGTCGTCAACATGTTCTTATTCCGCTCCGGAATCTCTTGTGGTCGATGTTGAGGAGCCGTTTCATATGAGGGATGTATATCTCTCCAAAGATCAACAAATTTCTTATCTTTGCCAATAATGGAGTCTATGCAATGGGTAAATTAGGCCTCAATTAGAGCTTCTTCTTCTTGGATAGACCAATCACGGTTGTTTGTTGCAACCGGAATTGGACGATGGTGGTTGCCTAATGTGTAATACCCGAAAAATTTAAACTCCGTTTAAAACCGGATCAAACCGGACTCCGATCCGCCAACCTAAATTCTTTTAAATAAAAATAACACGATATTAAATTCTATCATTTTATGTGACCTCGATTCACATAAAATGATAACTTATATAATTCAGTAAATAAATTCCGTAAATTATTCCGTAATTAATTCCGTACCTATAACGGTTCCGGGCGAACAACGAGTATTCTTTCAACCCTTGTATTCATTGAAGAGCAGACCCAGGCCCAATAGACCCGGCCAAAAAACGATTATAACTCAGCCCAGCCCAATATATACCCTAACCTTAACCTAATTAACCTTTAACCTAATTTAAACACCCTAATCCTAATCTAATCGGCAGCCATACGCTACCTTCTCACGTACCTCCTGTGAGATCAGTAGAGCCGCAACAAATCCTGCACCGGACTAGACTGAAGACGCCGACCAGCGACGCCCCACTACTCTTCCTCCGTGCCGGACCGTGCACGTCCACATAGACCAGCGAAGCGAACCGACCCTCACCAGACCACCACAGAAGATCGTCCCCGACGCCGCTGGAGTCGAACATCAAGGACCACTGTTGCCGCTGCTGTAGAGTTGACAACAGGGACGGACCGCTCTTGTACTATCGCCGGACTGCCGCCTTGCCGCTTGTTTTCCGCCAACTGGCCACTTCTGAACGAAGCCTCTGCATGACCAGACGGCACAACGTCAACCTTTTCGTCTCGTATTCTGCAACCTTCAAGTGCCAGCAACGAAGGTAACGTACCCACGTACTCTTTGTCTAACCTTTCCGCAGCCTCGATCGGGAGACGTTACTCACCTCCCTTGTGACTGTTGCTACGCAGATCCGAAGAGTCCCTAACCGAAGGCTACTCCGATCGAACCAGGCTGCAGCCTCCTTTCCAATTGCGTGACGTAGTACTGTGCGGTTAGTGTTTCTCCGCCTCAATATAATGCGGTATATGTATAAGTATATATAAGTATATGAGTTATTAATATGTATAAGTATATATAAGTATATGAGTTATGAATATGTATAGGTATATATAAGTATAGGGGTTATGAATGTATATAAATACATGTATGCACCATTGCAGAGTAGTATACGTACATATACATATAAGATTAAAAGATATAAATATATGGGATAAAGTGCAGTGTAACCACATACATATATATATGGTTGGGTAAGGGTAAAGTATATATATAAGTATGTAAGTATATACATAGATATACATCAATAGGTATAGGTATAGTATATATATATATATATATATATATATATATATATATATATATATATATATATATATATATATATATATATGTATAATAGTAGAGTGGTGAGGATAAGAGCCAAGGAAGCGGGTGGTAGAATCATAATCGGGAAGGTTAAGAGTAGTATAACCGGATAGAGTACTAGAGAGAACGGTTGAAAATATTTATGTTGTAACTTAAGCTAAACTTTTAGGATTTGATCTTAGACCTAATAGCTAAGTGTTTAGGTCGTACCTTAACAACCCTTTGCAATTCTAAACCTGGTTAACATTAGAATCTCTAATAGTTTATCCTTGAGAAACTAGAGTATGAAAATAAGTTCTAAAAGAAATGAGAATTAATGATAGACGTTGGAGAGTTCCAGGATCAAGAGAAAAATAGTCTTTTAACCTAAGAGAGTTGTTTTTCGTGAACTTTCCTCTTGAGATTTGTACCTCTTAGAAGTTGATGACTTCTAAGAGTATGGGATGAAATGTTGATACACATGCCTTGTTTAATAGGCGTTTGAGTTACCACGGGTACGGACCGAGCTGAGATTTGTAAGAGTGGTCTTTGATTCAGGTAAGTCCTTGCGACTTACTTAGCTGGTTTCTGGATATTAGTTGGGTGATAATGGTAGTGTGTGTGTAACGTGTGTTATAATAATATCTTGTTAGGATGACCGTTGTTGTTATGTTTTAAGGCCCAAGTGTATGTATAACGAGCCGTGACATCACTGCCCAGCTCTGCGAGGAGACTAGGAGGTTCTCTATACCCAGACCATACATGTACAAGGTGAGATGCATCGGATCCATTCCTGATGGTTACACGAGGGCGGAGGCGGGGTTTGGGAATCCCTCGTGTCACAAAATAAGTATCATTAGTATGAATGAATGACCTAAATGAAGATAATAAATGGATTGTGTGAAAGTATGATGAGTGTTTACTTTTGATATGTGTGTGTGTGCTGTTATTCTTCTTCTAATGTTTAGATATCTAGCTAATGGTTGTTTTGTTGTGTTTTTAGATTTACCGCAGGTTAGAGCAGCAACTGAGTGATCCGGAAGTAGTGGTCAGTCGGGTCTCCGTACTCCTTAGAGTGGGGGTTGGGTGTTGCTTTCTCTTTCTCTTCTTTTGTTAAGACAATTAGTCTTTTTCCTTTGTTTAAGTACTATAGGCTGCTAGACCTTGTTGCATTCATTCCTTTAAAATTACTATTTCATAAATTTCGTTTTTTTTCTTATTTATGTCTTGTTGCAAGATCCTAGTAATATTGTTGTCAAACTGAGGTCGGGACCCATTGTGAAGTCCTAACCAGTAACGTCCTGAGTTCTAAGAATTTGGGGTGTTACAACATGGTATCAATGCTCTAGATTGGCAACAATGGCACTCGAAATCTTCTGAAAGACCGAATAAGTACTTAAGCAGAACCCGAAAAGGGATCTGAGTTTTAAAAAGGACTTTTGGTTTTCAAATGCATGCATAGTCTGGATGAGGATAGAAAAGTACGGCTGACCACCACTACTACCGCGGATCTCAGTATGCTTAGTATGGACTTTAGGTTTTTACTTTATGTTGACTTATTAGCTTGATTATAAAAATATGTGATATAGATAAATATATGCCGAAGATTAGTAGAAATTATAGTTATGTTATGTCCTTAACGGAGATAACATAATGAGTTTCTCACCTCTTTGACACATCTAGGTAGATTTTGAAGGGTGTCAACATGAGGATTAGTATGCACATCTTATGTGCATTAGGGTAGACAAAAGGTGGATAACCCCTTCGAGCTTGTTGAGGAACGTCGAGACAAAAAAGTGAAGACTAAAAGACAACACCAACTACGATGATAAGAAGAGAATCCCGAGTCAACTCAATAGGATCAAATGAAGGATATATGATGCGCCCTTGGATGTCCCTTTTACGTTGACCATAGACGACGAGGACGAGGCTCTTAGAGTTCGTTCAGATGGACCGATCACCCGATCCCGAGCTAAGGCCATTGCTCGAGCCACCGGCTCCATCATCGCCTGCATTACTTCTTCACTTGGTTTCATTACCGGCATGCCATGTCTCTACACCACCATGACATAGGCTACCGGTTCCGTTAACGGCATGTCTCGTCTTTCCGACTCAATGGCATGAAGCTAGCTTATTTTCGGACTATATTTTCATGTTTTCCTTTTTATGTAATAAAAGGGATATTCCGTATAAGAATATTCCCTTTTGAACTTATCCTTTTAGGGTTTTCCCTTTCGAGCTTTTCTTCATGTATTTTTGTTTGGCCCGTTGGCCCATAGGTAGGCAAGACTCTCTATATAAGAGATATCTTGCCTCACTTATTTTCCATGTTCAATATTACTAAGTTTTGAGAAGAATTTCCTCCTACTTAGCTTGGGCATCAAAACCTCTCTTCTATCTCTCAAATTTCTTCCTTGGATCTCGTCTTTGATCCCAGAAATCCATATTCGAAGATTCTTCTTAAGAATCAACCTTCGATCCACACAAAAAGGTTTATTCGATCTCTCTAGATCGAAGTAACCTTTGTTTCTTCATCGCTTCCGCCCCTTTGGATCCGAAACGATACAACGTTGCACAAAGAATCAAGGAGTAGTTGGAGTTTTGCTTGATCTAGATCCGGAGTTATCCTTGGTTACCTCCAAGGACGCATCAAATTGGTATCAGAGTAAGGGATCAAAGCTAAGTTCACTTTACTCTTGTTTTTTGTGCGTTATTATCTTAAACCTATTTAGCCTTTTTGTTCATGATGTTCTTCGTTTGTTCATGATGTTCTTCATTTGTTCTTCATGATCTTCATGCTGTTCATCATGTTCATCCATTTTCCTTGATTTTTTTTTTCTTTTCCGTGTTTAATTCAAAACAAAAAGTACAAAAATAGGAGATATTTGGTTTGCCTTCACACCATTTATCAAACCCGTCTTTTTCTTAAACCGACCCAATCCGACAATTTTGTTAATTAATTTCACCAAATCTCTTGGGGTATTTTTGTTAACGAAAAGTTCGGATATCTCGCATTTGATATTCCAAGAAAAGCAAAAAAACTCTTCATCAATACGGATTTGTGTTCAAAAAAAAAAAAGAAGAAAGTGTTGCTCAAAACGTTTCAAAGAAACGAAACACACAAAGTGAAAAGACGTCCGGCAAACCGGTCCATCCGAAAAATCGGATTTTACAAAACGGTCAAAGACCGAAAGCAAGCAAAGCTTGCCGAGTGAACAATCCGTCCACGTTATATCTCTCCATTTTCTTACATACGTTTGCAAAATATCACTTGTTTATTTGTGTGTAATTGGTTCAATTTTGTTGGATTTGCCTTCCTTGCCTAACCGCCAAACGGCCTTCCCCAAAGTAGAACCCTATAACGCACTTGAACTTGGGTAAAGTTGACCTAACTTGTCACCTTGCTCACTTGATTGCTTGTAATTGTGTGCTGATTTGGAGCAATGACTAACGTTGAAATGGAAACTTCTCAGGATTCTGGTCCGCAAGAGTTCAATGAACCTTTGGCTCAAGAAACTGCTTCGTTGTCCCTCGAAAATGACTCCATAAGGCGAGAATTGGAAGCCTTGAAGGCACAACAAAAGTTTGATGCCTTGACCCGAGAAAACATTGCCTTGAAAAAAGAGCTAGAAGCTCTTAAGGCCCTTCAGATTGCTCAACGTCCCACCCCAACATATCCAAATGAGATCGTGGCCAATGCTTCCACATCCGATGCACAACGGAAAGGCAAGGGACTTTTGGGAGCCGGACCATCAAACGTTACCCGGCTTGCATCTGTCATTGAACGCACCCATCCTTTACCTCTTCACGGAAATGAGTCCCATGAAGACGAGGAGGAATTCCACGACCCGCCTTGAGATGATTTGCCCATAGTCGATACGGAACATCGGCATCAATATTATGAGCATCAATGGTATGTCCCTTCCCCACCTCCACCAAGTGTGCCCCGCACCGACCGTCAAACCCGGAAAGAGCCCCGGTACCGTCCCAACTCAACCACCAATCATGGTCGTGAGCATGATCGTTCCGAACACCGTCGCCAACGGTCAACCCGGCAACCGAGGACCCTTGACTTTGATGAATACGATGAGCAACACAACTTCAACGAGTTCTCCGGTGATGAATCCGATTTAGAACGGCTAGCGCATAACCGTCCGTGGCACCCATCCGTCATAGACCCTTATGAGAACCAAGACCGAGGTGAAGAATGGTTGCCTCCCCCAAATCCACCTAGGCAGGCCCCACCCGTTCATGGGCGCCAACGGCCTCATGGCGGCCACCAACGAGCCCGTGCCGATGATGCCTACATTCCACCGCCCTGCCCGGACCCCTACCGAGCTCGTAGGGAAGGTAAGGTTAAGTTCCCTACCTTTCATGGTGAATATGATCCGTGTGTTTTTTTTGATTGGGCGCAGGATATGAAACGAGCATTAAAACATTGCCATTATGAGGAGCAATGCGAGAAAATCGAGGCGGCAACTCTATACTTTGAAGGAGATGCCAAGTCTTGGTGGAACCGGTATGAGTTCACCCGTGAGAGGCGAGGATGGGCACCGATTGAGACATTTGAGAAATTTCTCTATTGCATGACCAAGAAGTACGTGCCCGAGGACTTTAAGAATGATATGCGGTTGCAAATTGCCGAGTTAAAGCAAGGCAACCTCACTCCGGTGGCTTACTTGGCTAAACTTGAGGACATGCACATTAAGGCCGGCGTCTCGGCCTCCCCCTCCGCCCTCCGCACAAAATTTATGAGTGGGCTTAATGCCTCAATCCGGCGGCCGCTCGAGATTGTTCCATTCAAGGATTTGGGAGCATTATGTCATGCCGCCATGAAGCTATACAAGCAACAACTCGAAACACCGCAATCTTCTAGGTATACCTCTTCCTCGAGTCCATATCTTTATCCGTCTAACACACGTTCTCGAGATGCGCCTAGTCCTACAGATACCGACGCTTCCATAGGAGCCCAACGGACGGGTCCCTCCAATAGGCAAGCGGGTACCGAGAAGGCACCAACCCGTGGCCCGACACCGGCGCCTCCCTCTCGAGGTCAACAAGGACCCTCACCGGCGGCTCGCCCAAGGGAGCCCGTGTGCTACAAGTGTAGCGGTTTTGGGCATGTGCAATGTGATTGCCCAAACACCAAACGTGTCTTGTTTGCCGACCCAGCATATTTCGAGGATGAAGAAGGTCAACAAGACGGCGATATCATTATTGAGGATGACCATGCCACCGACCTCCATTTTGGCATGAAACCATGTGACGACGAGCTTGCTTGTGCTCCGGCACAATCCGGTAAATTCACTCTTGTTTCTCGTCGTATTTTGGCTATTAAAGAGCATATTCTTATTGATCAATGCGAGAATCTCTTCCACTCTCGTTGCTTGGTTAATAATACGAGCCTTTCTCTCATCATTGACGGGGGCTCTTGTTGCAATATTGTCAACGAACGAGTGGTAAAACACTTCAAGTTGCCTACGACCCCCCACCCAACGCCTTACGGACTTCAATGGATTTCCGATACGGCTTGTGACACCGTCACACAACAAGCTTGGGTGACGTTTTCTATTGGCGCCTATGTTGATAAGGTCCTTTGTGATGTTATCAAGATGAACGCCACACATGTCCTATTAGGACGACCATGGCAGTTCGATCACCGAACATATCATGATGGTTATCTTAACCGGTACATGTTCCAATATAATAGAAAACGGGTCACACTTTTGCCTATGACTCCGCACAAAATTTTGGTTGACTATGCGGAACGGAAGAGGCAACAAACTAGAGATGAGTCCGCTAAGGCACCGGCAAAATCGGACCCCCGGAGTCCCGATGTTGTCAATGCTAGTACTTCCAAATCCCGGAACACCGCCCCTCTTGTCCATGCTAATGAGCCCAAAGGTAGTAAAGGTCGCATCGTTCCCCCGAGTGCACCTTTACCATCTTCAGACCACATAATTCAAGGACGGTGTGAGCCGAGGATACTCTTAGCTCGCCGGCATGATTTGCAACAGGTCATGGAAGGCAACTTCCCATGTTTCTTACTTGTCCCATTCTGTTTATCTACTTCTCATGACCCGAGTAATGTGCCACACGAGGTGTCTTTGTTGTTGTCCGAATTTCAGGATATTATGCCCAAAGACCTTCCACCCGGCTTACCACCAATCCGAGGGATTGAACACCAAATTGACTTTGTGCCCGGTGCCTCCTTTCCAAACCGTGCCGCATACCGAGCTAGTCCGGAAGAGACGAAGGAGCTACAACGTCAAGTGCAAGAGCTCCTAGACCGGGGACATGTGCGTGAATCCTTATCACCATGTGTTGTCCCGGTAATCTTAGTACCAAAGAAAGATGGATCATGGCGGATGTGTGTTGATTGTCGTGCCATCAACCAAATCACCGTCAAATACCGCCACCAGATTCCGCACCTTGATGACATGTTGGATGAGCTTCATGGCGCCACCATCTTCTCCAAAATTGATCTCCGGAGCGGTTACCACCAAATCCGGATGGCCGAAGGTGACGAGTGGAAGACGGCGTTCAAAACGAAGTATGGACTCTATGAATGGCTTGTCATGCCTTTTGGCCTCTCCAACGCCCCGTCCACCTTCATGCGCCTCATGAACCATGTCTTGCGCCGATTCTTGGGTACATTTGTTGTTGTTTATTTTGATGATATTTTGGTGTTTAGTACGTCTTTGGAGGATCACATCGGGCACCTTCGCCAAGTGCTCGAGTGCCTTAGACAAGAGCAATTGTATGTCAACTTTGACAAATGCGTATTTTGCTCGGACACCACTATCTTTCTTGGCTATATCATGTCTAAGGACGGACTACGAGTAGATGAATCTAAAGTTCGTGCTATTCGGGAGTGGCCTACTCCTACTACAGTCACCATGGTCCGAGCCTTTCTCGGCTTAGCGGGTTTCTACCGACGCTTTGTCAAGGACTTTAGCACGGTAGCGGCACCGCTCCATGAACTCACTATCAAGGGTGTCACATTTGAGTGGCGTGATATCCATGCTCGAGCGTTTGATGTGCTCAAAGACCGCCTTTGTAATGCACCATTACTCCAACTCCCAAACTTTTTGAAAACTTTCGAGGTGGAGTGTGATGCATCAAATGTGGGCATTGGAGGAGTTCTCTTACAAGAGACTCGTCCAATTGCCTACTTTAGTGAAAAACTGTCCGATCCTTCGCTCAACTACCCTACATATGACAAGGAACTATATGCTCTAGTTCGTTGTCTTAAGACATGGCAACATTACTTGTGGCCGAAGGAGTTCGTGATTCATTCGGATCATGCGGCTCTTTCGTATCTCAAGAGTCAAACAAATCTCAGTCGGCGCCATGCTAGTTGGGTAGAGTTTTTAGAGACCTTTCCTTATGTCATTCGGCATAAGAAAGGCAAAGAGAATGTGGTAGCCGATGCCCTTTCTCGCCGCTATGCCCTCCTTGTGTATATGGATGCCAAGATACATGGCTTTGCTCTTATCAAAGAGTTATATGCCACGGTACTTGACTTCAAGGACATATGGGCACAATGCCTCGACCTCCGAGAGCACGAGTCTTTCTTTATTAATGATGGCTATCTTTTCCGAGCGGGCAAACTTTGCATTCCGCACTCATCTATCCGCCATTTGTTGGTCAAGGAAGCTCATGAGGGCCGTGGTCATTTCGGTGCTACCAAGACCCTTTCCGCTCTCCAAGAGCATTTCTTTTGGCCCCGGATGCGTATGCATGTGACACGGTTTTGCAAGGGTTGCATCACATGTCATCATGCAAAGTCACGCCAAGGTCCGGATGGAATGTACTCTCCTTTGCCTATACCAATGGAGGATCTATCTATGGACTCTGTGGTAGGGTTGCCTATGTCAAAACGAGGCAAAGACTCCATTTTCGTGGTAGTCGATCGCTTCTCCAAAATGGCTCATTTTATTGCATGTAAAAGCACCCAAAATGCTAGTGAAGTTGCCACCTTGTTCTTTGACAATGTGGTGCGTTTACATGGGATACCACGTTCCATCGTTAGTGATCGGGACGTGAAATTCGTAAGTCACTTTTGGAGAACGTTATGGGGAAAACTTGGAACCAACTTGTTGTTTTCAAGTAGTTATCACCCCCAAACCGATGGTCAAACGGAGGTGACCAATCGGGCTCTTGGTGCTCTACTTAGAGCCACCACTAGGACCAACCCACGTAGGTGGGAGGACTTACTTTCTATTGTGGAGTTTTCGTATAACAAGTCTAGGCACACGGCAACTAAATTGTCCCCATTTGAAGTTGTCTACGGCCTTAATCCACACACACCGTTGGACTTCACTCCCCGCCCGCTCAAGGACGGAGATCACATCATCGCCGGGAACCGAGCCACCCAAATCATTGAGCTTCATGAGCGGACTAGGACACAACTCGAACGTCGTGCTGCCCAACTTGTCGGACAACACAACAAGGGCCGCCGCGATGTCTCTTTTGAGCCCGGTGATCTTGTTTGGCTCCACCTAAGGAAGGAGCGTTTTCCAACTCGCCGCATGAGCAAGCTCTCGGACCGTGGTGATGGCCCATTCCGCATCTTATCCCGTCATGGCCCGAATGTATACAAGTTAGAGCTCCCGGATTCCTACGGAGTACACCCGACGTTCAACGTCAAGGACCTTTCCCCTTATGTTGAGCCCCTCTTTGACAATGGTGAAACAGGGACGTTTCACAGCCAAGATGGGGGGATTGATGCGCCCTTGGATGTCCCTTTTACGTTGACCATAGACGAGGAGGACGAGGCTCTTAGAGTTCGTTCAGATGGACCGATCACCCGATCCCGAGCTAAGGCCATTGCTCGAGCCACCGGCTCCATCATCGCCCGCATTACTTCTTCACTTGGTTCCATTACCGGCATGCCATGTCTCTACACCACCATGGCATAGGCTACCGGTTCCGTTAGCGGCATGTCTCGTCTTTACGACTCAATGACATGAAGCTAGCTTATTTTCGGACTATATTTTCACGTTTTCCTTTTTATGTAATAAAAGGGATATTCCGTATAAAAATATTCCCTTTTGAACTTATCCTTTTAGGGTTTTCCCTTTTGGGCTTTTCTTCATGTATTTTTGTTTGGCCCGTTGGCCCATAGGTAGGCAAGACTCTCTATATAAGAGATATCTTGCCTCACTTATTTTTCATGTTCAATATTACTAAGTTTTGAGAAGAATTTCCTCCTACTTAGCTTGGGCATCAAAACCTCTCTTCTATCTCTCAAATTTCTTCCTTGGATCTCGTCTTTGATCCCAGAAATCCATATTCGAGGATTCTTCTTAAGAATCAACCTTCGATCCACACAAAAAGGTTTATTCGATCTCTCTAGATCGAAGTAACCTTTGTTTCTTCATCGCTTCCGCCCCTTTGGATCCGAAACGATACAACGTTGCAAAAAGAATCAAGGAGTAGTTGGAGTTTTACTTGATCTAGATCCGGAGTTATCCTTGGTTACCTCCAAGCACGCATCAATATACATGAGGGTGGTTCCGGCAAAGCGTTGGATGACCGGCAAGTATACAAATTGGAAGAGACAACCCATAGGTTCTTTCAAGATGGTGTAAAGCAACGTTACAAACAAAGGGGATGCCTTCAGAAACACAAATAGGCACGAAGGTCAAGGTGAAATATAGTAGCGATCCAGACAAGAGGCGTTGAATCTAAGCTTACTGGCGGACCAGAAGATGAAAGTTTGAGGCTAGAAGCAAGGCGGAATATGATCACTCTTGACAAGCTACTTGCCACCACAATCAAGATGGGAAACCGAGACAATCATAAGCGTAGGAGTCAAGATAAAATACATTGTTCATCCCAATACGAAGAATTAATGAGTCGTAAAATGAAAGCTTACAGGTTGCTAGAAAGGGGAAGACCGATTTCACCAACATGGAAGTGGTGTGACCTCCTAGAACACATAAGAATTACAACAAGGATCGGGATATAACAAGGATCGGGAGACAACAAAGACCGTATTTCTATAAAGGCGGAAGTACAAGCAACACCCTAAGGAAGGAGGGTGTAGGAGAATAGTCTTGGGGAAAAAGAGGGTCTCTAATAACTTCTCACTCACGAAGGGATTTAAGTTAATAATACTAGCGGGTCATAACAGAGAACCGCAAGTGGACAATAACTCGGGTAAACAGAATCATGGAGAAATGCCTACAAGTCATCATAGAAGAATTGATAAGTCCGTTGATGGGAGACGAAGATACAACAAGACTCGTAAGAGTATAGTAGTCTTATAGGAGTGTAATTTGCAGAAGGAGCTAAAAGAGTATAAATGGAAGAGATATATTTTTACCTTGTATATCAAACCTCAAAAGAGATAGAAGAAAAGGTAAGTCTACGATCTTATAGAAGGTCAACTACAGACTAATTGGTAACAATAGAGAATTTACACGTGCTGGCTAACTAGTGATGGTTAGTTGACAGATAAGAAGAATAACCACAAGGTTATAAAGGAATTTTACCGACATCTAGTGAATTTCTTCCAGAGATCAACGATGACAATGGTGAAGTTGAATCAATACAAGTACTAGTAACCTTGATGGTAACATTGAATGAGTCATATATGAAGACTCTAATAAAGAAATCAAAGAGAAGCTCTTGAAGGTCGGTAATGATCATTGATGATAGTAATGGTGTAAAGGAAATTGTTGTGAGTAGTTACTTACTACTGACTAAGGAAAAATACATATCAAAGTTAGTATGAAGGGATCCCCGTAAGAAGAACTAGAAGACTAAGAAGAAGTAGATGATTGTGAACATGTCCTATGTCCTAGCATTCCACACAAGTAGGATTGATGATGCTCCTCCGAGAAAAATTGGGGTCAAACTGTCTAGATTGATAGGAGAAACCTTTGTGATTAAAGATGTGACACAGAATAATTGGAATTTCAGAGGCGGCACGACCGTAGAGAGTATGATTTAAAGCCTTGGTGAAATGTGTGGTCGAGTTGTGAGGTGGTTGCAGATGAAATCTTCAGGTCAGCTAGGACAAACATGAGAAGGAGTAAAGTTGAATGACTAAAGACTTTTATATGGATCCGGTATTACACCAATAAGATGATTACCGAAAGGTGTATATATAAAAGTTTAATGAGAAATGGAGGCACTCCATTGAAAATTCAAGCTGGGTTGATGACATAAGAGTTGGTGAAAGTAATAGGACCAACCAACGCGGTTCGTAAAGCGAGTACGGGAAAACTCAAAGGAGTAACTATCCTACTGAGGGTAAAGATTAAAGAAGGTAAAGCGACACGAGCATAAGGACAACATAAGAAATGCGAGTCGAGAACTTTGATCGTTGAGAAAATCATATACAACTGAGATTTCTTATGCAAATGGTACCGATAGGTGTTTAATAAAAAGTCATACATATCGGACCGATAACGCGAGGATGGATAAAGTGTAAACCAAAAGAATAACTTAACTAGTAAGAAGGAAAGTCATGTATCAAAAGGCGGGTCTTGCTAAATTGGAATAAAGTGTTGAGATGAGGATGCCTTTGTAAAATCTATACAAGAGTACAACGTAACTGAGGTTCCAACATGAAATGGGCGGTAATGATCAACTGAAAGTTAAGACCGATTCAGGGGAGGAAATTATTATAAGATGAGTCGCCTAGTAGAAGAGTTCACAAGACAAGCTTGAGAGACCAAAAGAGATAAAATGTCGACCCGGATATGAGAGTCTAAGGTGAATGGAAGGGGTACCTACAATGGAGTGTAGAAGAAAAATGTAGACTTTACAAGTGTGGAGAGGTTTGACCTCCTCAAAGATATAGGAATTTGAAAGAAATCGCAATGCCGGTATCAAAGAGTTGAAGCCCTGTAGCGGAAACAACGGAGTTTCATGAAGGCAATATTGCCGATAATACCAGCGAAGGAATGTATATATGAGAACGGCCTTGGTGGACTCGAAAGTCCAAGGTAACCCCAATTATCACGGAACCTAAGTCATCAATACCGACGGTCCGTGCAAGGGGAACTGCAGGGGGATGATAATTAAAGTCACCAGAACTACAAAGACACTTACCATCCATCGTTGAAGACGTGGAATGACTATTTATGCCAGGATGAATGATCCAGTTGGGCTCGAGAAGTAGAGTTAGCCTAAGGAAACAAAATTGTAGAAGATATAACGAATTAGCGAAGCATGAAAGGATTAAACGAGCATATGATGCTCACCAAGAATTTAACGCCAGTATAGGTATGAGAAGAGTAAGTCCGGGATTTCGAGATAAGTCAATTATAGACTGACCGACGTCAATTGAGGACGTGTAAGTGTTGGTTGGTATTGACGAGTAGGTACCGTTAAGAAGAAACATTAGTGACTGCGGATTTAAGAGGTAACCTTACCGATGCCTTGGAGGATTCCCCAAGTAGGCAACGACAACCTTCTGGGATGATCTAAGGATATGGAGAGAATCGGGTTAGAGGTTGCTTACTGGTTGGTTAAGAACAAACTACGGTTAGTAAAGGTCTGTTTGAAGAGGATGTTGCTAGTATTAGAAGGGAAGAATAGGCGGGAGTTGGGTAAATCATGTTGACCCTCAGAAATACGTCATTGTGTCTAATGGGTGTCACAACAAAAGCGTGGTAGGCACATAACCCACAAATGAAGAAAATCAATGTTAGGTTAACTATGATTTCAAGTTAAGGAATTAGAGATCTATATGAAAAGGTCCACTTGGGTGTGTGATTTGTTTTGAGTTATATAAATTGAAAGCTTGACAAGAAGTAGGTGAAACCCATTAATTAAGGAACGATCCGATTAGGCCACATTGAGGAAACCGGGCCAAGCGGTATGTATTACAAAGAGCATTAGACACTCAGTAAAGTGCCGACAGAAGTTTAAGATCATTATTTCATAATCGATAGTCGGGAACTTTTAAAAAAAAAAAAAGTGGGCCCAATGGAAAGAAAAGTTTGGTAGAGTCATCAAAAGAGCTGGAAGTAAGTTTAGAAAACCAGACCGTGGAGAGAGTACCTACCGGATCCTAGACACATCATCAGTCATGAGGATCTGATAGTTGAGACAGGCCACACTTTTGTGGAGTACCCAATAGCTGTCCTAGAGCGCAATACTAGACGTCTGCGTTCTAAGGAGATATCGATGTTGAGGATCCAGTAGTCTAGACGAGAAGCCGATGAGGCTACCTGGGAGACAGAGGAGAGTATTAGACGTAGTTACCCTGAGTTCTTTGCGGGGATAGATATTACTTCTGTACCGGCGAGTTAGCACTCGGATGCTGTGTTGTTTGACTTTCATGTTTTACCTTGGATTGAATGATTGTGTTTTATGTGAGGTGTGCCTAAGTTTGCTGATTGAGTAGTTGCATGTTAGAAATTAGGACTTAATGAAACCAGGTTATACAAAGAAAGTCGTTTAGTTAGATACTTTATTCTAAGTTTCGGGACGAAACTTATTTTAAGGGGGTACTGATGTAATACCCGAAAAATTTAAACTTCGTTTAAAACCGGATCAAACCGGACTCCGATCCGCCAACCTAAATTCTTTAAAATAAAAATAACACGATATTAAATTCTATCATTTTATGTGACCTCGATTCACATAAAATGATAACTTATATAATTCAGTAAATAAATTCCGTAATTAATTCCGTACCTATAACGGTTCCGGGCGAATATAACGAGTATTCTTTCAACCCTTGTATTCATTAAAGAGCAGGCCCAGGCCCAATGACCCGGCCCAAAAACAATTATAACCCAGCCCAACCCATTATCTACCCTAACCTTAACCTAATTAACCTTTAACCTAATTTAAACACCCTAATCCTAATCTAATCGGCAGTCATACGCTACCTTCTCACGTACCTCTTGTGAGATTAGTAGAGCCGCAACAAATCCTGCGCCGGACTAGACTGAAGACGCCGACCAGCAACGCCCCACTGCTCTTCCTCCGCGCCGGACCGTGCACGTCCACATAGACCAGCGAAGCAAACCGACCCTCACCAGACCACCACAGAAGATCGTCCCCGACGCCGCTGGAGTCGAACATCCAAAACCACTGTTGCCGCTGCTGTAGAGGTGACAACAGGGACGGATCGCTCCTGTACTATCGCCGGAATGCCGCCTTGCCGCTTGTTTTCCGCCAACCGGCCACTGCTGAACGAAGCCTCCGCACGACCAGACGGCACAGCGTCAACCTTTTCGTCTCGTATTCTGCAACCTTCAAGTGCCAGCAACAAAGGTAACGTACCCACGTACTCTTCGTCTTTCCTTTCCGCAGCCTCGATCGGGAGACGTTACTCACCTCCCTTGTGACTGTTGCTACGCAGATCCGAAGAGTCCCTAACCGAAGGCTACTCCGATCGAACCAAGCTGCATACTCCTTTCCAATTGCGTGACGTAGTACTGTGCGGTTAGTGTTTCTCCGCCTCAGTATAATGCGGTATATGTATAAGTATATATAAGCATATGAGTTATGAATATGTATAAGTATATATAAGTATATGAGTTATGAATATGTATAGGTATATATAAGTATAGGGGTTATGAATGTATATAAATACATGTATGTACCATTGCAGAGTAGTATACGTATATATACATTTAAGATTAAAAGATATAAATATATGGGATAAAGTGCATTGTAACCACATACGTATATATATATGGTTGGGTAAGGGTAAAGTATATATATATAAGTATGTAAGTATATACATAGATATACATCAATAGGTATAGGTATAGTGTGTATATATATATATATATATATATATATATATATATATATATATATATATATATATATATATAATAGTAGAGTGGTGAGGATAAGAGCCAAGGAAGCGGGTGGTAGAATCATAATCAGGAAAGTTAAGAGTAGTATAACCGGATAGAGTACTAGAGATAACGGTTGAAAAGATTTATGTTGTAACTTAAGCTAAACTTTTAGGAGTTGATCTTAGACCTAATAGCTAAGTGTTTAGGTCGTACCTTAACAACCCTTTGAAATTCTAAACCTGGTTAACATTAGAATCTCTAATAGTTTATCCTTGAGAAACTAGAGTATGAAAATAAGTTCTAAAAGAAATGAGAATTAATGATAGACGTTGGAGAGTTCCGGGATCAAGGGCAAAATAGTCTTTTAACCTAAGAGAGTTGTTTTTCGTGAACTTTCCTCTTGAGATTTGTACCTCTTAGAAGTTGATAACTTCTAAGAGTATGGGATGAAATGTTGATACACATGCCTTGTTTAACAGACGTTTGAGTTACCATGGGTACAGACCGAGTTGAGATTTGTAAGAAAGGTCTTTGATTCAGGTAAGTCCTTGCGACTTACTTAGCTGGTTTCTGGATATTAGTTGGGTTATAATGGTAGTGTGTGTGCAACGTGTGTTATAATAATAACTTGTTAGGACGACCGTCGTTGTTATATTTTAAGGCCCAAGTGTATGTATAACGGGTGGTGACATCACTGCCCAGCTCTGCCAGGAGACTGGGAGGTTCTCTATACCCAGACCATACAGGTACAAGGTGAGATGCATCGGATCCATTCCTGATGGTTACACGGGGGCGGAGGCGAGGTTTGAGAATCCCTCGTGTCACAAAATAAGTATCATTAGTATGAATGAATGACCTAAATGAAGATAATAAATGGATTGTGTGAAAGTATGGTGAGTGTTTACTTTTGATATGTGTGTGTGTTGTTATTCTTCTTCTAATGTTTAGATATCTAGCTAATGGTTGTTTTGTTGTGTTTTTAGATTTACCGCAGGTTAGAGCAGCAGCTGAGTGATCAGGAAGTAGTGGTCAGCCGGGTCTCCGTACTCTTTAGAGTGGGGGTTGGGTGTTGCTTTGTCTTTTTCTTCTTTTGTTAAGACAATTAGTCTTTTTCCTTTGTTTAAGTACTATAGGCTGCTAGACCTTGTTGCATTCATTCTTTTAAAAATACTATTTCATAAATTTCGGGTTTTTTTTCTTCTTATTTGTGTCTTGTTGCAAGATCCTAGTAATATTGTTGTCAAACTGAGGTCGGGACCCATTGTGAGGTCCTAACTAATAACGTCCCGAGTTCTAAGAATTTGGGGTGTTACATAATGGAGGTGGAAATGTTGATTCTAGAGGGATATGTTGTGTCTCCGTAGCAAGATCTTCTTCATCACTAATCGTCTGACTATTGCTTCCTTGAAAAACTTGTGGAGAGTTCTCATAATTTTGAGAGTTAGGGAAAAAATTTTGGTAAGCTGGTTGAGTCATTGCTTGTGGAATTGGTTGTTGTGGCGGAAAAAATCCTCCTACATTTGCAAGAAACTGAGAAAATTGAGGATGATTGATAAAAGAAGGATCGAAATCGTTGAAATTTATCGAGGACCGATGATGATTATTTGGATCCATATTTTTACAGAAATTGAATAAAAGAACGCAATTTCTTACGATTTTGAAGAGACGAATAAGAGAAATGAGGTTTTTTGAAGTGTGATAAAATATGTCAAAATGGGTTTCTATATATAGAGGGGGGAATATGAACGTTGGTATATTTTTTTAAAAAAAAAACCTTTTTTTTGAAAAATATAACCGTTATAGTTTTACGGTTATATTATAACAAAAAAAAAAGACAAAATCAAAATAAATATTAAAAAAAAGGAAAAAAGAGCCGTTGCCATACCTTTTCAAGTGGGCATTCTCTCCAAAAACCTGCACCAACCTACAAAAAGAGAGTAAACAAAATTTTTGAGTAGTGATTTTTTTTTCAAATTCTAAAATATTTTGGGAAAAAATCACTGAAGTGATACATTTTTACCCAAAATAAAAGTTACAAATGGAATTATTTTTATTGGTGGGAGTGGTCTAAGGGTGGGTCGGGTTACTAGGCTCTTTTTGTCTAAGTAGGACCTTTGAGTTTATTTTAATAATTTGTTAATTACGATTTACACAGCCCAAAATACAAATATGTAGCTTAGGGGTTTTGAACTCACCTCGCATGCGCACACTCTCACCATTTTACCAATTGGGCTAATTAAACTGGGTATTTTGTTGTTACTGTTTTTAATTTATAATTAATTTCTAATTATTCAAACTAGTGTTACCCAAACGTAATACTCAAGTTCGATTTACACAATTTACCTACATTCGATTTACCCAATTTTTATTTACGAAATTCGTAACTTACACAAATTTTGTAATTACCCAAACCCTCTTTCGATTTACACAATCTGTTTCGATTTACACAAGCTCTCTCGATTTACACAAATTAGAATACACGAGTTCTATTTACGCAAAGTAATGTTACCCAATTTAGGGCAATTTTGGTAACTAGGCCTTTTTGAGATACTAAGTAGTAACTAGGCTTTTTAATGTTTCAATTAAGTAAATATACCCCAATCTTTTGTATTTATTCTCAAACTCTACACACTCTTCTCTCAAGGGGTACATTTACTAAACACAAAACTAGAAAAAGTCTAGTGAACCAAATTGTTTTCCCAATTTATAATACACAAGTTCTATTTATCCAAGCTAGTGTTACCCAAGTTATAATACAAAGTTCTATTTACCCAAACTAGTGTTACCCATCATTTTACACATTTAGACTAATTGAACTTTGGTGAATTGACGGATCCAAACTAGCGTTACCCAAGTTATAATACACGAGTTCTATTTACCTAAACTAGTGTTACTTGTTATTATACACAACTGGACTAATTGAACCTTGGTGAATTGACGACTCTAATAACATACTTATCCTTGAACTCTTCCAAATACAGTTGATCAAATGGCTTGATATCACCATTTGAAGGAGAAGATGGTCCCGATTCAACAATGTTCACTCTTTCTCTTTCGCATCCATTGAACCACAACACAACAAAACAAATAAAAGACAAAAGGAGGAATTGTTTTGATCTAATTCAATGATTTGTAGGAATTAAGAACTGAAATTAAACAACTATTCAAGACTATTTATGTGAATGAAACAAAAACCCTAGGAAAAAGGAATGCGTTGGTTTCGTTGTTAGGAAGAATTGAATATGAATGGTAGAATCTCGTGAGTAACTGAAAGTGATGAAGACGATGGGTCATAACAAAAAGGACGGATGATTGATGACATTGGTTTGTGTATTATAACATTGCTCCCCATGGATGCTCGACTCGGACTACAATGTTGCTCATGGATGTTTGACTCGGATTAGAGAAGGGGATGAATAACAATAGTGAACTAATTTTTACTCTTAATATTGAACTAAGTGTGTTATAAGAAATAACAAAACTTACCTTCTTCATCTTCTCTCTTCATTCTTCATCTTCGATCATCAAAAATCACAAAATTAGGTCATCGAAAACTTACCTTCTTCATATCTTCTCTTCCTTTGTTTCAATTTTCAGATGAAGTTGAACAAATTTCTCCGATGAACTATGTTTTGTTGAGATTTAGTAGGATTTCATTGATATCATTTTATGGAGTATTGAGTAGTATAAATTTGAGAGAGATATGAAATGAAGCGTGAGTAGACATTTTTGTGTTGCATATTGAGAGAATGTGCAGAGTTTTGTGCTGCAGAGTAAGTAAATAATTTTTAGACGGACGCTTTTACGATTTTACCCTTAGCAAATAAAAAATGTGTGATGAAGCTTGTCCATTGATTGTTATCGATCTAACGGCTGACATTACTCTATAATGTCGTACCGTAATATAAGCCCGCACCAGATGCACCCCCATGTAGTACACTTTAAGTGAATTACGACTTATCTATCTATACAAAATTTTAAGCTTTTTTAATCAGAATTTTATTACTACTTTAAAAGAGAGTATGCCCCAATTAATAGTAAATTTTCTGTTTTACCCTTCCAACATTTTTTTCTTGCTTTTTTCCCGCTTTGCCTTCTATCCTAACGTGTCACTTTCTCCTACTCATCTCAATAGGTGTCGTCTTCTCTCACCGATCCCTTTCTTTATTCGTCTTCACCGATCTTCGATGGCAACTTCTTTCGCTTCTTCTGCTTCGATGGCCACTTCTTCACCCGTGAGCTCCAACTATTCGTCTCCCTTCCTCTCTTCTTCATTCTTATCTTGCAACTCTGATTCTCAAACCTCCGTCACTCGACTTTAAGAACTCGAGGTTTCGTTCCGATTGTTTTTCTCTTCCTCTAGTTGCTAGGTATGTTCATCCCTTCTTCTTTTGTCTCTTTCTCTTTTGTTTGATTCCTCAAGAAGCTTCCATTTCTAATATTTGGAGCAGATCTTTTGGATGTACCATTTTCTCTCCTTATAGCTTCCATCAACCTAGGGTTCCTCGGGATGGATCGGCGTCCTCCTTGCAAGTGAAGGCGACGACGATCCTATTTACGCAAATGTGGTGCATCGATCGGTCTATTAGGGTTCTATTCTTCTCAATCGACGGTATGTAATCTCTTTAAAACCGGACTCGGAGTCATAATTTTTCGAATTGAGGCTCAAGTTAGTTTTTCAGATGAGAGTGTCGAATCAGGCAAGAAATTCGAAGGGTGAGAGAAGTGAATACGTCGACGTCAATATCTTTGCTTGCGACTTCGTAGGTGAACACGGTATTAGCGGCGGTGATGGTTTCCTCCAGTTGAGTTGAGATGCCGAATGAGTGGTTTTGCAATTGAATCTAATATGATCGGTCAAGCTTTGAATTCGATTGTGAAGCCTATGCTTGATGCTTGACTTGCAATTCTATAGTTCGATTGTACTTGTTCTTCTTTCTGGATTCCCATTTCTCTAGTTTAGATTGTTTCTCTCCTCCATCTTCTTTCCCAAACATGAGAGGGTTAACCGAGGTTTTTTCCCCTTTTCTTATCATTTCAGTTGTGATTACAACTTTGTGTTCACATAATCATCCCTTGAAATCAAAAAAAGGGTTCTGAATTCCGATCATCCCTAATCTCGTCTTGCGGTTATGGGTTCTCGAAGGTATGCCATTTTCACAATCAATTCTGGAATATTGGGTTTTATTTTCTACTTGGAGTCTTTTTTGTGTTTGGATTAGTTGCTCTTGATTTGAAATTTTCATGGCTGATCAAGTCTCTCGGTAGGTTGATGGGTTAACAACTTAACATGAATAAAGATTTTTATGCAATGTTTTCTTTAATTAAGTTGTTGCTCCACACTCTAGGTTATGGTATGTTGATTAATTTCATGGCTCCTTACAATGTTGTTATGTATGAATTAAAATTGTTGTTCGGTTTAAGTTATACCGCAAAGTTCATATAACTATGATGAATAGTTTATCATAGATGGTAATAAGGATGCTTTTTTAATGGCATTGAGGAAGGTGGTATTAGGGCTATATTTTCATATCACTATCATGAAATTGATGAATATGACAACAATAGAGCATTGAATGGGTTACAAGATAGAGTCAATATCCTAAAGCGAGTGAGTTTTATTTAGCTTATTTTTCCTGTGGATACGATCATTATTTCATTCCCTTTTAGAACTTGAATGCCAACTAATTTCTTTCCATGGATATCATTGCTCCATGATTCCATGTTGGTCGTCACCATTTACTTGAAAATGTCATGTATATATATGCATATCAATGCATTTCTTCTCTGCTTGATTGCCTATTTCTGGATTTGTTATCGTTGAGATTGCCATTGATTTTGATTTGATAATATTACTCATTTGAGTATATGTCTACTTGATAAGCTTGTTATTTATAAAAATGGATTGTGTGGATTGACTTTCATTATGCACCATAGACCTCTTGAAAGGTAAACTTGGTGTTCTTGCGTAGTTTATTATTCATTTGTAGCTAAGTGTGGAAACATATGCTTTCTCCCTCTTTCGATTTGATCGAGGTTTGTAAAATTTAACCTTGATTTCAAGGTGTTTGTGCTCATTTTGCTATTGGTCAGGTCCTTCTCTTTGTTCGGTGCAAAGACAACAATAACGTCCATGCCAAAAAAAAAACCCTTTGTCGTGCCAAAATCAAGTTCCTTGGCTGGCAAAAGATCATTATCATCAGAAAGTGGTCAATATACTCATCCATAGGAATATGAATATTGGTTATGAGTTCCCTTATGTTTGCTAGGCTAATAAATTGGTTCATATTTGCAAGGGATTCACCAAATTCAATTGTATTAGGCATGCACCAACAAAAAGCATAGATGGTTTGTCAAGTAGAGATCTTCATTGTCTTACCCGATACGACAAGGCTTTCTTTACTTGCTTTGTATTGTAAAATGTGATCATTTTACTTGACCATTTTGGATGTAATATTAGGACATGAAGAACTTCTTTGGTTGTGACTTTTCTGTGCGTTAATCTTAGTTATTGACTTTGTGACCAAGTTCTTAAATCATGAAATTTGTCTAGGCTTTTGTCAGATCATGAACGTTTACAGGTATTAACCTCTCCGCCTTAAAAATGTTGATGCAAATGAAGATATGTTTTTTTAGTTGTAATTTACTTTATTACAAAGGATCCTGCAAATAAATAAATTTACACTGCTTAAAATATATGGCGTAAGTTTTAATCCTCATTGCTTATCAAGGTAATAATAGTTCAAACTCTCGAGAAGCTAAACTTTAAGTCCCTAAGCTTCAATTGCTCTATTTGAAACCCTCCCCTGGATGGTTAAGATTATTGTTTCCCTTGTGTTTTTATTAAAATTTGTATAACTGATTTTTTAAGTTTGACTTTTACGTGTGTTTGAGTTTATAGATTAATGCGGAGTATGGAGGAATTAAGACGAATTCTGTCCAACTTTGAAGTGAAGCAAAAGCCAAATTTCAAGATAAACCTCAAGTTGCTTCCAAGTAATTTTTGCATATTTATTTTTTGAAAATAGAAAGCGGTTCGAACCATTAGACCGTGCGCTGTCTAGTGGGTCGAAAGGCCGAAAAAGACCGGCAGACAGACTAACCGTCATGAAGGGACACAAACAAAGGAGAAAAGAAATACACAAAAATACATCAAAAAAATCCGAGAGCAAATAAGTCTTTAAGGAAAGCAGGATGATCCAGCAAACAGGAGGCAACGAGCATAAACGTTCATCTTCGAATAAAGTACACAGGTAGGAAGTCCGGGGATTTCTTTTAAGGCATTAATCATCTATAAGCAGGGAGGTCTGCATTCACTATTAAGCCTACTACGCTCGCCCATTCCAATCTACAACTTGAATAAAGTAAATTTATTACAATTGCATCAACATTTTTAATAAGGGAGTCCTTTCTGAAAAGGAAACAATTTCAATAAGGAAACAATTTCAATAAGGGAGTCCTTCTTGAAAATTTTCAGTGTGTTGAATGTACGACTCCAAATCCAAGTCATCCTCAACAGTTATGTTGGATTTATTCTCTTTTGGTGACTGAACATTATCGATTGGGTTTTTCCCCCTATCAATCATACCCGTAAGTGGAGCTTTTACCTTGTTGGGGTCATCTTGGTGTTGTTGGTATGGGGGTCATCGTGGTGTAGTTGGTATTGAGAATAGACTTTGAGGCCTCAATGGTGGGAATGTTGGTGACTAAGTCCTTTGGTAGGTCATTACCATTGATCTTGTTCATAGGAGTACTAATTCGTTTCTCCAAATACGTATCAACTTGGTTTTCCAAGAGCAAACAACACAAGCACACCTGATTGAAAGGTGAGAGGGCAATCGAGGAAGAATCAAAAATTGAGAAAACAATGAATGAAATGAAGGAGGTAGGGGAAGCGGCAGGAAACAAGTGTGAAACAGGGCGAACATCCTTTTATTTGAAGGGAGAGAAAGAGCGCCGAACACCGCTAGGGCTATGCCGCCAACAACAGGAACTTTACCTATTCCCCACCAACAATTTGACAAGTAAAGATTGGAAGAGCATTAACCGATTAGGCAAAAGACACTTTCTTGGAAAACTCGTTCAGAGATACATACTGAGCCAAACGACAGATGATGTTGAGCAGCCGCAACTGCTTCCAATGACTGCTTTGTGGGCAACGGTAGCCGAAGGCTTAAGTAGTTTTTGCATTTATTTTGGAAGATGTGTGCGTCTGCGTTTTGGTTTTATAATTATATGTTAATGTAATCTTTCAACTGGATTGCTTAGTCTTTGTATTTTTTTTATTGCTTTTTGATGCAGTTTGTGGTTCCTATCATTCTAACCATGTGCTTTTTTTCGCTGCATTTAGTGACTGCATATCTATGTCATATGTGCAGAGACCGACCATTTCTTGCCAATTCACAAAGAGGCACTAGCTTTTGTAGATCAAGCTATTGATCGGCAAATCCTTGTTACTGGAATCAAGGTACAATTTTAGTTTGTTTTGTTGATTAGCGGGAACACTTATATTCAATATGTAGTTGCGCTCACAATTACTACATTTTTTTAGGTTGTCGATCTTCTTGCTTCATACCAAAAGGAGGAAAGATTAGGCTTTTTGGTGGGGTTGGTGTTGAGAAAACAATACTTATTATGGAACTTATCAACAATGTTACCAAAGCTCATTAATTGTATTAAATGATTTGTCACCTACACAAGATTGCAGTCCTCTTTACTATTCAACGGGTTTCTCTATTTTTTGTTGGAGTTGTTGAGCGTACTCGTGAAGGGTATGACTTGTACAAGGAAATGATTGGCAATAGTGTGATAAAGCTAGGTGACAAATAGGTTAATGTTTCCTCTTACATTACATGCTTCTTGTTTTTTCTAATGTCTAAAAAGTTTATATCAATCATATATTTTTTTTTCTCCTTGAGTTAACATCTTAGTCTCTGTCATTTTTGGTCGATATCAAGTGCGCTCTTGTGTAAGGTCAAATGAATGAACCCTCTGGTGCTCGTGCCCGTGTTGAACTTACTGGTTTGATTGTTTCTGAGCACTTCTATGATGGTGAGGGGGAAAACAAGCATCTCTTTATTGATAACAATGTTCCGTTTTACCCAACTTAGCATTGAGGTAGACTAACTAAATTCTCTTTCATAATAATGTTGATGGTGGCTTGAAATCAATTGTCATTGAATAGTAACTTCTTATTTATCATTTGATTTTGCCCTTGCTGTGGATTTTTCTGGCATTGATGTCTTAACCTTCTACATTTGATCTACACAATCCAAACAAGGCATGATACAACCTAGATGTCTTTTGATTAATGAAAATAGTTATAAACTTCTGTATTGATGTCTTAATCTTATATGAACATGTATACTCTCTTATTGGAGGGTTCTGCGCATCTCCTGTGAACTTCCATGCCAAAGATGGGTCAAGATACGAGTTACTGGGCAATATAGTTGTGTAACTAGATAAATTAAACCCTCACGTCTAACACCTCTAAGATTTCTACTTTACTCTACACTGCCGTGTTTGTTTCCGCGCAATTACATTGCTATCTTTCAACACTTGTCACAGGTGGCTTCTCGGATGGTCTTGGCGAACAAATCATCCTTATTTAGTGACAGATCGTGTTGAACATGTCACTTCACCAGAAAGGATATAAGAAGATAAAAAAAAATGTGACCATAATGTTACAATATATGGTTATGTGCGAGGGTGTAAACTAAAAAAACGAGCTAAGGTAACTTATGGTGAAGATAACAATTTCTTAGAGTTCTAGAAAATTATTAAAGGCTTGCAATGGGGCTTTGATTTAGGTTTGCTTTAACTTTGGACTGTATATTTCTTTATTTTATTTTTATTGTAATCTGTTTGTCACTTGTGTTGTTTGTACTATCAAAAATGGTTTGACAATGTCAGTTACATTGATTTTCATTTTTTCAAGTCTCTAAGGGTTCTTCCCCTCTTCTCGTGGTAAATATTTTTAATCCTTCAGTGCAATTTCCTTTTGTGTGCATTATTCCAGATTTTGTTATGATTTTTATTTTGTTATTGTTTTTTGCTCATCTCTTGTTAGATATAACACAATCTTTGAAATTTCATGTTGTCTTTTACTAAATACATACAACAGGTTTAAGTGACTTCAGTCTTGCTAGAATTTTTTGTTTGGTTGATCCTTGTTCCCTATCTTCAGCTAAATAAAATAGACTGAATTAGAAGCTCACATGTATTATGATGAAATGAGATTAATGAAGGTTGATATGATTTTTTATAGGGCAAATTTGCTAACTAGGCTTTATTAAGAAATCAGGATACTAACTAGCCTTTTTTATATTTTCAATTAACTAAGTGTACCCCAAACACTTTTTTACTGTTAAACCTAATTTACCCAGTTGAGCAGCAACGCAATGCGTCCTTTCTCTCTCGCTTCAACACCACCCATTTTCCACCCCAATCTGAGTCTTCTTCATCTTCTTATATGAGCAGCAACACAGATTCTCTCTCGAAGACCACCACCATCCGCCGTCGTTGTTGCTTCTTTGTTCATCTTCATCTTCATCTTCTTCGTTGAGACTAATTTTGAGATTTTTCTGGTACGAATCGTACCAGAAAGGCACTCAACTTATCTAAGTCTTCGTTGAGCCCTAATTTTGACATTTTTCTCTCGCTTTGTTTCAGGTTGGGATCCAGATCCAGATCTAGATCCAGATCCAGATCCAGATCCAGATCCAGATCCAGATCTAGATCTAGATCTAGATCTGTCCTGTCATGTGCCACCGTCCAGCCACCGCCCTGTCGTTCCCGACCGAGGCCATGGAAGGAGACGAAGACGAGGTGTTAGTGGTGGCCATCCAAGCAAGGAAAGTTAGGCACGACTGTTTTACCAGAAAAGGTAAATCCTTAGTTTTCACATTCTGATGGGCTTGGGCACTTGCAGATTTAGATTAGTTTCACATTTACATAAATCATATTCTTAATCACATGAATTATATTCTTAATCACATTTTATATTGTTGTAGATATTGAATTCAAGTCCTCAACTGCGGGCTATGTCTGACTCGAATCCACAGTTTCGAGAAATGATGCAAAATCCTGAGCTTCTTCGTATGTTCAGTTCCCCTAAAATTATGCAGGTATAGTTGAGTGTTTTACTTTTATGCCTATTTAGTATCATAGTTTTTTTGCTTGGTGTTATCTTTTACTATGCTATTTTGAGTTTTTTTGGGTGTCTTGGGTATATGGATAATATTTGATTACTCCAATTGTTAGCGGATCTCTAATATTGAATTCGTGTCTCTTCTGCAGCAAGTGTTATCTTTACAGCAAAATCTGCTCTCTCAACTGAACCAACCCCATTCAAACCAGTAAGTTGGGTATGAATATTTGATTTTTTTTACCCACTGGAAGCCACAGTGAATGCTTTCTTATGCATTACACAAGCTTTTTCATTCAAATCTTCCTTTGTATCAAAGTTGGCTTTCATGGATCAATGTTTCTGACAGCATAATAAGGGCCACTGGATGCCTTATAGTTGAAGGTAGAATTAGATGATTCAGTAGATTTCTTCATCATATATTAATCTTCCCCTTTGAATTTTGTTTAATGCCCCTTTGCAGTTAAACTAGTTAATGATCAACAACAAAGAAATCGAAAGGCTACGCATTTATTCAGTACACGACGGGATTTCACTCGCATCAGGGCCTTCAAAGGAAACTACACCGCAAAATTGATACTACAGTCAAAGAGAAAATGGTTTGTAAAATCCGGTATGTAAAATCCGGTATGTAAAATCCGGTATGTAAAATCCGGTATGTAAAATCTGGTATGTAAAGTCCGGTATGTAAAGTCCGGTATGTAAATTCCGGTATGTAAATTCCGGTATGTAAATTATAAAAAATAAAAAAGGACAAATAAAACAAAAAAAAATATTCTGGTATGAGTTTCTGGTATGAATTTCTTACCAGAAACTCATACCAGAAAATTATTAAAAAACAGACAAAAAAAACTTATGGTATTAAAAAATTTCTGGTATGAAAAAAATTCTGGTATGAAAAAAATTCTGGTATGAGTTTCTGGTATGAATTTCATACCAGAAAATTATAAAAAAAAAATAAAAAAGGATAAAAAAATTCTGGTATGAATAAATTTTTGGTATGAACTTCTAGTATGAAAAAAATTCTGGTATTATAAAATTCTGGTATTATAAAATTCTGGTATGGGAAATTCTAGTATGTAAAATTCTGGTATATAAAATTCTGGTATGTAAATTCTGGTATGTAAAATTCTGGTATGACAAATTATGGTATGAAAAATTTCTGGTATGAAAATTTTCATACCAGAAATTTATTCGAGGAAATAAAAAAATAAAAAAGAAAAAATAAATAAAAAATAAAAAATAAAATAAATTCAGTAATAGTAATTACAACTTAAACTAACTAATGTCTATTATTTTTTTTATTAAAATAAAGAGGTTAATTATTTTTACCTAACATTAAATGAAAGTGGTAAAAAATTATGGGGTACATTTACTAAATCATATTCTCAAAAAGGCCTAGTATATCAAATTCTTCCTTTTTTATACTCCACTTTGTATGAAGTCTATGTTGTAATTGTTATTTAGAAACAACCATTGACATATGATAAATGTGATTCCCACTGCCGAGTAGTGGTTACCTATTTGTCGCCTCACAAGTCCTCGATTAAGTTTCCTTTTACTTTCTAAGGTCCCAATTTTGATGTATAGAGTGAATGTGTTATTTTGCAGGTTCTGTTATCAATCTGTTCCTTAGTATTCTTTACTTAAAGTTTTATAATCAACTAATCATTATCTACAAAATCATTTTCATATTAATAAACCTATCTCAAATCAAACAACTTCGTATCCTCGTGTCCCAAAATGCGTATGATAGCTTGATACGAACGAATACCGACCGTATGCTTTCGTTAGAGACACGAATCTTCACGTGGTGTGTGTGGTAGGCCCCTTCAACTTTAAAGTTGCCCTCCAAACATCCATCTAATTACATATAATGCCATTCCCCCTCAATTTTGCCGCTCGCATTAATTTTCCTCTGAGAGTCGTTCCAGTTTGTCTTCTTCTTCCTCCCTCTCTTACCCAACGGTCACTGCGCACCTTCGCCCCATAAGCGCATTCTAGACACTTCCCCAATTCCCGACGTACCCTACACGGCGTCGTTTCACTAAAATGCGCTGGCCCCACCTTCACTTTTACCCTTTCTTCCCAGACATACAGTACCAATACTTACTAATATCTTCGACTGCTGCTAGTGTTAATGTTATGGCAGTAAAATGGACCACCTATCTCATCACTTAGCCCCCACCAAAACGACAATCAAGTGTAGACTCTCCCCGAGTAAAACGACGACGACGACTACACACACGCACATTTGTTGCCTCCAACGCTAATTTTTACCTTGAGGTTAGCCACATTTTCCAAGACACTCTGGACTATCCAGTTCCTTTTCCTCTGCGCAGGCGAATCCTTTTTCCCCATCTGGTTTTGGGGTTGAGATTGAAATTTCTATGTTGGGTTCTTTCTTTGTAGTTGGAAATTTGCAATCTTTTTATCTTCCTTAAAACAAATTTGCAAACTTTATAGGTAAGAAAGTTTGCTCCTTCCTGTTCCTTGTATCCAGTTTTCTATTTCTTTTTGGGTTTGTTTCACTGTGTGTTTTCCTTCTATCATCACCTCAAACTTTTGGATGGTAATGACAATTTTTGATCTTCCAGCATCATATTAATTAGGTTTTTTTTGTTATCACATATGATATTGATGGATGATGTCCTTTTGTCCTCTTTGTTTTGATTCTTTCTTAAGCGGCTTAGGATTGAGGAGGATTTCACAGTTGCTGTAAGAGTGGAAAATGTTTGGATTTTCCCGGCGCCGGTTGAAACATGGCAGGTCTGTTTCTTTTTCTCCTTATCCTTGCTATGTGCTTAAGTTTTTTATGTTCATTTTTGCAAGTTTAACTTTTTCTTCATATAGCTCGGTGGGCTTTCAAGTTTTTGATACATAGGTTCAGGGTATAGGTAAGAGCAAGCAGATTAAATGAGTTTTGCTGGTCATTTGGAGGCTATGCATGTACTTGCTCGAAAGCAATCAGATATTTTTCAGCTGCATTTCCATGATAAATCATCAAAACATGGTCATGAGATGAAATGTTTGATTCTATAGCAAACCACTTAACTTATGCTTCTGCTAATTACACGGACCTGTCAATCAAAGTAGTTGTTAGCCATGTCTGTTGTGGAGAGTTTCCTAAATTTCGTGTTCCCCTTTAAAAGGACATTGTAGAATTACGGTTGAACCAGTCTTATCAGGATAGCTATTCTAGTTTCCGTTAGATAACATAAATCTACTCTTAACAGGTTGGAACACACCAAATTTGCTCACCTAGAGTTCAGACACCACAAAAAAGTTCACTTGCTTACCCAGAGTTCACTCCTCCCCGGTGATCTAGTGGTTAATAACTGTAGTGAGTTGGAATTGAAATTAACTGTGAGCTGATTTATGGTAAATCAGTCAAGAGCTTAAACATTAGAATCATTGCTGTGCTCTAGATTGTTTGATGAATCTCAAGTTTTGGATATTTAGGATCTTACAATTTGAAACATATTTTAACAAACTTTATTAGGATTTTGTAATTTCAATTGTTTGCCAATTATCATTTGAGTGTCTAATAATATTTTCAAAAGTAAGCAACTATGAGGGAAAGGTTATCTCGGTTCTCGCACACAACAGAATGAGCTTGAAATCTGGGGTTTTAAGTTACAGAAATTGACACCTTACATCAAATTGGGACTTGAGATGGCAAGGCTATTTGTTTCATTCATATTTAAGCTATTATTGTAGAAATTCTGTGATGAAATCCGGATACAGATTATATTGATCAATAATCACTGTTGATGGACTGTTGTGGACACGGGGTTTGGTGGCAATTCATTAGGAGGCGGATTATTCTTATGCTGATCCTTTTAAGGAAGATTTGAAAATCTAGATTGCTGTTCATCAAAAGTTAATCAGTGATAATTCCTTTCGACACTACATGCTCTCACTAGTCAATATCAGCTCATTTATATCTCTAACCTAAGTACTCTGATATCCTGAACAGGTTCACTATCAGAATAACCGCTAAAATAGATGTGTTCACATGCGTACTCAGCATGCATACATGTCTTTATACATTTACACATTCATTATATTGATTGTCTGAATTATTAATTGTTGGATGGCGAACCAACTGGTCTCTCATTTTACATGATTAATCTGAATCAGGGTCAAAGTGCAGCTCTCAGATCACTCTCAAGGAGCTAGGAGCCCTTTAAGAAACTCTAGAAGGGCTGGGAATTCTAATGTGTGCCTTTCACCCTAGCTTTCTATTCTTCCTTTTAATAGTTTTCCATACTAACATGTCAAGGATAGCAGGGTGAAGGTAACGCCCCATCATCTGGCAGTCCAGATGATAATGATTGTCATTGCACATTTGATATGAACAACTGCACACCCGGGAGTTTGGAGAGCTGGATGGAGCTATCGATATCCGGAGACAAACCTGCACCTCGGTTTAACGTACATAATGCTAAATCTTAACCTCAGTCTGACATACAAAATATGCCTTTCAACCTCAAGTTTAGATTTTTTTTTCCTACAGCATGCAGCTACCGTCATTGGGAATAAGATGGTGGTGGTTGGTGGTGAATCTGGAAATGGAACATTGGATGATGTACAGGTACTTGATTTAAAAAGAAAGAAAATCTTCTAAGATTGTAATTTTTCATTTTTCTTGTTGACTGTTATAGCTTATTATAGTGTCTGTAGGATTGAAAATCTATCTAGAGTCACGTGGTGTTGTACATTGTAAGAGGGTGGAATCTGTTGTCCTATTAAGATATCTTGTTTTTGGAGACAGGTGCTCAATTTTGATCAATACTCATGGACAACGGCTTCTTCTAAGATTTACTTGTCACCAACAAATCTTCCCTTGAAGATCCCAGCATGCAAGGGCCATAGTTTGGTACCACATATAAAATCTCTCCATAAATCTACGATTTATGATATATCAGATATATTTATGGTTGTATCATATTCCTTTTTGTTAATTAGTTTCAGTTGTCTAATTTCATACTAAACTAGGTTTCTTGGGGTAAGAAAGCTCTTTTAGTAGGTGGAAAAACTGATCCTAGTTGTGAGAAGGTTTCAGGTAAAGGTTTGCTCATATTTTATCCATTATCATGTTTTGGGATTTATAAGGAAGCTCTGACTAGCTGTTTTTGGTTTTATAGTTTGGTCACTCGATACAGAAACAGAATGTTGGTCACTAATGGAGGCAAAGGGAGACGTACCGGTAAGGATGTCAACTTGTAATGCCTCTGTTGAAGAATAAATTTGGTCTATGACTCAATTTAAAAATGATCAAGGAGTCTGCTTGAAACCAAAGATTTGATGCAATGATATAACGCAGGTTGCTCGAAGTGGCCATGCTGTGGTAAGAGTAGGCTCTCACTTAATACTCTTTGGTGGCGAAGATACTAAGAGAAGAAAGCTGAGTGACCTATATATGTTTGAGCTCAAGTCTATGACTTGGCTTCCTCTTCATTGCACGTAAGTTGCTCCTGTTTTGATTCATTCCAGTTCATGTAAAAATTCATTCATCAGTGTTCTGTTTTGTTCGATGACTGATGCATCATTTAATTGCCACTTTGCCAGAGGAACATGGCCATCACCTCGATCAAATCATGTTGCAGCTCTTTATGACGATAAAACACTTTTCGTTTTTGGAGGCTCTGCAAGGTCTAAAACCTTAAATGATTTGTACTCACTTGATTTTGAAACGGTTAGTATATATTGAGCGTATCGGCCCTTGATCAGCTGCAAATGCTTCTTTTTAAAATCTCAATGATGCTTTGCTGAAGTTTATTTGCTTTTGTAAATCAGATGGTTTGGTCTAGGATTAAGATTCGGGGTTTTCATCCATCACCAAGAGCGGGTTCCTGTGGTGTGCTATGTGGAACCAAATGGTATATCACTGGGGGTGGAAGCCGGAAAAAACGTATGAGCCATATCTTGCTACTTCCTAATGCATCATTCAACATGTTATTCGGTGTCTACAATTTAAACTATTTTGTTCTGATAAAATAACTACATTCTGTTCTGAGAATTAATGTGTTTTCTTCATTGTTAATTCCAGGTCATGCAGAAACTTTAGTCTTTGATGTTTTGAAACAAGAGTGGTCAGTTGCCTTCACATCACCTTCATATTCTATCACTACAAGTAAAGTGAGTCGTTTTCTTCACTCAGCAGAATCCTTCACCCCCATATCCTACGGCCATCGTCTTCTGTTATTCCCTCATTTGTTGAGCTGATCAGCTGTATACGTTACAATTTGCAGGGATTTAGCCTCGTGCTGGTGCAACTAAAGGAAAAGGATTACCTTGTTGCATTTGGAGGTTCGAAAAAGGATCCATCTAATCAGGTTGATAACGGAAAGTATTCTCTTTTAGTCATGCACAACGTGGAATATATGAGATGATTTAACATCAACAGCGGGGGCCTCCTTGATGCAGGTTGAAGTACTAGATTTGGATAAGAATGAGCATTTGTCTGCCAGAAGAGTTCCAAGTAACAAAGTCACGGGAAAGTTGTCTAGTCAAAATCGGACCTCATGTACTAATTTGGCATCCCAGCTTAATATTGCTCCTCCATGCCCTGTTGATTCTGTTGGTCAGAAAAATATAGCCTCTTTAATTAACGATCACGGCTCCTCTAGGAGATCAATGTCAGAATCAGTCATTGGCAATCCAAATCCTGCTTCTGGAAGTGTCTCCCTGAGGAAGCAACTGAAGGAGGAAGACCTGGTTCATACGCTAGCCAAGACTTCACTCGATGATAGCTCTTTCATGCAGGTGGCTACTTATTTATCACTATACTCCTCCGTCTTATTATTATTATTTGTCGTATGGAGCCAATGCACACCAAACTATATATAAGGCTCCCCATATTTGCTTAGTACTATGAGGTTTCCAATCCTTGAATTTAAATTAACTTTTATCACACAAACTTTTGGTAGATGTTTTTTTTCAACACTGGTTTTCAAAACCTAGCTTATATAGCTTTAGCTATTTATTAGCTTGTTTTGCCAGATCATTGAATCTATTTATGGTGGAATTGAAGTTGTGTCATATTTGTGCTAACTTGAAGACCACATTTGATTTCAGTCAACGGAGCAAGGTAAACTGCATGATATGCGTTCTTTGTCTAACGTCTCTGGCAAAGTGATCACAGAAGTGATACCCTCATCATCCGAGCTAGAGTATACAGACAGCCATTTCTCTGACAATGATAAGCCCGCCTTTGATGATGAGCGAGTTTTCCCTGAGATTGATGATAAATCAGCCATCCCATCAGCTCCTTCAAACGTAACGCCTAATGGGTATGAGGCCAAAATGGCAGCCTTGATAAGAAAGAACGGAATTTTGGAAGGGCAATTGGCAGCTGCACAAGCGGGCCGTGAGTTGGCTGAAAAGAACTTATCTTCCCTCCTGAAGAGCAGGCAGGAGATGGAGAAGAAACTCGCTGATACTACGAAGGAGACAGAGTTGTTGAAGGAAAAGCTGGCTAGTTTAGAGCTTGCTCATGAGGAGGCTAATAGTGTGTCTAATATGGTACATACTGATAATGTGAGACTTGAACATGATGTGGCTTTTGTTAGGGCTGTTTTGGATGATACCCAGAAGGTAAATCTTGGTAATTTTCTTTGATTTATTAGAACTTTGTTGGTTGATCCAAATGATTGAAATGATGTTATGCAGGAGTTGCATTCTACAAGAGGAATCCTTGCAAATGAAAGAGCAAGAGCTTTCCAGCTACAGGTAACCTTGGTGATGTCGAAAGTGACCGGTTTGTTTGGAAATTTGCATTTCATACAGCTTAAAGGATGAGAGCTGAATTTTGTTGCATTGACAATGTGATCTGAATTTGGCAGGTTGAAGTGTTTCACCTGAAGCAAAGACTGCAGTCACTGGAGAACAGAGCACCTACTCCTAGGAAACCTTTTCAAGTGTAACTATGTATGTTAATGTTTGACATCTTAAAACTCTAACTCCTCCCATTTTTAATGTTTGTTTCTGTAACTTTGGGAAAGATTCATTCATGCAGAAGATGAAAATGATTACAAAAAGCTGCAGGAAATCTCCGCCTAGGAGATGTAAAAATCCTGCCACTGCGCGATCAATCAGGCAGAAATAGTTAAATAAATAAATAAATAAACTATTACCTCTAGAGGTACTAAGAGGTCAGTAGATTCGGGCAGGCTGATCGTTTAGGGCAGTTGGGGTTTGTCGAGTGTAAAAATGTCCCACATCGACAATATGATAACATGTGAAACTAACGTATAAAACCAATACTCAGTTGGTCTAGTGGGATGTGGTGCTAGACTCCTTAAGTGGTTAGCTTGGAGATTCGAGTTCGAATGCGATCGAATTGGTCGGGTTCGTAGGGTTCTTGACAGCTTGGGTTGTTTTTGGGTCACAACTGGTTTGTAGGGTTTTGTTGTTCAGGTTGACACATCGGTTGTTTTTTTGGTTAGATAGGTTGAATATTTCTGGTTTGTAGGATTTTGTTTGGCGGATATGGTCAAATTTATTTAGATTTATTTTATAAAACAAGAAAATTTAACAGTTTAGTGAATATATAATGTCATTTGATATTTTGATATTTTGATATTATACAATATTTTCAGTTAAAAAAAGTACGACTAGCAAGATGTTCACCATGCACTATGCTTTTAAAATTGTCATCTTTGTTATGGTCTTATAATATATTAAGTAAAAAAATGTACGACTAGAGACTGATATTTCGAATTTAGGTGTATAAAATGATAAATATTAATAAATTAGAAGTATTTATTTAAAAAGTTAATGAATTCTATAGTTATAGATATATGAACTAATTTGAGTATATACTAACACTGAGACATTGTATAATTTTATATTTGGTAAGATTATGGCCAATTTTTCATAAATTATAACATATAACTTCACTAATAATAGTTACTTTTCAAATGATGTAAGCATGTGAAACGAACCATATCCAAGATAACAATATAGTGTGTCAAGTTGACAAATCAAGATGACGGAGGCCAACATGAAATGTTAAGACGTAAGATTTGCAAGAGGACAAGGGCAACAAGCGAGCATGCACAAACCCTAAGCTACCACAAGAGCTTTATGTAGGGTTTGACTTTACTTTCCTAGGGTGACATAAGCAAGTAAAGAGGCATGTGACAACATAGTAAGGGTGACATAAGCACGTGAAGCATTCCACGACCAAGGTGACAAGATATCGTGTCTAAGCAAGGGTGTCATTTGAGCATGTGGTGACATACTCACGGACTCTAAGCTACCACAAGAGCTTTCCCTCAAGGTTTGCTTTCCTAGTAAGGAGGTTTGTGGCAACATAGTAATGATCAAGTTTGTTGATGCCAAAGAGTTACTTACATGTTCGAGATAATAAATTTCCGCATTAAAGGTTGAAGATATTTCGAGCCTAGTATATAAGGTTAGTGAGCTACTCCTAACATGTGGACAAGTGCTACATGACTTATATCCTCTAGTTGTACTTGCTTATGGTTGTAACAAGTGGTATCAAAGCGGTACCATAGAGATGAGAACATGGAAAGAAGACCCAAGTTCCCTTCTTTGCGTTGACAACCCAAGTGATGACCCTAAAAAAACAATCCGCGATAAATGCAAATATTTGGTGCCCCGGGTTATAATAATGAAATTCAAGGACGATCTTTTGACACTTGAGAAACATATGCTCGAAAGGTTGGGATCATTATGTGACTATAAACATGGCCGTCCTTGAGATTGATGGCCATGTGAGCACCATGGAGGTATTAGTGATAGAACTTCAACAAGATATATGGAACTAGCCCGAAGGGGAATAATGTATGCTGTAACAGTTGTGGTTACCCCAAACATCTCACTCCGAAGATTTGTGAGACACACGTGCGCCAAAAAGGTCGAGAACTGTCAGATGAAAAGATAGTTTGATGCCGCCAAAGTGATAAACGATGTGTTCGAGGGTGGACTATAAAATTGAGAAAAGATGAATTTGTGTGGATGTCGCAAGTTTGGGAGTTAGAAGTTGTTCAATTACAAGATTTTCCGACTTCCTGAAGCCAAATCTTGTAGTTTGAATAATGGCTTAGCTTTATAAAACTATTGGCTGGAAAAAAGACTTAATACTAGGAGAGACTTACCACCAAGGGAGTCGAGGGAGTCACCTAGAAGATTGAGTATGTTGGTGCAACTTGTGAAGTTCTACCACTAAGGTTATTTACATATCGACCTTAATCGTCCTTGTGAAGGAGAAGCTTAGAGGAGCTGTTCTACGAATCGTTGATGCAACTTGTGAAGTTGTATCGCTAAGGTCATCGATCATGACTCTAGCCGTCCGTGCTAATACCAAGATTAGAAAAACGGCTATGAAGAACCCCGAGACACACATTTTTTGCAACCGAAAGGCCTTTAAAGGAAGGAAATATCCCAAGGGACTTTTGTATACCCGGCCCGGTATAAGGAAACATCGAAAGGACTTCATTGGGCTGACATGACTGAACATCCACATGGCCACTTTCATTCCCCCCCCCCCCCCCGAATCCAAACTCGTGAATCCATTCAACTTTTCTCTTTGCTCCTCAAACATCAATGCTCCTTGTCATGAGATCGCTATCACTAGAGCTGATACACCCGGGATAATCTGTCCGGCCCGTCCGCCCGCAAAAACGGGAGGGTATAATCAAGGTGAAAAGCCTGACCGGTTCGAAAATTTCGTCCCAACCGGACAATCGGGTCGGATCCGAACAGTGTGCAAAGCCCGGTTGGACTGCTTGCCCAACCTGGATCCCGGATCCCGGATCATTTATTTTTATAGCTTTGTTAATTTTTGAGACTTGACTCAAACAAATTACTTGATAGAATATGCAAACATTGTAAATAGAGGGTGCCCTGTGTAATTATGCAAATACGTTATTTTTATTAATATGACCCATCTGTCGATGGAAACCCTAAGGGGAAATCATCCAAATCTTACATTGTATCAGAGGTTATCGTTCCTCTAACATCTTCCGCTTTCTTCTTCGTCCTCTAAACCCTACAGCCTTCCACGCCACCGCCGCTTCATTCGTTACCCTTCACAAAGTTCCTCGACGGATAATCCTCTTTCCATTCTGCCCTCGAAATCTCCAACATCAAGAATAATAATGCCCTTGTTCTCGACCATAACACTCTGTATGCTTCTTGGGTTACCTTGTTTCGCGTTATTGCGAAAGTACACAACGTTCTCGATCATATCGATGAGAAGGTTCCCAAACCAACGGATCTTGATGATTCATTATGGCTCCAAGTCGATGCTACTGTTCTGCCATGGATTTACACTACGGTTTCTCGAGATATTCTTCTGCAAATTCTTCCAATGATACTGCGCTTTAGGCATGGAATTGAGTCCAAGATATATTTCAAGATAACAAGAGTACCCGTGCAGTCTATCTTGAACATGAGTTTTCTAACTGTAAGCTTTTTGTTTTCCCCTCTATTAATGCTTATTGTCAACAACTCAAATCCCTAGCAGATCAACTCAAAGGCGTTGGATCTCCGGTTCCTGCAAGCCGCCTTGTACTTCAACTCATATCGGGTTTACCCGTTGTATACAATGTTGCGGCAAGTTTCATACAACAATTTGACCCACTTCCGAGCTTCACCAAGGCTCGTTCTCAATTGCTACTTGAAGAGACTCGAATGACATCTCAAACGGGTTCCGGAACTCTGTCTTTAGCACTCACTACTGCCGCCAAATCTTCATCCGCCAACACACCGGCGCCACCTCAGTCCGTTCCACCGGACCACCAGGGTAACAGACGTGGCCGGCGAGGTCGATCCCGCATCGCTGGAAACCAGCAACAACGATTTATTTTTCGGCTGCCATACGGTTGGCTTCCAACGCCACAGGGTTCCATTGGTGGGCCGCCTTCTTCTTCCTAGCCCAATTGGTCTTCAACAACGCCGGCCCAGTACATGCCATGCCCACAACACGCTGCCAGCCCACCGTGCCCATATCCCTCCTCCTCTCAGCATGGGATTCTTGGGCCCGACCCACCTGTGCACACTCAACAAGCCCATTATACTACTAATTTCTAGCCCACCTCATTGGTTCAATCATTTGCTACGATGTCGCTCAATCCATCGGAAAATTACTGGTACATGGACACCGGCGCCACCTCCCACATGACGAATAATTCAGGTTTCCTCTCGTCTTTTTCTCATAATGGTTCCTTAAATTCGATAACTGTTGGGAATGATATGCGTATTTCATCTATAGGCCTTGGAAATTCCGTCCTACACACCACTAAAAATCCTCTCCACCTATCCAATGTTCTCATTGCCCCTCAAATTGTCAAAAAATTAGTCTTTGTTCGACGTTTTACTAAAGATAGCAATGCTTCCGTAGAATTTGACCCTTTTGGTTTTTCTAGGAAGGATCTACACACGGATATCACACATCTGAGATGTAATAGTTCCGGAGAACTCTATCTTGTCACGAGTCTATCCACCTCTCCGCATCATGCTCTTTCCGTTGCGTCTTCCAGTCTTTGACATGCCCGTCTTGGTCATCCGGGTGCACAAGTTATGGATTTTCTTAGGAGGTCTTCTTTTCTTCAATGTAATTAAGCCAATTTGGCTCAACTTTGACATGCATGCCAATTAGGAAAACACCATAGATTGTCTTTTGATCGTTCTCATATTAAGTCAGTTGCTTCTTTTGACATTATTCATAGTAATCTTTGGACCTCTCCAATCACAAGTCGGGAAGGTTTTAATATTACTTCTACTTTTCTTGATGATTTTTCTCATTTTCTATGGGTATATTCGATCAAGTTTAAGTCTCAAGTGTTTGAATTATTGTCAAATTTCATCAACTAGTTAAGACTCAACTTCACCTTTCTATCAAAAGTTTTCAATGCGATATGGGTCGCGAATTCAACAACAATACCTTTCACAAGTTCTTTGTTGATAATGGGATTGTGTTTCGCTTCTCGTGCCCGCACACGTCCCCTCAAAACGGTAAAGCCGGAAGAATGATTCACACTATCAATAACATGATGCGTCCGCTCTTTTTTCATGCCTCCATTCCAATTTCCTATTGGCCCCATGCCATGGAAATTTCTTGCTACCTTCTTAACATCCTTCCATCTACCTCTATTCGAAATCAATATCCTACACAAGTGTTGTATCATATAACACCTTCCTTTGGTCATCTACGAGTTTTTGGTTGTCTTTGTTATCCCAATCAAAGTGCAACTATCTCTCACAAGCTCTAACATCGCACCACTCCTTATGTTTTTCTTGGGTATCCTAACCATCACAGGGGTTACAAATGTCTAGACATATCAATCCTCAAAATTATCATCTCTCGACATGCCACATTTGATGAGACGGTCTTTCCTTTTTCTACTCAAACCAGTAGTTCCCTAGATTATTCCACATCTCGATCTCGCGATGATGATGCGTCCCCTTACCATCCGGATCGTCTTCCCCATTCTGCAGACCCATCTCCTTTACCGGCCAGCCCATTACTGGTCACTACCGCTCCCCCTGTTGGCCCATCGTCAGCGATCCCTCACCCTTCCCAGCCCACAAGCCCAACATCAAACAAAACTGCTCCCTTCCCTGGCCCATCTACACTGTCCGGCCCACACCTTCAGCAACCCTCCACGCCCGGCCTACTAATTCAACAGCCCCCTATCACCGGCCCATTGTCTCTCCCATATCCATTAGTTGATCACCCATTCGCAGCCCACCCGGTTATTAATAACCCTCCCTCACCGGCCCAACTTACCACTCATCATACCAGGCCCCATACCCGGAGTCAATCCGGCATCACAAAACCCAAACCGGTCTTTGATCTGTCGGTTTCCACCACACCCTCATCTCGTACTATCTCTTCCATCCCTAAATCTTACAATGTCGCCTACAAGACCAGTACTGGACCGTTGCCATGCTTGACGATCGAGCCCTTATGCGAAGTAAGACGTGGGTCTTGATTCCTCGTCCCCCTCACGCTAACATTGTGAGATGCATGTGGATATTTAGGCATAAATATAGGCCTGATGGTTCCCTTGAAAGGTACAAAGCTCGTTTAGTTGCCAACGGGTGTTCTCAACAGGTTGGAATTGAATGTGACGAGACGTTTAGTCCGGTTGTTAAATCGGCAACTATCCGGATGGTACTCAACATTGCCGTATCTTGCTCATGGTCTATTCACCAGCTGCTGTATGTTCAAAATGCTTTTCTCCATGGGCATTTGAATGAAACGGTTTACATGTTTCAACCTCGCGGTTTCCGTGATTCCTCCCTACCCAATCTTGTATGTCTTCTACATAAGTCTCTCTACGGTCTCAAACAGGCTCCCCACGCTTGGTTTTAACGTTTTGTAGGTTTCCTCAATCGCATTGGGTTTATTGGAAGTAAGAGCGACTCATCTCTTTTTATTTATCGTCAGGGATCCGACATTGCTAATATGCTCTATATGTCGATGACATTATCCTTACTGCTTCTTCTGACATTTTGCACAAGCAAATGATAAGGCTTCTGAGTACGGAATTTGCTCTTAAAGACTTAGGTCCTCTATCCTGTTTCTTGGGCATATCTGTTCGTCGGACATCTTCCGGTTTGTTCTTATCCCAGGACAAATATGCTCACGAGATTGTTGAACGAGCAAAGATGACTAACTGCAAACCATCTGCAATACCTGCTGAGACGTCTGTCAAGTTAAGTGCCTCCTCTAGTCCGGCTATCAATGATCCAACGCTTTACCGGAGTTTGGCCGGGGCGCTTCAATACCTAACTTTCACACGCCCTTCCATCAATTATGTAGTACAACAAGTGTGCCTTTTCATACACGATCACAGGGAAGCTCACTTTGCTGCTCTCAAGCTATCATCCGCTATATCTCTAGTACGTCATCATTAGGTATCACCATTTCTCATTCTCCGAAATCTGACCTCATTGCATATACAGATGCCGACTAGGCCGGCTGCCCTGATACACGACGGTCAACTTCAAGATACCGTGTCTTCTTCAATGACACTCTAATTTCGTGGTCTGCCAAAAGACAATATGTGGTTTCCTGGTCTAGTGTAGAGACATAGTATAGAGGAGTTGCCAACGTTGTTTTTGATTTCTTGAGCTTCATTGCCCATATGCCAAGGCATATGTTGTCTACACTGACAACATCTCTGCTATTTATCTTGCTAGCAACCCGGTTCAACACCAATGAACCAAGCATATTGAGATTGACATTCACTTCGTCAAAGATAAGGTTGCCCGCGGTCACGCTTGAGTTCTTCACGTACCTTCGGCTTTTTAGTATGCAACCATATTTACAAAGGGCCTTCCAAGACAATTGTTTCTAGATTTTAGATCCAATCTTACTGTAGTGCCTCATCCAGTTTCGATTGTGGGGGTATGATACAATATGCAAATATTGTAAATAGAATATTGCCCTGTGTAATTTACGTTATTGTTATTCATATGACCCATCTGTCGATGGAAACCCTAAGGGAAATTTCTCCAAATCTCACATTACTATCTAGCTGAAATTTCTCTAAATCTCACATTACTATCTAGCTAAATACTTGCGATGCAGTCCAACTCAAGTCCTATCCATCTAAATTTTAGAGTTCAACACAATCATAAATATAAAAGTAGCGTTGCACCTGTCATCTAACACAATTTAGTGAAACCCTAAAGAAATGAAATCTGCGCCTCTCCAGCCTCGTCGATACCTTTCCTCCAGCCTCGGCGGCGCCTTTGCTCCAACCTCCATCTATTACATCTCCAATCTCTACTCTCCCTTGTAAATATCATATTTTCGGTCTTCAATCTCTACTCTCCGGCCCCGTCTCTCACCTTTTCTTGAATTTGGAATGTAGTTTGTATTCAATTTACGTTGCAGTTTGGAATGTAGTTTGTACGATTGTATTTGGAATTCAGAACAAGTTTCATTGAGGAAAAGGTTGAATAACTTGAACAATTAGGTTTTTAAGATAAGACAAAAAAAACAAGGTACCTAATGGGTAGCCCGGTCCGGACATCCGGACGGTACTGACATGACTAGAAGCCCGGGATCCGAACTTAGCCCGGATCCGATTCGGACATCCGGACAACAAAATTAGAAAATCTCGATCCGGATCCGGCCCGAACCCGAATAGTATCAACTCTAGCTATCACATAGGGTCGTGAGACTAGCACGGACAAGCTCCATGGAACAAGACGGTTTGAAGGCAACAAGTTTGCAAAAGATTCGTAGGAGTTGCACCTACAATGTGGACAAATTGGGGAGGGGAGAATGACACAGTCCATCACCCCGAATAGGAATTTTCTAACTAATTTTCCCAACTACGTCAAGCATGGAAGTCATGCAGACACCTAAAGCCCCAGGATCAAGATGAAAAGCTAGCAGATGAAAAGCTAGCACATCAAGGTGGCACGAGGTCAAACCGGGAAGTTAGCAAGTCAAGATGTCACGAGAACAAGATAACGGACCAAGACGTAAGATTATCAAGAGGGCAAAAATGGCATCATGCACTGAGCTTAAGCTACCCCGAGAGGTTTCCCTCGGGTAAGAGTTTGCTTGGCCGCGATCAAAGAGGCGTGTGGTGGCACGGTAGTGGCTCAGGGTGTTGTTACCACAAATATGTAGAGCATATGCATAAAGCCACAAACAAACATGCATAGCACAAGGTGGGTACACTATACAACAAAGGGACAAACTTACGGGCTGCATCGGAAAATCCAAGCGTACCACGGGTGAAGGGCGGCCAAAAGCTAAGTATTAGCTTTTCTTTTCCCTCGTGTAAAAGCAACATAGATAACCTTGTACTATAAATAGAAGTAGAGTTAGCTCATTTGTAATAAGTTCTACTCATTTTCTTCATTGAGAAAACATTCCACAAAACTCTCTTCAAACAACCTTCTTTCATCCCAGGCTTCCGTAGCCTTCAATCTTTCACAAGAAAATGGCCACAATCTACATCACAAACATCAAAAGATGAACAAAGCAATACATTATTACCTTAATCAGATTGTGCCATGCCCAATAAGTTCCTGCAATGAAGAGAGTTTGCAAATATAAAGGTGAAGGTATTATATATGTTTTTTTTTCTCTCTTTATACAAAGCATAGGATATTTGGTGCGTTTGGATTTTTATGTGTTCATATACTGTAATTACTTGAACAATCTCAAGTAATTGTCATATAAATTGTCATCAAGTATATATAGGAAGCAAAAAGGAAGCACCAGGATGGATCAATCTAAGCAAATCTCTTCTTCACAATGGCCTTCTCCTGTCACAACATTGCTGCAAGCAAAAAAGGTGGGAAAAACAGCAGTGTTCCAACAACTCCATTCTAAACTTGGCAGTGGAACTTTCTTCCCGGGTTATCGATGGAACCGGCAGCTGTAAACAATGTCGGACCTTACAACTTTCTCCCTCCTTTTCGTTTGTTTTTATTACTCTGGACAGATGAGTTTGGAAGGGGTGGCAGAGGTGTTGGTTTACAGTTACTTGGATGACACGTATCCAGCCATAAACTTATTTCCATGGGAGCTTGTGGAGGGTACAAAGTGAGGTTTATTCATAGGTGAAGAATGACTGCATATACATGACGACTAGCAAGACATATATGGAGGAGGCAGTGGAAGATGTGTAAAAAGAGAGCTTCTCCATCTGGGACATAATTAGAAAAGAATGAGAATTTTCATCTCATGAAACTTTACCAAGGAAGAAGAGGATAAAGGGCATGGTGTTATTTAACACTTAGCTCGAATCATGCAGATTACTTCATTGACCGCTCGTACTGCTAGGGGTGGTAGCCTGATTATTAGGGCTCTTGCTTGGCTCTTGTGTCCTAGTCCGAGGGATAGAAACACTCGGCAAGGAAGAAATCTCGGTGGGTAAGTCCTTGGATCCTGAGATAGCTTCAGTTCGTGAATCTGAAAGTAAGGATGGTGGGGCAACAGTTGCTATTGAATATCCCATCGGGTATGGAGCCACGGGCATATCATATAGAGAGGACGTAGATGGACTGTAACTCAATGAGTCCATAGGATGATTAAACTTGCATATTGGTCCAAATTTGCAAACTCCATGTTGCATAAAGTAAGTGCACGTTGGAGCACCCTGAAACACGAAGGTCATAACAAAAGATTTAAACAGTTAATAGACGAATAATAACACTAGCAAATATTACTGTTTTGGATGGCTAAGAAGAACAAGGCAACATTAACCAACTATACAGCCAGAATGTAGCATTGATTTACTACCTTATCATATACTCGCTCTGTTTAACAATACTTACAGTTTTGTTCATCAAAAGCTGTGTATGTACATTTCCAATGAGAAGAGCTATAAGCAAGAACAATAAGGCAGAACGACAGATCTAAGTAAAGGGAAGAAAATATGATCCAGAGAGGGACTCCAACATGGAAATATGTAACGAGGCTACAGTACTAGACACTAGAGACAGGAAGTTGTTGAAGCAACTGAAATGGTGATTGATTACAAGTTGCGGTTGTGAAGTAAAATTTAAGTTCGGTGATAGACGTTTTTAGTAAGAATTGATCCATCTCTAAAGCTATTTCATGAAAACAAACAAAAATCCCAAAGATTTTTCTTCTTCTTGAAAATATGAAATCTTGATCCTGCTTCATCAAGTCCATAGCTACCTTACCTTCCACAAAACCTAATTAATAGACAAAGACTAGGCCCAAGTAGAATCGCAATAATTTAATTAACCTACACAAGATAATTAAACTAGTACAACAAAATTTAAAAACATTCAACTGAAGCTTGAAAGTATAAAACTAAGCACACAAGAAGTAACTGACAACCATTTATACTAGAATGCATACCGGACGAAGTGGAAGGACGACAGGAGTAAGAGTATAACTCGGTTTCTCGGAGCACCGTTCTGATGGGTGATGGTATCTACATAGAGAACCATACTTGCATTCCCCAGTTCTCAGATAATGCTGACATTCAGGTTGACCAGGCCTTTCAGGATGAGTTTGTTCCTTGTCAGTACTATTTGAAGGACCAGCAGAAGCATTCATAGGTGGATAAGGTCCAGTGTACATAGGCGCAACAGTAGATATCGGTGGAACACCATAAAGTTGACCAGCTCCAACAGTTGACTGAGTTGAAGGTGCAGGTATTAGGACTTAGCTTATACACAGGGCAATACCATTTGCAATGAAAAATTATTACCATGTAGGGAGTCCAACCAGCAATGGGAACTACACCAGTGGAAAATAGCATCGATCCGTAAGGCCCTTGAACGTATGAACCGGGCACCATAGGAGGCCTCGCCATCTGCCAGCTCACTGCTTCAACCCCAAATTGCTGAGAAGAAGCCACATGTGGAACTGTAGGGTAAACAACAGATGGATGTATAGCAGAAGGTCCTTGTAAACCGGTAGCTATAGCCTGGCCCACCCCTTCAGGCACTTGTACATTAGCAGGTTGAGGATGATGGAATTTACATGTGTCTGCAAATTTGCATTGGCCGGTTCTCATATAGTAAGAACACTCTTTCTCACCCTGCATTAGATTCAAAACAAGCATACAAGACTACACTGTCAGAAAAACACTAAATAGATGAAGTGGAGATTTTGAACTGGAAGAGTTAGAGAATGGTTTTCGTCTGACAGGTCTCAATGGATATCCATGGAAATTCAACGTGAGAGTAGTTGTAGAACCGGCGCCATGCTTCGGATGATGGTACTTACAGGAAGAACCAAATTTACAAGACCCAGTCCTCATATAATACTGCATCATATAGCAATTGCATTATGCCAAAACAAACAATCTGTTTAAGGAGGTGAAATAACAACAAAACAATGTAAACAGAATTTGCATTTACTATCTCAACAAAACACGATGATTGCCAACTTAGTATAGGACCCAGCTGATAATCTTTGCCAATGAGGCTATCACTACCTGACAAACATACTGCCCAGGTCGCGCCGGATAGTCCCCTCCTCCAGCTCTTGGACCTCCATAAGCCTGCTGGGAATTAGACATACTCAAATTCAAAAGATTATCAAGCAAAGTCGTTTCTCCACACAAAAAAGTAGTATTATCTTCTTATCCAACAGTGATTCAACAAAACACACAGTCAAAAATTACAGAAGCCCCAATTCAAAACAAACTTAATTGTGAGATCAATCCATATTTACGACAAGAAACACATGATCTCACTAAATTCTAACAGCTAAGCCCTAATTTAAACGAAGAAGTTAGTAAAATTGGGAGTAAACAAAAAGCAGCATTTACCGCAGGACGATCATGAGGGTGATTGAACCGACACTTGACACCATACCGACAGAATCCCGTCCTGAGATAATAAATGCAATCGGGCTCGTTGGGTCGCTCCGGGTACGAGGAATCGCCGTCGGCAGGCTCAGCGTCGGTGGCTCTTCCTCCGCCGACGCTCAATTGCCGCATGGAATCTACCATATTGGGAAAAGCCACAACAAATTTGGATTTACTAACAGTAACAAAACAGACTGCCTAGAAAGGAATAGAAAATTAAAGGAAATTGAAATGCAGGATGGGAGGACTCGCCTTCAAGGCCAGTGTCGCCTCTCTGAGCCGACCGTTCCATGCTCGGATCCGAATCGGAGGTGTCCATTTAGCTTGCCTGAATATATATATTGAAATCGCGTGGGTAGAGTGATCGAGTTGAAGAAAAGCAAATCCACGAAAGACGGGATGAATTAATGCCGTATGATTAGCCGATCGGAGAGTGGTGGATGAATCGAAGAAGAGAGATTGGAAGGATTCGAAGTCGATGAGAGTTGCGCGTTGTATGTGGTGTCCGATTGCGGGGTTGTGTGTATGAAGGCTGGGTTGGAAGGTGTTTCTATGGTGTGTTTGTTTCAAAAGCGTTTCATCTTTCGTAATGGAGTAATGGCTTTGTTTTGCCCTTTTTATATGTATTCTCTTCATAATTTTAAGTTTTTATTTAATATATTTTAATGAGAGAGGTGAAGGGTAGTTTGCATACGCGCCAACCACATAAGTGGGCTGTAACGAGTGGGCTCCTTTCGGTATTTTTTTTTCTTTTTTCTTTTTTCTTTTTTCCTTTTTAAGGAGAGGCTCATTTTTTTCGGAGATTGCTGATATTTCCATCGATTTTATTATGTTCGTCTTTTATTTACTACTTTTTTAGTGCTTTTTATATGATACAATTATACAGCAAAAAGTGTATTTTATGGTCTAAATGTTGAGATTTCTATTTTACGTTAATCCAATGTCAGAATGCAAATTCTATGTTGGTTTTGGACGTGGAAATTATATTCCTTATATTAATATATTTTATATTTTTCTTATCACATATTAATTATCACCGACGTTTATGATCAACAATGATACATAAAAAGCTAAAAAAAAACGACAACCTTTGTATTATTAGACTAGACCCAACATATAAGAATTGTGAAGTTCCATAAAAAATAGATGGATAATAAGAGGAGTAATCCACCAACTTTTTGTACTTGGCTCGTTGTGCCTTTATCGTGGAAACATTTCATCATCCACAAGCCCCCTTAAGTGCAACCGTTTTGACTATGTTGACACTTGATGACATGCCTTAATGCCGGATAGTCTAATCGGATGGGACAATCATAGTATAAGACCCGCTATCAAATGTCTTAAGGCCGATAAACCCAATAAACCAAGTGCCGAGAATGAATTGCTTTGATGCCATGTGAAATTCCAGAGGGTTAAATATAATGTGGGAGGTTTCGTCACACGTCCAAGCACATATGCATGTTAGTCCGAGCTCAACACATAAGTCCGGTGAGATTCCATCCTAAAACCAAATGACGATAGGAGGAGTAGCCCACCAACTTTATACAATAGACATATTATCCCTTTATCATCGATGTGAGAACATTTCGTCCTCCACACGTCCCCTCAAGTGCAACCATTTGACTTTGTAAACACTTGACGATATGCCTTAAGGTCGGCTAGCCCAAACGGATGAGACACTCAAAGTTCAGGATCCACCATCAAATGTATTAAGACCGACAAATCTAATAAGACAGGACCCAAGAATGAACTACTCGATTACCATGTGAAATTCTGGCGGGTTAGATTTAACATGGGGGTTCCGTCGCATGTTCGAGCGTACATGCACTTTAGGCCTGAAACACATGCTCAATGAAGTTTCATGTGAAAATCAATTGGTAATAAGATGAGTAACCCACTAAATGTATATACTACACCATGGTTTTTTAATTTTCGATGTGGGATAGTCTCCACATGCCCTCTCAAGTGCAATTGCTTGACTCGGTTGATACTTGACAACATGACTTAAGGACGGCTAGCCCAATCGGACAAGAAGATCATAGTCCAGGTCCGCCATCAAATGTATTAAGGCAAATAAGCCCAATAATTTATGTTCCAAGAATGAACTACTTTGATACCATGGGAAATTTTGGAGGGTCAAATATAAGGTGGGATGTTTCGTTGCACGCCCGATCATGTATGCGCATTAGGCTGAACCCAACACATAAGCCGGTGAAGTTCCATCCTAAAATCAATCGGCAATAGGATTAACAACCCACCAACTTCCTTTCAGAAAAAAAAACAAAAGAAAAAACAACCCACCAACTTTATATACTAAACCCGTTATCTCTTTATTATCGATGTGAAATATTTCATTGTGCACGTGCAGCTAAACCTCCCACGTTATTTGACCTACCAGAATTTCAAAAAAACCCTACTTTGATAAACTAAAATCTTCGTGGGATGAAACATTACCTCTCTCTAGATGATCTGAATGAATACTTTTATTATTATTATTATTATTATTTCTCGAGGGATTTCAACTTTACCTTAGAAACTTGATTTGCCTAATATCCATCACTAAAGAAACAATTCAAAAACCTAAAGTTTAATTTTTATTCACAACTAATAAAATCACAGTATAAGATTGTTCTTCTCCTTCCAAGTTGTATATTATGGACGGAAACTGGTAGGATGCCACAACCTCTTTATATATGAATCACACCCTAATTCCATTCCTATTAAAAATACCATACATAAGGTAATTTTGCTAGTTTTATTATAGTTCAAAGGATTTATCCCATAATCAAGTTGCACCGACTTCATTCTTGGTGATGTGTGTCTAGCATGGTGCTATAAACGATGATGGAATGCAATGTAGGGAACCGCAAGTGTATGGTCATTATCAGTGTAGTACATGATTTATCACATCAAGGTCAAATTCCACAAGGAAATGAGCGTTGTTCATTAATCAATTCAAGTCAAGTCATGTAGCAAGTTACAAGTAGCATGGTGATCATAGATAAAAAAAAGTGTAGAGGTGATCAAGTAACAAGTATCCAAAGAAAGAAAGTAAAACAAAGTTAAGTCGATAAGGAACTAAACTGTCAAATTAAAAGTGATAGACGTCCAAACTTAAACGTCTGAATGTATTCTTCAAAAGCCGTTCACCGCAAGTGCAAAATTAAAAGCGTTAAAAGTCCAAACTTAAACGTGTGAATTTATTCTTCAAAAGCCGTTCACCGCAAGTGCAGCGGGTCTCAACCACGATTGAGAGGAGAGGACCGGCCATGTCGTAACTTCACCGGGCTAGTCAAACGGCATCCATGACCAAACGATGAGGACCCGATTCCCCAACGATGTGAGACGGCTTGCCAAACGGCATCCATGACCATGCCGTCTCTTGGACGTCTCATGACCGTTTTCCTATGCCATCTAGACTTCGACGACTAAAATGATTATTGATTATTTCTCTTTTCATTTTGGTGGGATTTTTGTATATATTTTGGCCCGAGACTTTCTCTATTTATTTCTTGTTTTTGGACTCTTAGGGTATCGTGGATGCTTTCCAATCACAGATAATTAGACTCCACCCTCGGAACCCTAGTTGTGGTTATACTTTATTTTCCGCGTTGGCTATCTTCTTGTTTTGAGTTTTCTTATACGCAAAGACTATTCTTTACAATCACTGTTTAATGTTTGGCTAAGTCTTCTTCGATCTACGGGGTTTATTGAACCCTATGATGGATCGATGATGGCTGTTTATATGAATTACTGAATGAGTATCAGTAAGTTTATGTTTCTTTTCAAAATACCTCGTTTTCATCTTTTATTTACCTTTGAAAGAAGTGGCGTTTATAATTGGTTTAGATAAAACAACAGAAGAGCCAAAAGCGAAGGTTGTTTTATTGGTTTCATTGAAAAGAAATTGGTTTTGAGAGTCCGCTTTATCATTACCTTGAGGATTTCTAACTATCGTAGAAAGTTTCAGTCTTTGTACCTTTTCTAACCGAAGAGCCACAAGAAAAGGTTTCTCTTGATCTTTTCCAAATTTCTAAGTTCTTAAAGGATGTTCCTATACTTTCCGAACCGCGGGATTGAGGGCTACGTGAGTTGGAAAGCATGACCCTTGTTTGTCTATGTCAAAGGCTATTTTCAAATTGTTACCTACATTATTGTTGATTGAAGTTCATGTTATTTACGTAAGTGGTTACTATCCATTGATTAGCTCATGTATGTAGTTTCATCCAAATTACCATGTAAAAAAGCAGTTTTACATCCATATGTTCAATTTCATAGTCAAATACAACAACAATGGACATAAACAATCTCAAGGTTTTATACTTCACAATTCCCTTTCATTCTGAGTGAAGCCCTTCCAAGCCATATTAAAGATTACATCAACAAAACTTAGATATAGATTTTTGATGGCTATCGTGTCACAGAACATCCCTTTTCTAGGGTACAGTAAAAGTTTTTCTTTAATAAAACGTGTCAAAAGAATCTTAATCACAAGAATAGGGCATCGGAAGCAAGATTTGTAACAAAATACTACATAGTTTAAAGGATCCGAAAAATAGTTTGAGAAACCCTTAATTCAGAATATTCGTTCCTTGGCACTTATAAAATTGAATACGTTTTGAACCTCTCGTCAATGGACACACGGTTGACGCCGATCTATGTTCAAGAAACAAGATCCAAAATCAAATATTGGAGAGATCTCACAAAATAAGCTTTGATACCACTTTGTAAACATAATATTCAACAGATATCATACAGATAACAATCTAGAGTGATTGTTTCCAAGAGTATCTTGACGAACACAATATTTGTTTACGAGGTTGCGGATCAAGTCCTACATCCCTGAGATCTCAGTATCGATCCAATCCGTTATAGTTTGAAATCCAAAGTAAAACAAGAATTACTGAGGATAAACGTGTAAGTGTAAAACTAGAAAGAAAAAAAACAAAGAAAGAAAGAAAGAAAAGAGTAGAAATCGAAACAAATATGAACAACAACACACAAAAGTCTGAGATCCCAAGATCTCCTTCGTGGTCCACACACAAGGTGGTTCGAAGTATCCTTTCAAGCTAGAAGTCGTCGAAGACTCTTGCGCTCAATCTCTCTTTCTTTTTTGTGAAGCTAAGACTCTAACACGAAGCAACTCTCAAGAGGAGAAATTTCTCTTCACTCCATAACACATGAAGAAGAGCTAGAGAAGAGGAGCGGAGAGAAGAGAGTGATTTTGATTAGGGTTTTAAGTAAGCATTACATATCTCCTCTCTTGGCCACAACGATGTTGTTCAAATTAATGAGCCAAGTTGCCGAATACAGATGCCGGTTCACAAGTTAACGCATCTCTCTTCATTAAACACAAACCCGATTCAAATTTTGTATTGCATCCGATATGGAGTTGGGCATCTTTGAGACTTGGATCAAGGCCTAACTCTCTAGCCTTCCAACAACCCACATGACACAAACGTCCAAACCCAGATCCATACTTCACATGGTCGTAGCTTCGATCCTTCTCAGCTACACTTTGCTTGGTTTATTCTACTTACATTTCAAGTACTATATATATATATATATATATATATATATATATATATATATATTGTTTTAATGAGTTTGTATCATCCATCACTTCATTTGCATCAAGCATTTATTGAATTAGGGTTTCAACTTATAATGTGCAGAAGGATGACGCAGATGAAGGTAGGAGAAGAGATGAAGGGAGTAAGAGTAAAAAACAGATGCACGTGTAGAAGGATCCGCAAATCTGATTGGTAATTGTCCTTTGTAGAAGCATTTTTTCTTTCTTTCTGTGTGTTTTTTTGGGCAAAACAGATGGTAAACGTCGTCACCCATTTTAAGAAACAATGACCACTTAAGGGTGCCATCCAAACTAAAAAAATCATTGTGTAAAATTCAAAAAACCCCAAACCATAAGAGCGCCATCCGATTTAAAAAAAAACTCATAACGGTAATGATCTCCGAATACTTTCTCAATTTCAGCTGATCAATTTAAAACCAACAACTAATGTCTACCTGCAATGCAATTAGATGAACGTTCTAGTAAAAATCATCATTGGACCTGACGTTGACACACCGCTTGATGCGGGGTTGAGGCCGCGATTTTCCGATTTAGATTGAAAGTCCACAAATAGTCTCAAAGAACAAATCTCAGGCAGGAATCTCGTGCGAGATTTTGTGTACGACCGAGATTTATGAAAACTCAAACAAAAGAACGTTAGATGATGGATTGATAATGAATAGATAAGAAGATGATTACATGGAATGAATTTAGTAGAAATATAAGAACATACGAATGATAGCATGTATTCTAGTCTATATTTTTGGGATTGGTTTAGACGTTTTATCTTCATAAATCTGCATGTATGGATGTATATTCTTTGATTATATTGTTGTTTTGTCTACCTTTGCGGGAATCAAGGTCTACACCTAGTTTCGTTGTAATTGTAGGGAAAATGACACGTTTTGGAACGAAATGGAGTTAAGGAAGCTAAGGAGTCATTGGAGCTACATTCTGGAGCTTTGAAAATATCTCAGGAAGCATGGAAATGATTTAGAGGATTGATTTTGGATCAAATTCGAGATGATTTACAGCCAGTTGAGATTCACCTCGGTCAGCTACAGTACCACATCGACTGAGGTGATCTTGAGGAGCGTCCCGACCGAGGCGAATACCTTGTCGGCGGCGAGATCTTTACTTTTGGCTGAGATCTTCTATTTTTGGAAGGAGAATATCATATATTTTCGGCTGGATTTTTGGAAGGAAGATATTATATTTGGCTGATTTATTTTGAGAGATATGGATATATTTTCTAGGAAATTATCTTTTTAAGATATTTTATCTTTGGAAGATAATTCTCCTATATAAAGGGTTGGATTTTCTACAATTCAGCCATGCTTAGAGCATCTGGAATTTCTGGAGTTTTGAAGGCAAGTTGAAGGAAGAATTGAAGTATTGAAGTTCAAGGAAGGAAGGAATCATAGTTGGAGTTGGCTTTTGAAGGAATTTGTAAGATCTTCTTAGATTGCTTTTGGGTTGTTGTCGTTTTTGATTGTGATTTGAGGAACACTGATTTGTTACTTGTTTGATTCAGTTATGGAGACCTTTTTGTTAAGATTTTCTTGTTTGAATATTGATTCCTTTCTTATATATATTTGATTATTGTTATCATGATAATTGTTGGCTAAGTTTCTTATGCGATTCTAGGGTGACTGGCTGAAAGTTGTGGGAAAGACGATGATAGAATGATCTTAATCCCAGCAGGACCTTGAAAGCTTGAGTCTTTACCTTAACCGTAGAACACCTCGGTCAGTCATTGAACATCTCGACCAGGATGAAATTTAACTGAGCGAGGTGAACCTTTCCTGAACCTTATTTGAGTTAAGAGTTTAAGTTTGCCAAATCCTATCCTTTTTATACCTTCCCTGGTTCAACGCAAGCCTAGGATGAGACTTACCTTGTGATTCCTTTGCTTGTTTACCCAAGATCATGAGTGTAGGTAATAAAGGGTTATCCTTTATTGGGGTTTGGGTGTGCCTTCATCCCATCTTTGAGAGTTAGCCTGAGACTTACCCGGTAAAGGTTGATTCTATTTCCTTGGGTGGTGTGTTGGTTTGAGATTATAGTTCCTTTCCTTAGTACCTTGAGACTTACCCGGTAAAAGGATCTTTGGTTTGAGATAGTGAGTAGTGAGACTTACCCGGCGATCTATTCCCACCTTAAAAACACCTTTCCTTTGCAAACCTCAACTTTGTCCGCGTTATCCTTTGAGATCTTGAGTCGGAACCACAACTGGATGCTTTAATCCCTAGAATCCGCATTCCCTTTATCTGACTTTTATATCATCTTTGATTGCTTTAATTCGTGGTCATTAGTTATTTGACAACCTGATTTCCGTGCTTTGTTTCACCATAGTCCCTGTGTTCGACCCCTGGAATTCTTGCTTTTATTACAATTGATCCGTACACTGCGGGTTCGCATATTGTTCAAGCATACTTCTTGGGTTATAAATTTTAAAGCTTTGCACACACCTTTTGGAGCGAACAACGAACCAAAGTATTCCCACAAAGAACCTTGACCAATTATGTCTCAAAACCCTTTAACGAAGAGCTTCCCTTAACCCTCACTTCTTTAGCCTTACACAAACCTTCTAAATAAGACAAGTACAAGGAGGGACTAGAATTGACTAGGAACACCAACCTTTAAGAAGATTAACACACACAAACACAACCTAGCAAAGACTCATAACAATTCAATCAAAGGCTCTCTCTTTTGATTGAATAGGAATGAATAAAAAACAAAGTCCATAAGAGAAGCAGCGAGTTCACACAAATTTGTGGAAATATTAATCAAATCAAATCTACCTAATAATCTCACCCTCTAAGGCTATTTATAGGGGATATTCTCCTAAAAGATAAAATCTACAACTAAAAGATAATCCTAAAAGATAGGATCAACAAATATTTTTAGAATGTTTTAGAGTCTTAAAGGTATTAAATTAATAAAAACAATCTATTAATAAGATCGTAGCTTGATCTTATAATTCTCGACAAGAGCCAAATCTCGGTCTATCTATAGAAATCTCAGGTGAGATTTTGGTCCTCAGGGCCGAGATTTCTTCTCTGGAGCTCAATTCTCATCCTAGCCACCTTCTATGCTTGTTGGATCATCTTGGCACTTGCATGGTCCTTCCACAGTACCCAAGAATGTAACTAAAGAAGACCTAGCTAGGTATAAGTGAGGTCTCTTTGAGTGTACATGTTGCCAATAAGCTAGCAACTTCCTCATGGAAGGTCTTTACTCTTTCTCTAATGATGGCTCCTTCCACGGTGAGACTTGAAGATGATGTAACTGTATTGTCCTTCAATGTCTTAGCCCTTGATCTAGTGATTGGTTCTTGAGGTGGTGTTGGGGATGGTCCCTTATCACCGTTGCTCCCACCGGCCAATCCGGTGGCTAGAATCGCTTGAAGCTGGTGGTTCCATCATTGTTGATCTTCCTCGGAGAGCTCTGACTTGTCAGTTTCTAGCAACACGGAGGAGTGCCTGTTGTAACCCCAAATTATAAGAACTCGGGGAGCTACTAGTTAGGACCTCACAGTGGGTCCCGACCTTAGTTTGACAACAATTTTACTTGGATCTTACAACAAGACACAAACGTATGTAAATCATTTGAAAACATTAAATAATGTTTACATGAATGATATGTATCAGCCTTACAAGACGGAGATAATAAAACAACGTATATGAAGAAACTGAAGACGCCCCCATCCCCATCTAAATGAGTACGTGGACCCGGCTGAACATCCGCTCCGGATCTCTCTACAACTACCTAGAACTCCGAAGAACTAACAACGCGGATAAACCGTTAGCTACAATCTAACATCAGGTAAATACATAAGCACAAACACACATCAAATCAACAAGTAAACACATAGCATGATATCACATAAATCCGACTATGATCTTTATTAATGTCATTCACATTATTCATTTATAAGTGTGGCACGAGAAGTCTCCGACTCTCGCCTTTGGTTCGTTATCCAGCTGGAGTGGTTTGACGCACCTCCCCGTATACAAAATGGAGTGATTCAGTACCCTCTCCGTATACCAAGTCTGGCCTAGTCGCGAAGCATCTCCCAGACTCCCTCGGGAGAACTGAGCAAGTGACCACCGCCCGTTACCCGTGGGCCAACTATAAGTCGGTTGTATATAACTAATAACATAATATAATCACGTACCACAAACACCACTCATGTCATTCAGCCAACATAAGATTGTAACTAAGTAAGCCCAAGGAACTTACCTGAACCGGTCAAGTCCCGTCAACTATATCACTAGATCCCGCTGAGTAAAATCTCAACTGCCTGATCATAAAATAGAACTCATATCAAGATACTATCCGACCTCTAAAGTTCCAACTTCTAGGTCAACAACGGAAATCCGAGAAAGAGTACAAAACCAACTCTTTTCTGAGAAAAGACGGTTTCACCTCTAGTATCCGGAAAACTCTAAAGGTTCTATTATAGTTCATAAACCTCTACTAATATTCATCAACACAAAGCTCAAGGTATATTCTGAAAATCTTCCGTCATAATACTCTTGCACAGGGTGCACTTGGATTCTGCAAAGTATGCCTCAAAATTTTCTCAAAAAATTGATAACAGTAGCAAAACTCGGATGAAAAATCGGACGATATTTCTGAAGAACAAGCCGATTTTTCTGTCAAATCGACTTCTTGGATCCGACGTTCAAGAATCTCTCTTGGACTGCTACTCCTTGGTTGCCTTGTGATCTATATTGCTCGGAGAAGTGTCTGTAGCGTTGCTTAGATAAAAGGTTGGTAAGATCTTTACTACTAGAAAAGATCATGACTTGAAGCACAAATTTTTTTTTTGGTTCTTGTTTTTTTTTGTATCGGCGAGGTTTCAAGGTCAACGGTTGCCTTGTGTTTGGTTGATGGCGTTTCTCTCTTCCAAAACTTACACAAATCAACACACGTTAAACTCAAATAATCTCGCAAAGATGGCGAACAAGAAAAGACTCGACTTTATATGACTCAAAAGAAGACTCAAATAAAAAAAATCAAACCTTTTTGTGAACGTTCGGACTTCAATCGCTTAGTTATGATACCACTTTAATGCGGGGATGAGCCGCAGTTCCCGATCTAGATTGAAAGTTCTTATGTGGGATAAAAATCGGTCTATTCTAGGGAATAAATTGGCCGATTTATTTGATGAACATGTCGATTTTTCGATAAACTCAGAATACGGATTAATGGATGATATGGAAAGATAAGAAGATGAATATGGAATGATAAATGAAAGAGATATAGGAAAGATATGAACTAAGATAGTTCCGCAAAAGAACCTTGACCAATGATGTGTCAAAACCCTTAAACGAGAAGATTACTTTAACCCGCACTTCTTTAATCTTACACAAGTCTTCTAATTAAGACAAGCACAAGGAGGGACTAGTATTGACCAAGAGCACCAACCTTCAATAAAATTAACACACACAAGAATAATCTAGCAAGGACTTTACAACAATTCAACCAAAAGCTCTCTTTTTGATTGAATGATTAATGAATATAATAAAAACTTTGTAAATGAAGCTGCAAGTCTCACAAAGCTGTGGAAAATATCAAATCTAATCTACTAACAATCTCCCCAACTAAGGATATTTATAAGGGAGATTAAACCTATGAAAACTAGGAAAAATATACTTAAAGATAATCTTGCAAAGACATCTTTAAGATATATGAAAAAATATAAAAATCTATAAAGATAAGATCCAACAAATAACCCCTTTAGATAGTTTGAGAACTCTAAGGAATCATAACAAGATATAATTGCCAAAAGATAGAAGATCATGGCCGGATCTTTGCAAAACTCGTTCCAAGGAAGGAAATCGGACCATGAAATCAGTCGAATGTTCCTACAGGAAAATCGGTCGATTGTTCTAGCAAATCGGTCGATTTTCCTCTTTGAGGCTCTTCTTGCTCTTATCCTTCTTCTTTGCTTGGTGGATCTTCTTGGTCGTGGCCCGACACTTCTATAATAGTCAGTAACGTCACCAAGGAACTCTTGAGAGTGAGGAGAATCTCTTTGAGCGTGCATGTCATGAGTATGTCCGTAACTTCATCTTGAATCACCTTTGCTCTTGACCTTGTGATCGCTCCATCCATGATTGAATCTGAAGAAGGTGAAGGGGTTATTAGTTTGTCCTTCAATGCTTTAGCCTTTGAATGTGTAACTGGTCCTTGTGTTGAAGATGTCTCACATCAGACGACATTCCTACTTTTGAGATTGTCAGCAAGTTTCAAGAGAAGTTATCACTGCTAGGTCCATCCGCACCACCAGAGGACCAACATGTGTATCTGTTCTCCCAGAGTTTGAGAGGGTCTATGATGACATGAATTATATACCATCATATTCATGCATTATATGAGTTTATCACCTCAATTTTACATGCATTTGATAAGATTGTATGACTTTTTAGTCCATATTCATATATATTTCGAGAATAGAGGTCTACACACGTTATTTGTGAAATTGTAGGTAAAAGGTGGAGATTTGGTGTGGAAATGGAGCATTATGGAGCATGACATCATTAAGGATCAGGAAGGGAGGTAAAAGATAAGAGAAGATATGAAAAAAGATCACAAACAAAAGATAGAAGTCGGAACTAAAAGATAAACAAGTGCAGAAGCAAAAATCGGATCAATACTTATTAAGATCGGTCGATCTCCTTCAAAATCGGGTCGATTTATATCTTTTGTAATCCGATTGGTTGTAGGATTGTAACCATAAATTCACATCTCATACCCTATAAATAGAGGATGTTTTCCACCATTCTGGATATCTCATCCCATCCAGTATACAATCAAGGGAGCATTTGGTTAGAAGATTTGAAGGAAGCTTTGGAGTTTAAGTCCAAGAGTAGCGTTCTTGGAGAGTTTGTGAGTTTGATTCTATACTTTGTCAGTGTGAACACGTTTTGGAGTTAGTTTTTGAGTTTTTATTTGAGTTTTGAAAGGGTTGAATCATTGTTCATACGTTTTAAGATTGAATTAGTTCAAGATTCAAAGTTTTCTCAAGTTCTTGTCTTTCTTGATTTAATATCTCTTTTGATTTTGATAATTTGTATTCTTGGCTAAAACCCTTGTGATTCTCGGGTGATGGGTTGATGATTGTGGTTGAGATGATGATAGAATAATTTTCATAAACAGATTGGACCCTAAGAGTTGAGATTAACCATCGCAGAAGGCAAAAATCGGATTGTTCTTAGCTCAGATCGGACGATCTCCTTTGATGAACAACCTGATTTTCCTTCTGTCGTACCTACCTTGCTTTATCCTCGATCTTTGGTTACAGATTTCTTAAACCCTAGCCTTGTTGAAACTTTCTAACCTATATCCGAGTGTGGGAAGAGACTTACCCGGTGATTCCCTTTCTTGGTTGCCAACGATTGTAAGTTCTAGGTAATAGAGGATTCAAACCCCTCTATTAAGGTTGAGTGTGCCGAAACCCTTACCTTTGCGAGTTAACCTAATTCCCTTGGGTTTGGTGTTTGATTTGAGAGTATTATCCTTCCCTTAGATCCTCTATCTTATCGAGACCCAACATTTTTTATTTAGAGCCTTTGGGTTTGGACATGGGTGGTGGAGACTTCCCTGTACATCATTCCGTTTTAGAACACATACCTTAGCCATATCCCAATTCTTTTCATACAATCTTTGAAAGTCTTGAATCGAAAACCACAATAGTTGTCTGTTCTTGTCAATAGTTGCATCTTTCAAAGATTGTATGGAAAATCAAGTCTTTGTCTGTTCTTGTCAATAGTTGCATCTTTCCTTGTTAGATTGCTTATTCTGAGTTTTGTTTTACCAAATCCCTGTGTTCGACCATCGAATTCTTTCTTTTACTGCGATCGATCCGTACATTGCGGGTTCGCTTAATTGCTTTTGCTCTTGGTATAAATATTAAAGCTTGCACGCACCTTTTGAAGCGAACAAGTTTTTGGCGCCATTGCCGGGGATTTGACTTAGACCAAATTCGGTTTCGGTTATCTAACTTGGAAACTCCTTGATTTTGCTATTGATCACTTTACTTGAGTGTTTTGCAGGATCTTTTCTTAGGTTTATGCGAAAGACTCGAGCGAGTAAAGAAATCGTACCCTACGATCCCGAAGCTGAAAATACGTACAAAAGGAGATTGAAAGAAGCTAAAAAGATGGATGCTGCAAATAATGAAGGAGAAGAAAGAAATCTTCAAGCTGAATTGAATGAGGCTCTTGATCGAGTAAGAGACCGAGATGAAGCTCTCATAAGAGAAAGAAGAGAAAGAATTGCTAATGAGGAAATTCGTCTAGCTGAACTGGACGAATTAAGAGAAGCTATTCGACAAATAAATGAAGAAAAGAATGCTAGAGTTGTAACTGATCCTCCGACACTTCTTATTGTGCCACCACCTGCACCAAACCCTCCACCAAGGGTTGAGAGAGTTGATCCATTTGTGGGAATACCTCAAACGTTGGGTCAAAGGATGGATCCCGTTCAACAAACACGCCGTCCGGGCGTGATGATCGATCAACCTGAACAGAACATTGGGTATCAACCTCAAGTTATTACTATGATCTGCCAAAGTCGGTTTGGAGGAGTGGAGAGGGAATCTCCATATCAACACTTGCAAAATTATGAAATTCTCATGGAGAACTCGAAGCCTACAGGAGCAACTAACAACAATTATAAACTGCGACCTTTTTATTTTTCTTTGAAGGATAAGGCACTTGATTGGTATCAATCACTTCCAACCGGAAGAGTGAATACATGGGAGGAGATGACTTCGGAATTCCTCACCAAATTCTTTCCGCCAATAAAGACAACGGAGTTCAGAGGCAAAATTAATGCCTTTGTTATGAAGGAAAATGAGAGGTTGTATAAATCATGAGAAAGGTTCAATGACCTTCTATTGGATTGCCCTCATCATGGCATTCCAAAATATGAGGTGCTAGAAATTTATTTCAAATGAGTGGATGGGAAAACCCAGTTCAAACTCCAATCCCTTTCTGTTGGGAAATTCATGGATATGAGAGTTAATGTAGCTTGGGAGTTTGTTAAAAAACAAGCTCAAATTGTTGAGAAATATTCCCAACGAAGGGCCGATACTAGAAGTCAAAGTTCAAGACCTCAAGAGCTGAATCTTACTCCCGCCAGTGTGAATCAAATCGATGCTCTTAACAAATAGATGAAGGCTTTGAAGGAGAATTTGAAGACTCAAACAAAAGCATCAAAACAAAACGCTAGCTATGTGGGAAGAGGAAGTAATTAAGGAAATAATCACGGGAACTATCAAGGGAATAGGAACAACAATTACAACAACAACAACCGGAATTACAACAACAATTGGAGATCCAACCAAAATAATTCCGGTAACCCTTATTCTCATGCTGAAAAATCTCTTAACCCTCCTCCTCCTCCTCCTCCTCCTCCTCCTCCTTCTTCTTCTTCTTCTTCTTCTTTTACTCTTTTGAAAAGTCAGGAACCATCTTCAAGTTCAGCTCCCAAGGATAAGCTTGAAGGAATGATCGAGACTTTAGCCGGAAAGATGAGTGGGATGGAGAATTCGATTACTTCTATTTCTAAGGAACAAAAAGCCTTGGAAAATCAAGTATTCAATAAAGCCGGAGAAGTTCCAAGAGATCAAGGAAAACTTCCCAAAAGAACGGAGAATAATCCTAAAGGCCAAATAAATGCTACCACCACAAAAAGCGGAATCACAACCAATGATCCACTACCAAGCAATGTGGATAAAGGGAAGCAACCAATGGTTGAGGAGCCGGAATCGAGCAACAAGGAGAAAGCACCGGTCTATGTTCCCCCTCAAGCATCCAAACCACCGCTACCTTTTCCAAAATCTCGTGCTAGAGAAAGGATCGACGAACAGTTCGGTAAGTTCGTTGATCTCATTAGCAAATTACATATTAATATTCCTTTTAAGGATGCCATTGTAGGAATGCCGGCATATGGAAAGTTCTTGAAACACATTCTTTCCAATAAAAGGAAGCTAGAGGACGTTGGGGAAGTGAGGATGACTAGAAGGTCTTCTGAACTTATCCAAAAGATGAAGGAAGAAATGCCAAAGAAGTTAAGAGATCCCGGGTCTTTCTGCGCCCTTATTGGCATTGGAAAAGTAACGTATCAAGCTCTATGTGTTCTTGGAGCAAGTGTTTAGAATTATACCATTAGCTTTGTACGAGAAGGCTGGACTTGGAACACCGCAGCCCGTCAAGATGACTTTTTATGTGGCGGATAGGTCCATCACACACCCCGTGGGAATTCTAGAAGACATCCTCATCTTGCTAGGTAAATTTTACATTCCCATAGATTTTGTTGTTCTTGACATTCCTGCAGATCACCCCGTTCCAATCATACTTGGACGACCTTTCCTTACAACTTCGGGTTGCGTTATGGATTGCAAGAACGGAATACTCTCTTTCAATCTTGGAGAAGAGAATGTGCAGTACCATCTTCCCTCAATGCTCAAAGGGCCAGCTACAAGAGACGACATATACAACACTTATGATGATGATGAGGAAGCATCAAGAGAGGAGGTAAGTTCAATTCTAATCAAAGATCCTCTTGAGAAAGTTATTAGTTTGTGTATTGTAGATGAAGGGGAAGAGGAGGAATGCAACATTGAGGTTCGAACACTAGAACCTTGGAGGAAGATCCCACGATGGAGTTTGAAGTTCTAGAAGAATGCACGAAAAAAGCAAAGGAAATCGGTTTCTTACAGGAGAATCGACCGACCTCAGAGAATAAATAAATTAATTAAGTTTATTTTGCAAAATTCGTAGCTGGAGATCGAGTAAAAAATCGGACCACAGGGGCCAGATCGACCGATTTTCCTGTAACTTCTGTGACTTTTCCAGAATTGATTGAAAGCGATTCTGAATGCAATGACGCACCTTCTTCGACTCCAGACGCTTCTCCAATCTCCTCTACAGGTCAGAACACACCTTATAAGGATCCTCCCATCTTGGAATTAAAACTCATCCCATATCATCTAAGGTACACTTTCTTAGGACCGAATTCTACATATCCGGTTATTGTGAGTTCTAAATTGACTAAAGATGAACTTGACAGATTAATGCATGAACTAAGAAAACTCAAGAAAGCTATTGGTTATACTATTGATGATCTTGTTGGCATTAAACCTTCTTTATGTATGTATAAGATATTGATAGAAGATAACCACAAGCCTTCACGAGAACCTCAACGACGGTTAAAACCCGATCATGAAAGAGGTTGTGAAGAAGGAAGTTCTTAAGCTTCTTGATGAAGGAATTATATTTCCTATCTCCGATAGCAAGTGGGTTAGCCCCGTTCATGTGGTTCCGAAGAAGGGAGGAATGACTGTTGTAACCAATGAAAACAACGAACTCATTCCTACAAGAACAGTAACGGGATTGAGGATGTGCATTGACTATCGAAAGCTGAACGTTGCAACGAGGAATGATCATTTTCCTCTTCCTTTCATCGGTCAACTGCTTGAAAGGTTAGCACAACACTCCCATTTCTATTATCTAGATGGTCATAGTGGTTTCTTTCAAATTCTCATTCATCCCGATGATCAAGAGAAGACCACATTTACATGCCCATGGGGAACATTTGCCTATAGACGAATGCCATTCGGACATTGCAACGCTCCGGCCACATTTCAAAGGTGTATGATGGCCATCTTCTCCGAATACATCGAGAATATAATGGAGGTTTGTATGGATGATTTTTCTAGTTTACGGTTCTTCCTTTGATGATTGTCTTGCTAACCTTTCTCTAGTTCTTCAAAGATGTGAAGACACTAATCTTGTCTTGAATTGGGAGAAGTATCACTTTATGGTCAGTGAAGGCATTGTTCTAGGACATATAGTATCCAGCCGTGACATTGATGTTGATAGGGTAGAGATCGAGACCATCGAAAGGCTACATTCACCAACATCGGTGAAAGGAGTAAGAAGTTTCCTTGGTCACGCAAGTTTTTATAGGAGATTTATTAATGGTTTTTCTAAGATTTTAAACCATTGACTAACATACTAATGAAAGATGTGCTTTTTGAGTTTTCAAAGGATTGTCTAGATGCTTTCTAAAAGATTAAAGAAGCCTTGATCTCAGCTCCTATAATTCAGCCACCGGATTGGAATCTACCCTTTGAGATCATGTACGATGCTAGTGATGTAGCCGTAGGAGCGGTTCTTGGGAAAAAAAAGGATGGACGGACATATGCCATCTATTTTGCTAGCAAAACGCTAGATAAAGCTCAACTAAACTATGTTAGAACAAAGAAGGAACTATTGGCTATGGTTTATGCTTTTGAGAAGCTTCGTTCTTACCTTGTGGGAGCGAAAGTGATCGTTTACACCGACCATGCAACAGTCCGCTACTTGCTCACAAAGAAAGATATGAAGCCAAGGCTTATTAGATGGATCCTCCTTCTACAAGAGTTTGACTTAGAGATATGTGACAAGAAAGGATCCGAGAACTCGGTGGTGGATCATCTAAGCCGACTTCTACATCTCACAAGCAAGGGAGATGATCTACCTATAGACGACTCCTTTCCGGATGAGCAACTCCATGAGATCAAGGAACATCTCCAACAAATCGCAGGAGGTAATGAACCTTGGCTTGCTGATTTTGTTAATTACTTGGTTTGTAATGAAATACCTCCAGGATTATCATATGCTCAACGGAAGAAGTTCTTCAAAGAAGTCAAGCAATACTATTGGAATGAACCTCTCATTTTCAAGAGAGGTCCGGACGGAATGATTAGAAGATGCATTTCGAAAGATGAAGCTGAAAGTGTTATCCGTCATTGCCATTCAATCTCTTGCGGTGGACACGCTAGTTCACACAAAACTAGCGCTAAGGTATTACAATCCGGATCCTTTTGGCCAACTCTATTCAAAGATGTGTAAAATTTTGTTGTTGCTTGTGATGCTTGTCAAAGAACAAGACATATATCAAGAAGGAATGAAATGCCTCTCAACAACATTCAAGATGTTTAGATCTTTGATGTATGAGGAGTAGACTTCATGGGACCTTTCCCATCATCTTATGGAAACCAGTGCATACTTCTAGCAGTAGACTACATTTTTAGATGGGTTAAAGCAATCGCTTCTCCCACTAATGATGTTATGGTGACAATGAAGTTCTTTAATAGAATGATCTTCCCCCAATTTGGGACGCCTCGAACCATCATTAGTGACGGAGGAACGCACTTCACAGCCCGTAAGTTTGAAACTTTATTGTCTAAGTATGGGGTTACCCACAAGATCGTCAATCCTTATCATCCTCAAATAAGTGGGCAAGTGGAGATCTTGAATAGAGAAATCAAGAGTATTTTAGAGAAGACTGTCTCTAGAACGAGGAAGGATTGGTCACTCAAGTTAGATGATGCACTTTGGGCATATAGAATCGCTTTTAAGACTCCCATAGGCACCACACCATATAACTTTGTCTACGGGAAGTCTTGTCATCTTCCGGTGGAGTTGGAACATAAAACACATTGGGCAATCAAGTGGCTCAATTTCTATTTGAAAGAGGCCAGAAAAAAGAGCCTTTTGGATAACAACGATCTAGAAGAGCTCCGTCTCAATGCATATGAGAATGCGAAAATCTATAAAGAAAGGATGAAGAGATGGCACGATAAGCACATCGTTCCAAAGGAGCTGAAAGACAGATCTCGTCCTTCTTTTCAACTCAAGACTTCGTCTATTTTCAGGTAAACTCAAATCCCGTTGGTTTGGACCTTTTCTAATCAAACATATCTATCCTCATGGCGCAGTTGACATATGGAGTGACAAAATGGGAAGTTTCAAAGTCAACGGCCATCATTTAAAGAAGTATACACTGGAACTGCCGGTTGAGGACATTGCTCCTACCCTTCCTCAGTAATCATAGAGGGAGATAGGTCCAGCTAGCGACGTTAAATCGAGCGCTTCTTGGGAGGCAACCCAAGGTAATTATGTGTCCCCCTTTTCTTTTTCTTAGAATAGAGTAGAATAGTTTTGTTTCTTTTTCGTTGGTGCACTCCGTTTTTCTCGTGTTATAATGACAGAAAATAAGTACAAATCATAAGGAATGAAGTTAGGATCAAGATCTTAGAGGAAACAATCGAAGAAATAGCAATAAAGGTTCATTAAAGAAGAAAAAGAGCAAAAATCGGATGAACTACAATGAGATCAACCGATCTGGAAAAATAATGTTTTAACTGGGTGGATTTGGCAAAAGTCGTAGATGGGAATCTGATGAAAAATCGGAACACTCAAAAAATCAGTTGATTTTTGCCCTTTCATGACGAAAACAAAGGAGATCGGGCCGATAAAAAAATCGACCCCTATAAATCGGTCGATTTTCTTCAGAAAATTCCGAAGGTATAAAAGCTTTATCTTTCTTCTTCTTCTTCTTCATCCTCACAAACCCTCACTCTCATTTCTCTCCCTCACGAACAAAGCCGCCGGCAAGCTCCTCCCACCCTTAAATCTTCATTTTGTAAGCGTTTTCGCTCGTTCTTGAGCCAAAACCGTATCTCTCAAGGAGATAAAGAGGATTGAAGTAACAAACAGCTTGGCAAAACAACGAAATGCTCGGATTTCAGGTTTAAAGTTCGAAAACCCTATGTTTTCACATTTCTCATATTCGTTCATTTGAAGCATTTGTTTGCTGGATTTGTTGAGCTAGATAGTTTAGAAACTGTTTGTGGAGAGTATTTGTGTTGTTGGTTTGAACAGATTGTTGCAGAATCGATCGATTGATCGAAACAGTCGGAGTGAAACCCAGGAAAATCGTTCGATCTTTCCTTAGAACAACCCGATCTCAGTTTTGATGGATAAGCTTCGTAGATCAGGTCGTAACTTGTTCACTCGAAGGGGATCTTCATCCCAACCTTATCATAAACCTCCCCCACCTCCTCCAAGGTTTCCCGTCATCCAAGAGAAGCATAAAAAAGTATGAACGTCTCCTCTCTCGCTCCATTATTTCTCCCCGTTTCATTGTGTAGATGAGTTGAATGAAGTGCATATTAGGGAGGATATTGATTGGATAATAGAGAAAACTGGATTGGCGCAATCTGTTCAAATTAGAGAGAACGCCTATCATGAAATCACTCTAGAGTTCCTTAGTTCTTTTTCACATGATCCGAACACAAGGAATGTGACTTTTAGGCTAATGAACAAGAACTACAGCTTCCATGTTGGAATGTTTGAGAATTTGTTTGGCTTTCCAGCTTCTTCTGCAGGAACCTTCCCTCACGGGGTTAGAGTTGATGCGTTTTGGGAAAGTATTTCGGATGGAGCTGTTGAAGGTGACAAATGGCGACCGGAAAACTCTAAGGAAAAGAGTATCTACAACCTCACCTTCAAGATTGCTCATCGGATCTTGAGTGAGTCCATGTTCGCAAGAACCGAAACTCCACAAATGATACAAGCAAATGAGATCTTCATCTTATATTGTATGTCGGAAGGTAAAATCCCGGACTATGCTACTATGTTGTCAGATTATTTGGCAAAGATTGCCAACAAGTCCGGTGACCACATATGTGTTGGAGGTCTTGTGACCTATGCGGCCAAGGCCTTAGGAGTCGATATTTCGGCGTGCACTCTTGCTGTAGAGGCACAGTCATTGGGGATTCAGAGGATGGTTTCGAGAGGCGTCATAGTTCCAAGCGGGGGAGGTGAGCCACATGTTGTTATGCCTTGGTATAGAATCCCCAAGGAAATTGTGTGGAAGCCGCGATATACTATTAAGGACGTCTACTATTGGAAGGAAGGGTTTGAGCACTTCAGTGATGAGGAGTTCACCGAAGAGGAGGCTGCAGAAGCTGACACTGATCATGCTGAGGATATGGGTGGCGACACTGAGGGTTATCCCACCGATACATAGGCTTCAACTGGGGGTATGCTCGAGTTAGGTAGTGGAGGAGATAACGAGGTTTTAGATACTGACCAAGAGGTAGGACCGAGTAGGCCGTTTGATGATGAGGCCACCGAGGATAAGCATATGGCTGAGGCTGATCACTTTTTCCCTCCACAACAGGAGATGCCGGCTAGGCCACCTCGACGATAATTCTCACGTCGACGCAAGACTCAACGTAGAGATGACGATACAAATCTCAGTGCACAGATTTCCATATTGACGAGGGAGTTACGAGAATTCCGGACTGAGGTACGAGGCCGACACTCCTCCTATGATGGTCAATGGAATGACCTCTATTATCACACCTTTGGCAGCTTCTACAACCCTTCATCTCCGAGATACCCTTATCCACCAGCACCACTGCAGGACTAAGAGACTCGTCTTTTATATTGTAAGTATTTTTCTCCATCTTGTACTTGAGTTTTCACATTGGGGACAATGTGAGATTTAAGTATAGGGTGGGGGTACTTACAATCTTTTATTATCATGTCACACTTATATTTTATGTTGCATTACATTTTCGAATTTCGGGTTTGTAATAACTCTTGTCACACGTCTCTTTCGAACATTTGCATTGCATTTCATCCATTATCAAAAAATCCAAAATTTTTTTGAAACTTTTCAAAATTTATGTGCTTCTAAAAACGGATATGATCTCAATGATGACAACTGTGTATGTGAATTTGCAAAAAAAAGACTTGTATGTTGAGATTTAATTATGGCATATGTGGACATTTATCCTTTATTTGAACACTATATATGATTTGTATGTTATTTGATGTTTTGATAAAATTAAGGAATAATAGTAAAAACCGATCAATAAAGTTCTTATACATCATATCGGAATGATTAAGGCACTCCGATCTTTCTTTTCTTCTTCTTATCCACGTTGAACACCTCATATGTATTATTGTCTTCCCTTTACCTTTTCCAGGAATTAGGAAGCATGCTAGTGTGAAGTGTGATGCGTTGTGAAGTTGTTGTAAAAAGCGAAGTGTGTTAAAGTGTAAAAAATAAGTTTGGGGACGTCAATCATAATGATCAGTAACTTGGCACCATTCACATAGCCGGGTGTTTGTATCTTGCCAAAGTCGGATTGAGCGCTATTCCTAACGAGTCATGGTATGTGCATCACGGTTTGAGGCATCTCGAGAAATTGAGATTTGTTGATTTCCTAGGCATCGGTTATTGTGCACCTCTATCCATGTTCTCAAAAAAAAAGTGAAAAATAAAATTGCAAAATGCAAAGTGAAGTCGCTTGTTTTTAGTGGTTATAAAAAGAAGTTCAGTAGGGTGGAATTTTATTCCTTTTTTCGGAATTTATCACCACATATTCTTTATATCTTCCCACCCCTTTAACACGTTTCTTTGGCCTTTATTTTTGAAAGTCCTTAAGGCCTAGTGCACATGTTTAAGGCTTATATGGTTTTAATTTGTTTTCTTATGATTGTCTCTAAATTTCTATACCATATCTTTCATGTATGCTCTATGGATAAAGTATGTTTGCCCATTCATGCTATAATTATATCGATTCATACATTGTCTTTCTATGCCTTTATACATCATCTTGAGAGTGATCCACTACTAAGAAGCACATTACGAAAAAAAGAGTTTTCTTCATTATATAATTCATATCATCTTATATGCTAGATTTCAACCTTGCTTGGGGACAAGCAAGAGGCAAGTATGGGGTATTTTGATGACATAAATTATATACCATCATATTCATGCATTATACGAGTTTATCACCTCAATTTTACATGCATTTGATGGTTATTGTATGACGTTTTAGTCCATATTCATATATATTTCGAGTTTATCACCTCAATTTTACATGCATGTGATGCCTTGTCTGAGCAGACATAGATTCTTTCCTTCGGAAAACTGAGCAGTTAGATGACCCTTGTGTTACCTCTAATTCTTGTAAGTCCTTTGGACTTACTTTGATGTATTTCGTATATTGGTTTGACTATATTGGTGGTGTTTGTTGCTTTATCGTTATAAAATAAACCGGACTACGATGACCTTATACCTTAATTAGCCCAAGTGTTATAACTGGGCGGTGACCACTTGTCCAATTCAGAATTGGGAAACTGGGAGGTGCTTTTGCGGCCAGGCGTACAAGTAACGGATAGTATGCATCTAATCTATTCATGTCGGTAACGAAAACGGAGGCGAGTTTCGGGAGATTCTCGTGTGACAAAAGAAGTTCAATCATAATGGCTTACTATAATAAAGATAATAACTGGATGTGTGTGAGCATGCTATATGTTTATGTTCTTATATGTGTTTGTGCCTTTACTGTCTTTCCGATATCTAGAATTTTAGCTAACGGTTTATACTTGATGTTGTAGATGTCCAGCTGGTTAGAGATGCTGCTAAGTGATCCGGACGGAGTGGGTAGTCGGGGTTCCCGTACATTATAGGACGGAATCGGGTTTATATTTCAGTTGCCTTTTCCAGTTTGTTGTTGAACTCCGCTGAGAGTCCTTTGCTTTTCCCTTTGTTATAACTTATGGCTTTTACATAGTTTTGGTTTTCATTTATTTGTATCTTGTTGCAAGATCCGATGTTATTGTTGTTACTCTGAGGGTAGGGACCCATTGTGAGGTCTGTAATATCCGGAATTTTTATTCCGTTTATTTCCGTAACGAACCGGTTTTCAATCAGTTGATCCATATCCGTCTACTTAGTTAGACACATTGTTTCAAAATCTATCATTTTATGTAGCTTCCTTCACATAAAATGATAAGATCCTTATAACAAATCCTAAACTATAACATAACCATGACAAGCTGTGACAAGCCGATCAACAAGCCTTCCTCCTTGGCCATTGTAGTTCCGTTTATTTCCGTGCACTTGTTAGTCGGTGATCTCGTTTCCGGACTGCAGCTGGCACCGGACTGCTGCTCCCTTGCGCCAGTGCCCAGCCCAACTTATTCAGCAGCCGGCCAGTCCGTGATCTTCTGCCCAGCGGCCATCTTCATCCCAGCATGCCAGCGCCATCTTCAGCCCAGCATGCCAGCGCCATCTTCAGCCCATCTTCAGCGCGCCAGCAGCTTCCCAGCCCAGCTTGCTCAGCACTCCAACGCAGCCCAATCCAGCACGGAGAAGGAGAAGCTGGCCATTCCCTTCACAAGCCCAGGAGCGCCAGCCCAAGGGAGAGCAGCTGCTGGGACACCTTGAATTTGCTGAGCTGGAACAATGCAAATCTCTTGTATGTAACCGCTCCTTGATTTACGCAGAAACAATTATCTCCTTCCGAATGCAGCCCACGTCCCCAACCTTCTGTCTACATTCAGAATCCTCTCTTCTTCATCCTTCCTTCTGCAGTAGACGAATTATCTCGATCGATCTCTTCTGCACACGGCTCTTCTGCACAGGTTCCTCATTCGCACAGCAGATCGAGTTTCTCACCTACCACGCTCCCACCTACGCGTTCACCTTGGCCATTCTGCAACTCAATTGACGCCGGGAGTAGAAGCAACAAGGAGGACGTCCGTCTGCTGCTTCCTTCCAGACGACTCAAGTACACCAAGAACTACAAAAGAATCCTTAGCCAGTGGTGAGCCCTCTTATCCCTTCATTCTTATCTCTTTTGTCTCAGTCAAGTGAGAGTGTGGTTGGATGACGTTGAATGTATCCTCCTCAGTGCAGTTCCCTTCGAGCCATCACCCCGCTGAAATCAATCAAAAACGCCTCTGTCCAGTAGCTGCTGAAGGAGGTGAGCCATCTCTCTTCTACAGTCCAGTCTTTGCCTTCTAGATGTTATGTTGTATAGATTATAAATGTTTTTGGTTTTGTTGTGAATGGAGATCAACGAGGGAAGTGGAGTGGTAGTAAGTGAGCTTTGTTGAAGCCTCCTATAGTTCCAATTTATGATCACTGGATGACAATGAGAGTAGGTCAGGTTGCCCTAGAAATGGAAGTGAAAAACTCCTTTTTAGAACTCAACTTTGTAAGTGGGTAATGGTCACTGTTGTAGATCAATGTTTAAGAGTTAGGTTGAAGATCCACCGTTGAAATTTTAATAGATGATAGGTAGATGTATGTAGTTTACTATATTAAAATTTGAGAAGAAATGAACGGTCGGATTAGAAGTTATAAGCTTCCAAAGTAGGGTAGTTAAGCAGTTTTTTGTAAACATTGGAATTTTGGTTAAGTATAGAAAATGTAAGTGTTGTAGCCAACTTTTAGAATTTTTATAAAAATGATGGATGAACAGTTTTGAGAAATTCTTGCTCCTAAGGGTAGATGGAACATCATAGATAATCTAGAGAATTATTTCGGAATTTTTATAAGCTTCTACGAATTTTATATTTGAAACCGAAGTTGGACCTTTACGATCTTTCGGAAAATAGGAAAATAGGAAAAGTGCCAGTTTGTAACCAAACTAAACTTTAGGACTTAGAATATGACTTTATAGTCTCAAATAAGAGTTTAGACAAGAATTGTGGAAATTCTGGGAGTTTCGGGACTAAGGGTAAAATAGTCATTTTACCATAAATTAGTACTGTAATCAGTTCTGTCCTATTACGATCTTCTATCTTAGAAGTCTTAGACTTCTAATTACGTTGGAGTGTGCTAATGCACTTATCTCCTTTGGCAGGCAACTGAGTTGCTACAGTTTACAGAGCGAGTTTGGTTTACAGAGAATCGAGATTTATAACAAGTAAGTCCTTTGGGCTTACTTAGCTGACTTCTGAATATGAGCATGAATAATGATAGTGATGTTTGATTGAGATGTTTAGAGTTATAGGTTGTGATAAATATTTACCGACCTATACTTGGCCTAAGAGTAACGGGCGGTGGCATTCTGCTCAGTTAGCTTGAGGGCGCTGAGGGTTTCTTTAGGGACTAGTCCATACTCGGTTTGTAGTGATGCTACCGGCGGAGGTAAGCTAGACCTACACCCAGTTGGATAAGGAACGGAGGCGAGAACTCTTAAGATTCTCGTGCCACAACTGTAAAATTGAATAAGATGAATCACCTAAGTAATAGATAATAAACGGTTGTGTGCCAGCATGATGTTTGTTTATGTTATTTTGCGTGTGTTTGTGCTGTTATTATTCTACTTATATTTGGATAGTTAGCTAACAGTTGTTACGTTGTGTAGACGTACCACAGGTTAGAGTAGATGCCGAGTGATCCGGATGGTAGTGGTCAGCCGGGGTGTCGTACTTTTAGGATGTGTTGCAGTTTCTTTATTTGTGGGATTTCCAGTTGGACCTTGGTTCTTTCTTTCTATCCGTAGTTGTTATCTTATGTTTTCCGGCTGTGGGTTGTTCTGGTCACATTCATACGTTGTTAAGACTTAATTTATGATTTTCGGTTTTTCCTTATTTGTGCCTTGTTGTAAGATCTTGTTAAGTTGTTGTCAAACTAAGGTCAGGACCCACTGTGAGGTCCTAACCAGTAACTCTCCAAGTTGTAAAATTTGGGGTGTTACAAGGTCCTAGTCCGTAACGCTCTGAGTTCCTAGAACTTGGGGTGTTACAATAATTATTATACATATTAGAATAATATTTGTTATGTGGGTCGCTGATTTACTATTATGTGGGTCGTTGTCCCATAATTATGTGAGTCATTGACCTAATGTTATGTAGAGTGTATATAATTTTTAAAAAGTGTTGACCTACGGATATATATTTGACTATGTTATTTAGTTTAAAAAGTCAAATACGTATATTTTAAATGGAACCGTAAATTTATATTTATCTAACATCTAAGACAGGTTTTCACTAATTACCGTAAGATTGGTTCTCAGCTGAACTAGTTCATATATATATATGAAAACTTTTCTTATGGTAAAGAGCGAAACATCTAATATCCGTACAATAAAAAAAATCAACGGTTTGGATTAATAGATGTTAATGAGTCCCATAAATATTTTTAGAAGTAATATATACACTTACCTTGTAAATCATCAAACAACAAATCAAAGTTATTACATTATGGCAAACATAGTTGTTTATGCAAAATTTAATACGTTAAGTCTCCTACACAAAAAATTTCATATATATGTTCTTCCTCGTAACCATCCAGTTCAGATATGGTGGAAGGATCCTTGATGAGCGTGGATCAAAAGGAATTTTGTGAAGCGCACGATCATGTGTGTGATCACGTTCTTTTATTCATAGAGCACGATCGTGTTCCTGCTATACATAACAACCACGATCATGCTTATTTTAAAACACGAGTTTGATCACATTTCTTCATTTGTAGAGCACAATTGTATTCCCCTTCTCTTTAACGAGCACAATCGTGCTAGTCGATTTAAAAGATATGTAAACAAACAAGATGAGTTCACTAGGAGGCCTGGACAATTGTACGTCAATGTATTGGAAACGCCTCATAATAAAATAATGTAGGTGATTTTTGTTTAGACATTAATATTTCATCCATAATATAGTTACTAGTGTAATTCTCATGTTTTGCACGAATATTTTTTTAAAAAATTTTAGGATGAAATATATTTTTATAATTATATTTTCTAACAATTATAATTAAAAGTTTATTAATTTATTAAAATATAATTATTGTAATTTTCTGTAATTTAAAAACTAAGTAGGAAAAAAATATACGCAATCGAGTATATTAGAAAATGAATACATGTGAAACAATTTGTTATCAAATTAAAATATATTTAGAAGGTAAAAATATCAATTAGATAGATTTTGTCTTTTTAGATTAGTAATATTTTGTTTTATCTTGATTTATGGTAAGATAGCTAGATTTTAGTTAGTGAAAATATAATAAAAATAAATTAGATAAAAATAATAAAAGGCAAATGATGATATAATGACACATGTCATCCGATGTTTAAATGAATAGCACGTGACTAGACCTGTTCAAATCCGGACCCGGGCCGGGTTTGGGCCGGGCTTTATAAAATATTGAGCCCATTTAGCCGGACTCGGGCCGGGTTAGGCCCGGCTACCGGGCCTGGGATGGGTGTCCTACCCGGCCCGGCCGGACTGGCGGGCGGGCTCCCGGGTACCCGTTTTTCAATTTCTTTTTAAAAAATATTATTAAAAAAATGTTTTTAATTTAATTTTTTTAAAAATAAATTATATTTAAGATATTTTACGTAAAATATATTAAATTTATTATAATTATACAACATATTTTATTTTAATACTTAATATTTATAATAAATATACTATAATATATTTATTTTTTATTTTTTTTATTTATTTACCGGGCTGACGGGTCGGCTTTTTGGACCGGTCGGGCCTATGACCTTGTCCGGATCCGGCCCGGCGGGCTGATGGGCCGGGCTTTTCGGTCCGTCCGGGCTTGATTCCATGTTCATACCCGCCCGTTTTTCCGGGCCGGGCGGGCTACCCGGATTTGAACAGGTCTACACGTGACTTTAAGTATTTATGCTTTTATACAATATATAGATATCCTACCTACAAGTAAGATTGAGTTTTTTAAAAATAAAAATTGCCATCATTAATGCACATTTAATAATTTATACATTGTCAACAATCTATGTAATAACCGAAATAAAAAAAAATAAAATAAAATAAAATTTAAACTCCGTTTAATATCGGATCAAACCGGTTTCCAATCCGCCAACCCAAATTCTTCTAATTAAGATATAAACGATATTAAATTTTATCATTTTATGTGACCTGGATTCACATAAAATGATAACTTTTAGATCTCAGTAAATAATCCCGTAAATAATTCCATAATTAAATTCCGTATTCGTAACGATCCCGGAAAAATAACTCTTCTTTCAGCTTAAGTTTAAGTGAAGAGTTGACCCACTGGATCCGGCCCAACAACAGCTATAGCCAGCCCACTAACTTTAACCCTTATCTTAAACCTAATTAATCCTTAACCTAATCCTTAAGCATAATCTAATCGTGCTAAACGTTGCCTCATCTTCCCTGGTGAGACATACTACCGCGTCAACAGCAACCTCCGCAGCATCTCACAAAACTCTGAAACATCACCGATCGCAAGCCGGCCGCAACACCACACCACCAGGATTGCCGCCCGCCGGTACCGTCGACCACCAGGTGAGCCGCTATCCTTACCACCTCTTCCTTTTCTCGCTGTTTTCGGATCCCACCAGCCGGAACAATGATTTCGCTTCGCACAGCCACGATACGGGACGCCGGTGAAGTGCTGCAGAGGGCCGATCGACACCGTGACGGGTTTCCTCCTCCGCTGCATCCTCTTCTCTTCGTCCCGATCCCGCCCTTCTGTTCTCGTGTGAATAACCTACTGAAACCGGTCCCTCTCGGATCCTACAGTGTTTAGCCAAGGCGTGTAGTGCGCTATGGTGAGCATCTTCGAGCCAGCATACGAGCCCGGTCCAAGACGCCCTGCTACGTCCCAACTGTAATACCCCGAATTCTCAGAACTCGGGACATTACTGGTTAGGACCTCACAATGGGTCCCGACCTCAGTTTGACAACAATATTACTAGGATCTTGCAACAAGACACAAATAAGGAAAACCGAAATTCACAAAAATAGTATTTTAGAGTAATGAATGCAACACGGTCTAAAAGCCTAAAGTGCTTAAACAAGGGAAAGACGAACAACTGTCTTAACGGAAGAAAGAATGACAGACACAACCCCAACGCCCACTCTAAGGAGTACGGAGACCCGGCTGACCACTACTTCCGGATCACTCAGCTGCTGGTCTAACCTGCGGTAAAACTAAAACACAACAAGAGGAACCGTTAGCTAGTTATCTAAATATTAGAAGAATAATAGTAGCACACACACACACATAAAAATGTAAACACCCATCATGCTATCAAACAAGTCCATTTTATTATCTTAAGTTATGTTACTCATTCACGCTAATGATACTTCTTTTGTGACACGAGGGATTCCCAAACCTCGCCTCCTCCCCCGTGTAACCATCAGGAATGGATCCGATGCATCTCACCTTGTACCTGCCTGGTATGGGTATAGAGAACCTCCCAGTCTCCTGTCAGAGCTGGGCAGTGATGTCACGGCCCGTTATACATACACTTGAGCCTTAAACATAATAATAACGGTCGTCCTAGCAAGTTATTATTATTAAAACACGCACATAGCACACACAACCACTATCACTCAACTAATATCCAGAAACTGGCTAAGTAAGTCGCAAGGACTTACCTGAGTCAAAATACACTCTAACACGTCTCAAACAGTCTGTACTCGTGGTAACTCAAACGCCTGCCAAATAAGGCATGTGTATCAAAATCACATCCAGATGTCCAACCTCATGCTAAGAAATTACGGAACAAGTTCTTACGGTAAAAGACCATTTTACCCTCAGCCGAAGGCTTCTCAAATTTATTCTTAAACTTTCTTATTCCTTTTAAAACTTGTTTCCATACTTTGTGTCTCTCGGTTAGCTACTTATAGGTCACCAGTCCAAACTTGAATCCACTCGAAAAAGAATAACACTCTTACTCCTTCCCGGTTACCATCTATTACATATATTATCCGTATTATATACTTTAACCTTTCTCCTCAACTCACTTATTTAATTGTGTAATTATTCGGTACTCATATATATATCTACATATTTTATTTCCCATCTTGTACGGATTTAGGTACACTTACGTCATGAGTATATATATATTCTTATGTTTCTTTATATATATAAATCCTGAAATCCCAACTTATTTATATATATATTTATATCTCTTTTACATAATTTCATAAATCCCAACTCGTACTTATATATAGATACTCGTATTTTTATATATTTTATATTTATGCTTATAAATATACTCTTATATAAAGATTATATATCCATTAAATTATAAGCTTCTATATACTTTACACACACTAACTTGTACGTCTTTATATATACATAAACATACTCGACTGTAAGATACTCGACTGTAAGATACAACACGCGTACCCTAACTCGCGCCTCGACATGGATCAGCGTCAAGACGTTTGCACAACTGGAGCGGTCCGTCACTGCAGGGGTCGGCTGGCTCGATTTTAGCAATCTCCCTGATCATATCAGAGGACCGACAGCACCGGTCCGTCCGGCACAAGAGGGTGGTTAGGGTCTGCACAGGAGAGATCGAGAAGGGAAACACGTTCACGGACCACTTACCTTGCCACTGGAGACGGCCACGCTGGTCCAAGGGGTGTGCAGAAGGGCGGCGTCGGCACCACGAAAGGAAGTAGTAGGGCGAAGAGAGGCGGCGCTGGTCACTGCTGCAGGGCCGAAGAAGCGGCGTTGGTCACTGCTGGCTCCGGCGGTTGCGACGTGGTTGCTGGTGGGATGCGGGGTTGCTGTTGGTGGGATGCAGCGTTGTTGCTGGTGGGGTGCGGCGTGACGAGTGATCGACAGGACCGGCGGCAGTCCTGGTGGTGCGAGGGGCAGGAGCTTCGTGATCTGCTGGTTCCAGATTTGTAAAGCAGCAGGGTCGGCGGCGGTCGTTCTCCAGATGACACCGGAAGAGATGGGTAAGCGTGGTTGCAGATGGAGGAGGGAGATGCGGCAGCGACACGTAATAGATGAAGGGAGAGTAGATTTAGGTTTAGCTTAGGTTAAACATGTAATTAGGTTAGGGTTAATACTAGCTTAAGGAATTGGGCCGGCTGAAAAGGTTCTTGGGCCTGATTGTGGGCCGAACCGGCCTGCTCTCCTATTAGAACAAGGCTAAGAAACCCGTTAAACGCCCCGGACCGAATAATAAATTGCGGTATTATTTATTGTGTTAACATGAGTTATCCTTTATTTTAAAGATACGGGATTATTTACGGAAATATTTACGGAATTATATAAGTTAGCATTTTATGTGAATTAAGATCACATAAAATGATAGAATTTAATATCGTTTTCTTGTATTTAACGGAATAAAAGTTGGCGGATCGGAATCCGGTTGAATTCGGTATTAAACAGAGTTTAAAGTTTTTTGGTTATTACACCAACCGTCGGAAAGAGGACCTTATGCAGCCTGCGATAGGTAGGTCCTTTCGGTGCACAACGGTGTGTGTGGAGAAAGAATTGTAGGTATGTTTGTGTACTGAAAATGTTTAGGTATATATATGTATAGGTGTATTAGATGTATATAAAAATATATACTTTGGAGCAGGAGATATGAGCAATTGTAGATAGGGGTGCGGTGAAAAATATGAATATATATATACCAGTGTAGATAGGGGTGCGGTGGAACAAACCAGTGTAGTTTACATATGAATGGTGGAACATATGAATATATATATATATATATACACACACACACGGGACGGGTTAGAGTAGTATGACCGGATAAGATGCAATAGAGATGAAGGTTGCGGTGGTTCCGAGGAGTGGTCAAGGATTACCGTTTTTTTTTAAAGAGTTCCACTTACGAAAATATTTTAAGGATTCTTGATGTAACTTAAGCTAAACCTGTTGAGGATTTGATCTCAGACCTAGTAGTTAAGTGTAAAGAACGGACCTTAGCAACCCTTTGAATTTCTAAACCTAGTTAACATTAGAATCTCTAGTATTTTATCTTTGAGAAACTAGAGTATGGAAATAAATTCTAAAAGAAAATATGAGAATTTAATGATAGACTTTGAGAATTTTCGGCACTAAGGGTAAAAGGGTCTTTTACCGTAAGAGAGCTTTTTCCTGTAATTCCTTTGCATGAGGTTGGACATCTGGATGTGATTTTGATCCACATGCCTTATTTGACAGGCGTTTGAGTTACCACGGGTTCGGACCGAGTTGAGATTTGGGAAAGTGATCTTTGATTGAAGTAAGTCCTTGCGACTTACTTAGTTGGTTTCTAGATATTAGTTGGGTGATAATGGTTGTGTGTGTGCAATGTATGTGATTATAGTAATAACAACTTGATAGGACGACCGTTGTTATTATGTGTTAAGGCCCAAGTGTATGTATAACGGGCCGTGACATCATTGCCCAGCTCTGCCAGGAGACTGGGAGGTTCTCTATACCCAGACCATACAGGTACACGGTGAGATGCATCGGATCCACTCCTGATGGGTACACGGGGGCGGAGGCGAGGTTTGGGAATCCCTCGTGTCACAAAATAAGTATCATTAGTAAGAGTGAATGACTTAAATGAAGATAATAAATGGATTGTTGAAAGCTTGATGTGTGTTTATTATTTTATGTGTGTGTGTGCTATTATTATTCTCCTAATATTTAGATGACTAGCTAATGGTTGTTTTGTTGTGTTTTTAGTTTTACCGCAGGTTAGAACAACAGCTGAGTGATCCGGAAGTAGTGGTCAGCCGGGTCTCCGTACTCCTTAGAGTGGGGGTTTGGGGTTGTTGTCTTGTTGTTCTTTTCCTCTTGTTAAGACAGTTAGTCTTTTCCGTCGTTTAAGTTTTATAGGCTGTTAGACTTTGTTGCATTCATCCTGTTAAAAATACATTTTTTATGAATTTCGGTTTTTCTTATTTGTGTCTTGTTGCAAGATCCTAGTAAAATTGTTGTCAAACTGAGGTCGGGACCCATTGTGAGGTCCTAACCAGTAATGGCCCGAGTTTTGAGAATTCGGGGTGTTACAATCTATATATTTATAAATCATTCCTGTACTTTCTCAATAATAAATATATTTATCTTAATGAAAACTTTGTTCAATCTATTTATAAAAAACATATTTTATAGCACATTTCATAACTTATAAAATCTGTTCGAACTCTTTATTCATGTAAGAATATAAGTACTTTCTTTTGTCGCACACGTAGGGTATGTTTGGTAGGAGATTGAAGTTATTTTGAAGATTAATTTGGATGTGATTTAAAAGGGATTAAATTTTATATGGAAATTTATGGATTTTTTTCCGAAATAATAATAAAAAAATATATATGTATTTTTCAAAACTAGGTTTGGAGTAAAACATATTATGAGAATAGGAAGACATTTCGTGTCGGAGTAGACCCGTAGTTTAAAATTGCGAGTTAACATGAATAACCCGCAGTTTGAATTTGTGGGTTTATAATCTTTTTTTTTAATGGTGGCCCGTAGTGAGTTCAGTTGGGCCGATGCAATTTAATGCGGCCCAGAAACCCACAGTTTTAACCTGCGGGTTTATATGTTTATTGAATCACTGTGTTATGTATTTAAAAAAAAAACCCCGTTGTTTGAAACTGCGGGTCTACTCCGAACCGATAAAACTTCATATTCTCAGAATATGTTTAATTATGTACCTAATCTTGAAAATTGTTTTAATTTTCTTATTATTTCAGAAAAAAAATCCGAAATTTATTTGGGATTATTTGATATAAAATGATCTACATCATGTTGTTTGGTTGGAGATTTTTTAATGGGTTTCGTTGATACAAATTTACCCTTATTTTAACCTTAAATAGGGACATGAGTGAAATCCTAATGGATGGTTGGAGATTAATCTCCTTTAACCTTATAATAATTTAAGGTTATTTTTTGACTATTTTTAATCTCAATTAATCCCTTCTATAATCTCCCCCTAATTTCCATCTTTATTCAAGCACTTGCACAATTTAATCTCCTAAATTTTAATCTAAATAAACCTCTTTTAATCTCCAACCAAACACAGCCAAATCACTTGACTATAAAATCGCGAGTTACTTTAAACTCCTAGTAGATTGTGTTTCTTGAATTAGGATTCTATTTAATGATAGTAAATTTTTCTTCTTTGATACAATATTTCACCTTAAGAACGCTTATGATGGTCATCCAAAAGTGATATACTTGAAGGGGTTAACATCTTAAAAAACAAAATGGGCTGAAATGGAAAGCAATTGAAGTTAAGCCCAGCCCGGTACTCTTCCAACACTATTACACCATTCTCAACTTATTCGATGTTCCAATCTTTCTTTTCAAATAGTGAAACTAAATAATCACTTAGACATTCACCTAATTACACAATTTTTATAGTTTCCTTTTGTTAAATATGAGTTTTTAGTTCATTCTTATGGTGAAGGGGTTTGTCTTCTTCGTACGCATGCACTGCCCGATTTTGCTCAATTTGGATCCGGTAGAGTTAGATATATACATGTTGGTTCAATAGATAAATATATACGATATAAATGGTTCAAATCAATAAATTAAAACAAGCTTTTAGTCTATGATTCTCTACAATTTTATGTTCATTCTTTGAATAAGGTAGAAAAATTACATCCACTTACTTGCTTTTATACAAGTTTTGTGCATTTTAACCTATTTTTTTTATAATCAGATCAATAAAAAAATATCAATAATATGTTTTAATATATAATTTCATCTTTTTAAATTCATATGATTATAATGAAATGCATTTATTGGAATAAAATACAATTGCCCACTATTTTATATCCACTAAATAAGTTAGCATCATCTTTCGTACTAATCTTCTTAAGACTAGAAATTATTGGTTCTAATTAATAGTTTATGTGAATAGTTAAGGCTAGTTTAGTAATTGTGCACTCTTGTAACCCCTTAATAATTACACACTTTTGGTATATTAATTTCCGCCTTCACTCCTTGGTCTGCCAAATGACAGTTTGTGGTCTATCTATATAGTGTAGAGCCGAATACACACGAGTTGTAAAAGTTGTCTCTGAGTGTTCCTGACTATACAATCTATTACTTGATCTTCTTATCATCAACCCCGTACAACATCAATGGACCAAACATAATAAACTTACCATCATTTTTTTGTTAACTAAAACAATTACTCGATTATCTTGTTCACTTTGAAAAACAAAAGGGTCGGTAATTATATTTGAAAAGGTTTCTGCAGTAAATGAGAAGAAGAATGTGGAGTTGATATGCCATATGAAGATGGATTAGATATTTAGAAATACAAATGTAGAATGTAGGCAGCACGTAAGAGTAGTAGGGAATGATTAGGAAGCACTAATTAAAGGAATTTGTGTTAATTAAATAAGATTAGAGAATAACATCGATAATCTGAGGCTATAGAATAGAAGATGGGGGAATTTATCCCTTTTATACCAAATCAGGTTTTTAGGTCATTATTCTCACTACCCAACAACGTAACTCATTGGATTACCTAAAAGTTTAGGATTAATAAACTAATCAACATTATGGATTTCCTTTTTCCAAGAACCCGATTCTTATATCTAATTCTTATGTACTTTCAAATTTTAATTATATCCAATCCATGGATCAATTCCATCTTCGACAAACCCTATATAGTATAGCATATACAGTCGACATCTCCATTGTGTTTGTTTTTACTTCTTTTTTATAATTGTCAATTTCATTATATTTTCCTATGATGTCCTATTTCTCGTATTGTATACCCTTTCTAAGGGAAAGTTATACTCGAGTTATATGATGAGGTGAGACTAAAACGTATGGTTGATATGATTCAAATGTCAAATTTCATAAATTTAGTTACGGAGTTAAGGGAATAAGACCCCTCGTTTAAGGTCTAGGGTTCTGTCTTCTCATTAGATCTTTTTGGTTTAACCTCGATAATTTGACATAATCTGATATTTAGTTACCAAATATTATATCAAGGGTTAGATAATGTAGTGTTTCATCTGCCTTTATATATGATTTATTTATAATCTGAAACTCTACAATAAAATATTCTTAAGACGACATTGTCAATTCTCGATAAAGCTCTATAAGTTTGTGTGTTTTTCTCTTACTTTTTTTTGGTTGAACTTTTATTTTTTTGTCATTCATGATATCATTTTGTGCAATATGCTAGAACTATTTTTCTTCTATATAAAGTGTTGATACTTTATAAAATTGAGTTAAGAGATTGAAGGGACAAGACGTCGAGTATTTTTAGTTAGGTTGCTTCGAATTATTAGGTTATCTAGTATTTTGACCTCCTCGATAAAAATTCTCTAAAGTTACAGAGTCTGTTGGAGATAATAAGTTCTCACATCGAAAGTTGGGACATTTCGAGCCTAGTACATAAGGTCGGTGGACTACTCCTCCTATTGCCAATTAGTTTTAGAATGAAACCTCATCGGGTTTATGTGTTGGGTTTAGGCCTAATACGCACGTGCGCTCGTATGCACACGACCCCGCTCTACCGGTCCGTCTGTATCGGACTTCGACAAAGTCAGTTTAGATATGATTTAAAGGACGATTGCCAACATCATCATGTGCTATCTCAATTTCCACACAACATAAAGATTAAGTATGACGTCAATTAAAACAAGATTTGGGGTATAATTAAGATGCCAAATACATGTGTTGAATGGCGCATGAAAAGAAACTTGTGTTAGTTTTGTTTGGTTGAAATGGTGAAAGCATATATAATGAGTATTTAAGTCCAACAAGGTAAATATAAAGGATGAATCTTGAGGTGTTTGGATTCGGTTTGGTTCACCTTCGAATAGTACAAAGCAATGTTATTGCGTCAGAGTTGCCCTTGTCTCCTTCTTCTTTATTCTATATGTTTTTAGTTCATGTCCTAGTTGTTCAATAGTGTTACCGATTGATGTATCTAACTATATTAAAAGCTACCCAAGGTAAGGGTCAATGCTAAAAACTCGAGGGATCCTCGATTATGGGTCGAGTCTGTTGGAACTAATTTTAATTAAAAGAATAAATAAAACATGTTTTATTACATGTGTGCGCCGGACACTTTTCCGGGCACATTTCCGGTGGGCTCCGGCCATTATCAACACCGGAAAGTGGGAGCGTTGACTTCGTCTCCGCGAGCTCTTGCTCGTGGTATATTCATACATTAAATTTGAGTTCCGTTTGAATGAGAAATGGATGCCCAAAGTTGGTTGCATGTTAGGCAATAACTTGGGAAAATAGTCAAAAATTGGGTGAATCCCACATCGACTATATGGAGGTAAAAGGGAGTAGGATATAAGGGGCAAATATGCACTAAGGCATGTGCTTGTGCTCGGACTTGTGCCGTGTCCGAGTCCGTGTCGTGCCGTGTTGCGGGGCGGGTGGACCCAATTATAATCTGGGCTGGCCACCTATATTATTTTTGGGCCAACCCAAAAACCCAACAGTGAGGAAGGCCTTGGGCCAGGCCCACTTGTGCAAACGGATCAACGGACCGGGCTGGATATCCGAATATCCAGTCAAACGGATCAGCCAACAACCCCTACAAAAGTGGGCGGTTATGGTCTTCCGTTGACTCCTAAAATCGTGCAAGTCATGGATTGCGGGACACGTGTCAGCTTCCTATTGGCTCCGGTTTTGGGCTGGGCTTCGAGGCCCATAGCCCAATTCAGCTCCTATAAATAGAGAGCTCTGCATTCATTCCAAAACGCACCAACAATCATTCTCTCTTCTCTCTCTTCAAGCTTGCGAGCTTTTCTCATCTCAAGAGTGCAACGCACTACTGGTTCGTAGGCTTCCGGTTCTATTACGAAGAACGGATTCGAACAACAGTTGTATCTTGGGATTCTTAAACACCGGTAACCGTCGTAATACGGAGTGTTTTTAGAATTAAGGAAAGAGATTCCGATCTCGACTCTGCTCAACATACGCACTACGGTGGTATGAAATTCTGAACCTTATCGTTATACTGCATACAGTTTAACTATCGTATTACAGGTTCCTACAGTCTTAATTCTAAAAACGTGTTAAGCTATTATGCACTAACCGTTTATTAAGTGTTGCAGATAAGGCGCCAGAATACTCAAACCGGGTTTTTTCTACCGGAATTAATTTTAGAATTTAAATTTTAAATTCAGTTTTCAAAATTAATTTTAAAACAAAAAAAAAAACGAATTTTGTTTTCAAACCTGAATTCGATTTAATCGAAAACAAGTCTGTTCTTGTACGGACTTATACCGAATTTTCTAAAAATCGGTTTTTGAGTTTCGATTTCCGATCAAAAAAAAATTTTGAAATACTGACCGTGGTTGTTTCCGTGTAATTGAAATGGTTCATAACACAAAAGAAACTACCGACGGTGCGAACACTTCCGATTATGGAAGTATCATGAGGCTCCTCAGTGATGCTAAAAATAGGGGTGAGAAGACAAACCATATTCAATTGGGGAGTGGTCTACCACCGGCTAAGTTGTTAAACCTAACAACCAAGACTATTCCACTTCCAAGTGGTGTACAGTCTGGTCAACAACCTGTCCCTCAGACAGTATCAATGTCTGGCACTCCGAGCGTAGGATTGCTACCAGACAAGTTCGATGGAACTAATTTCAAAACCTGGCAACAGAAGATGTTATTCTTCTTAAACATGCACAAACTCGACAGATATGTAACCGAGGGTAAACCCGCAAATGTGGAGGAACTCCAAGCTTATCTGAACATCGACTATGTGTGCAAAGGGTGGATTCTAAGCCGCCTGTCTGACTCGTTGTACCAAGCGTACATACTGGTTGAAACTTCTAGGGAACTCTGGGTTACCCTTGAAAAGAAGTTCGCCGGCAAGTGTCACGCCTGTGGCAAAATGGGTCATAAGTCCGATAAATGTCGGAACAAGGGCGACCCACACAAAGGCAAGGGCAAAGCTCAAGCTGAAGCCTAAGTAGCTGAAGGCGATCGGACAGTGGTTGACATGGCTGCTGTGACGTCAGAAGTGAACATAGTCGGGAGCAACCCGATGGAGTGGTGGTATGACACTGGTGCTACCCGCCACATCTGTTATGACAAGGGGATGTTTTCCACCTATCAGAAGAATAAGCAGGACGAGATCCTGTTTATGGGGAATTCGTCCACATCAAAGGTCGAAGGTCATGGCAAGATAGTGCTAAAAATGACGTCTGAGAAAGAGCTGACTCTCAACAATGTAATGCACGTGCCAGATATCCAGAAGAACTTAATTTCCGGATCTTTGCTGAGCAAGAACGAATTTGAAGTTGAAATAGGATCCGATCAGCTAACTCTCACTAAACGTGGGATTTATGTAAGCAAGGGGTATCAAAAGGATGGACTGCTCAAAATGTGTGTATTGACAGTCATCCCAGACATTGTAACAAATGACGTTTCAATGAATAAAACTCCAATTGCTTATGTTGTTGAGTCTTTCAACATTTGGCATGAACGATTAGGACATGTAAATTATAAGTCTATCCAAAGACTGATGAATTTAAACCTAATTCCAAAATGCAAATTAAACAAAGACAAATGTGAAGTCTGCGTACAGGCAAAACTCACAAAAACGTCATCTCCACAAGTGGAGAGAACCACAAAACCTCTAGGGTTAATTCACACTGATTTGTGTGATTTGAAGTTTATACAAACTAGATGAGGTAAAAAGTACTTCGTCACATTTATTGACAACTGTACAAGATATTGTTATATCTACTTGCTCCAAAGCAAGGATGAGGCCTTGGAAAAATTCAAGGAATACAAGTTGGAAGTTGAAAACCAACTTAGTAAGACAATCAAAGTCGTACGAAGTGATAGAGGAGGCGAGTACGATGAACCTTTCAACGCGTTCTGTAGAGAACACGGGATAGTTCATCAAACAACTGCTCCCTATTCACCTGAATCTAACGGAGTTGCGGAACGAAAGAACCGAACTCTGAAAGAGATGATGAACGCTTTGTTGCAGGATTCTGGGTTACCCCAGAACATGTGGGGGGAAGCATTGCTTACTACCAATTACATCCTCAACAAAATACCTCATAAGGTAACTGACAAAACGCCATATGAACTTTGGAAAGGTAAAGTACCATCGTACAAATACCTCAAAGTGTGGGGGTGCCTAGCAAAAGTGGCTATACCACCTCCTAAAAAGGTCACCATCGGACCTAAAACCGTTGATTGTATTTTCATAGGATATGCACACAACAGTAGTGCTTATCGATTTTTGGTACATAAATCAGATATACCAGATATACATGTTAATACAATAATGGAATCTAGGAATGCTTCTTTCTTTGAGAACGTGTTTCCGTGTAAGGATAAAGAAAATCCAAAACGAACTCGTGAACAAAGGGAAGAAGGCACTTCTGGAAATGAAATAGTCGAGGAAGAACCTTGAAGAAGCAAAAGAACTCGAACGGAAAAATCGTTTGGGGATGACTTCATAATGGCATTTCTCATGGAGAAAGAACCAAGAAGTTACACAGAAGCCATGTCTACACCTGACGCACCTTCATGGAAGGAAGCAGTCAAAAGTGAGATTGACTCCATTATGCAAAACCATACATGGGAGTTAGTTGACTTACCAAAAGGGTGTAAAGCACTTGGGTGCAAATGGATTTTCAAAACCAAGTTGAAAACCGATGGCTCAATCGAAAAGTACAAGGCTAGGCTTGTAGTGCAAGGATTCCGACAAAAAGAAGGGTTGGATTTCTTTGACACATATTCTCCAGTTACGAGAATAACTTCTATAAGAATGCTAATAGCAATAGCGGCATTACGAAACCTAGAAATCCATCAAATGGATGTAAAAACTGCCTTTCTAAATGGAGATTTAGAAGAGAAGATCTACATAAAACAACCTGAAGGGTATATTGTGTCTGGACAAGAACACAAGGTGTGTAGACTTGTAAAGTCCCTTTATGGACTCAAACAAGCTCCTAAGCAGTGACATGAAAAATTCGACAACGTAATGATGTCGAATGGTTTCAGCATTAATGAATGCGACAAGTGCATATATATCAAGAATACTCCTACGGGATATGTCTTGTTATGTCTATATGTCGATGATATGCTTATTATTGGAAGCAACAAAGACATGATCAACCGAACTAAGAATTTACTTAGGGGTCAGTTTGACATGAAAGATATGGGATTAGCGGATGTCATTCTAGGGATTAAAATCACTAGACACTCCGAAGGTATTACCCTGTCCCAAGCTCATTATGCTGAAAAGATCCTTGAGAGGTTCAAGAACTACTCAAGTGGAACAGCGAAAAGTCCTGTGGATCCTCAACTCCACCTGACCAAAAATGTGGGGGACTCAGTGTCACAACTTGAGTATGCACGTGTAATTGGGAGTCTTATGTACTTAACCAATTGTACACGCCCTGACTTAGCGCACTCAGTTAATGTACTAAGTCGCTATACAAGTAACCCAGGACATAAACACTGGAAGGGATAACTAGAGTATTGAACTATCTCCGTTATACTCAAAGTTATGGGCTGCACTATAGTAATCAACCGGCAGTTCTAGAAGGATACAGTGACGCAAACTGGATATCCGACTCTAGAAACTCAAAATCCACAAGTGGATATGTGTTTACACTAGGTGGTGCAGCAGTGTCTTGGAAATCTTCCAAATAGACGTTATTGGCCAGATCCACAATGGAGTCTGAGTTCATTGCGTTAGACAAAGCAGCAGAAGAAGCTGAGTGGCTTCGGAACTTCTTGGAAGATATTCCGATGTGGGAAAAGCCAGTGTCGGCATTATGTGTACACTGTGATAGTCAATCGGCTATAGCTCGGGCACTGAGCGTTTTATACAATGGAAAGTCACGTCATATTAGACGACGACATAAGTCCATTAGAAAACTGATCTCAACAGGTATAGTCTCGATAGACTATATCAAATCAGCTGACAACCTAACGGATCCATTTACTAAGGGTTTGTCAAGAGATCAAGTTTTAAAATCATCAAAAGGAATGGGTTTAAAGCCTATTACGAAAGAGGATGCTTGAAGGAAAACCCTACCTACGTGACTGGAGATCCCATGATGTAGGTTCAAGGGGAAAACCTAACCAAGTTGAATCAAGTGGAGCACTGTCTCTACCCAGTTCCTAAGGATGATAAACAGTGCAAATTGTATGAGTTAAGGTTAAGCTTGGCTTTTAATGATTCCATCGCCTTGAAACAAAGGGGGAGTATGAAAGATACTCTTTATGGTAAATCACCTTGTGAGTGTGACATGGGGCCGTGTCTAGGAGAATGAAGTGAGGCTGAATTCTCCAAATTCACTCATGAATAAACCAGGGATGTTCATGGCCAAAATGAACACAACCAGAGAACCAAACGTTCTGCGAGAAAATGAAACTGTGTGATAGTTGTTGTCTCGGTTTACATAAAAGCCCGGGTGGTTCAAGACATCATAGTCACTACCTGGTCGAGTAAATCCGATAGCTATTCACTATGGACGGTTCAAGCATGAAACATGGCACCAGTCCAGACTGTACTCTTGAGAATTCTGTCTGTCTAAAAGAAGAGAAGCATATGTTTAGAATCATTTCTATTCATGTGGGGGGATTGTTGGAACTAATTTTAATTAAAAAGAATAAATAAAACATGTTTTATTACATGTGTGCGCCGGACACTTTTCCGGGCACATTTCCGGTGGGCTCCGGCCATTATCAACACCGGAAAGTGGGAGCGTTGACTTCGTCTCCGCGAGCTCTTGCTCGTGGTATATTCATACATTAAATTTGAGTTCCGTTTGAATGAGAAATGGATGCCCAAAGTTGGTTGCATGTTAGGCAATAACTTGGGAAAATAGTCAAAAATTGGGTGAATCCCACATCGACTATATGGAGGTAAAAGGGAGTAGGATATAAGGGGCAAATATGCACTAAGGCATGTGCTTGTGCTTGTGCTTGTGCTCGGGCTTGTGCCGTGTTGCGCCGTGCCGTGTCCGAGTCCGTGTCGTGCCGTGTTGCGGGGCGGGTGGACCCAATTATAATATGGGCTGGCCACCTATATTATTTTTGGGCCAACCCAAAAACCCAACAGTGAGGAAGGCCTTGGGCCAGGCCCACTTGTGCAAACGGATCAACGGACCGGGCTGGATATCCGAATATCTAGTCAAACGGATCAGCCAACAACCCCTACAAAAGTGGGCGGTTATGGTCTTCCGTTGACTCCTAAAATCGTGCAAGTCATGGATTGCGGGACACGTGTCAGCTTCCTATTGGCTCCAGTTTTGGGCTGGGCTTCGAGGCCCATAGCCCAATTCAGCTCCTCCAGCTCCTATAAATAGAGAGCTCTACATTCATTCCAAAACGCACCAACAATCATTCTCTCTTCTCTCTCTTCAAGCTTGCGAGCTTTTCTCATCTCAAGAGTGCAACGCACTACTGGTTCGTAGGCTTCCGGTTCTATTACGAAGAACGGATTCGAACAGCAGTTGTATCCTGGGATTCTTAAACACCGGTAACCGTCGTAATACGGGGTGTTTTTAGAATTAAGGAAAGAGATTCCGATCTCGACTCTGCTCAACATACGCACTACGGTGGTATGAAATTCTGAACCTTATCGTTATACTGCATACAGTTTAACTATCGTATTACAGGTTCCTACAGAGTCTTTGGTGACCCAATCGACTTTCATAAAACCAAAAGCAAGCTTCTTAATGTGGAAAGAAATTGACAATTTGATGTATGTAACAACAAAACACCTTTGTAAAGCTCTACTGACTTAAAAGTTACCTACAAAACTCACAAGGATACGAAAATGAAGATTGTGGCATTTGTAGAGACCAAAATCATATCTCCATCCATCGAAAACAGAACTTAAGTTATGTAGTAACGTTAATTTTGAAAACATTTTCAAGTAAATGAAAGATATTGAAGAAAACTATAAGAAATTTAACAAAGAGGCAAACCAAATATGAACCAATGGGATGCATATACCAAATGTAATCTCATGATAAACCAAGAGAAATTACTAATCTTTTTTTTTGACAAAGGTTAATTTATAGAAATTAACTACTCATAAACCCAATAGAGTTTATGAATACAAGTAACAAAGTCTATGTACAAGGTGTGAAGACATGAAGTCTGAAGGCGTAAAACAGTATAATCTAAACAACCAAGGTCTGAAGGTGGACATGCAAGTCCCCAAGCATAATCAAATACCCGCAATGAAATAATATATAATCCTCACACACTGAAAAACGTTGGATCAAACTCAAAAGACCCATCCACCTTCGGTAAAGCCATCAGCAGATGGGAACCATGTCAACCAAGCGTGACCAAAAACATCGGGATAAGACACCCCCCACCTTCGGCATGACCATCAGCAGGAGAGAGGTCTAACCCATGAAAGGTATCAAATACCAACTCTGGAGGGGAACATCTCATGAAGGAGCCGGAAAACATGAGATCTGATGAGTCGAACCAAAACGTCAATAAGGATCCTATTGTCGTTAAAGATCAAGACATTCCTAGAATGTCATAAGTAGTAAACCGTAGACGAGAAGGCAAAGGGATCCTATTGTCGGACATATCGAATCCTTCACAAATCTGTCTCCAAACCTCTCTTGCATATGTGCATCCATAAAACAAGTGGTCATGAGACTCACTAGCACCTCTACACTATAGGTGGGTCGGGTCAATATCAAGGAAGGAGAATCTATCTCTAGTGGAAAGGCGTCTCATGATGGTCATCCAGAGAATGAAACAGTATTTCGGCAAAACCGTGATGTCTAACCAACTAGAATTTAATTCGCAATGTTCAAAGAAAAGATCTTGAGGACACATGTTGACTATACCGTGATGTCTAGCCAACTAGAATTGATTAATGATGAGGTAAGCGTTAATAACAACATAAAGCTAATAAATGTATCAAGCGATGAAGAAAACAAAATGTTATTATTTGATATTGTTTGTGATAAAATCACCTAGACCTAATGAGGTGTCAGTGAATTAACTTTAACCAAAAATACTAACATATTGTGAAGGTGGATGTTACAAAAGTAGTAAATGAATCCTCCTAGAGACTAGATGTTCTCAAATTAAGTTAATTAGATCTACCAATACTTAGTTGGTCTAGTGATTGTGGTGCTAGACTCCTTAAGTGTTAGCTTGGAGATTCGAGTTTGAATCCTCCTGGAGATATGTATGGAAAATTTGGTATTGGGAGGGTATCCCCAAATTGAGTCACGACTTATACCCGTCCCGGATATAGAGCGGCGAAGCCGATTGAACCGGAAGCTACATATAACCTTTAAAAAAAAAGTTAATTAGACCTTCATAACTCCTTTTCCACAAAATGATAATCCAACAAATACTAACAATTTCATATCGATTAGTCTTTGCACAACCATATACAAAATAATAGCAAAAATCATCACAACCGAATGGACCCTCAAGGACAATTGTGACACTAATTTTGGGAAGACGTTTGTCTTATCAATAGGACAATCCGGGAGATGGTTGTCTTTGTGGTTGATCCCCATATGCAATATGTCAATGCTCGAAGCTACTAAAGAATGAGTTGGGTTTGGATATGGGTGGTCATCGGCAAAAGGCTCCCTCTGTCTTTAATGTTGAAACTTGTAGCAATCTAGCCATCAGAAGGGATCCACAATGATGTAAGCCCCTAATTTTCCTTTTTTCCTTTAGCTCTCATGGATGCTCTTGGATGGACCCATTCGGCTTATGGGAATTACATAATTACTTCCGGTACATTATGTTGCATATGGGCATTAGGAAATAGATGATTAGGGGCGAATCTTTGAATATATATATGGAGTTTAAAAACCAAAGAGAGAATTCAAGTCTATATATGAAAGCCCGTCAAAGGTGGGATCGTGTCGAATTAAGATAGAAGTATAGGCATGTGCATGATTAGTATTTGTTCGTGTTGTCGGCTAAGCTCTAAGTCATTAGAGAATATTTGGGATTTCGGCGTGACCCGGAAGACATGGAGATCATGTCGGGTTAACATGTTCACAGATAATTTCTTTGAGGATCCGTTGGGGGTTTGGTTACATGGTAATATCCATTTGCAGTAGGCCTATGTTGAAGAGAGTTTTTTTTTTGCATTAGGCCTATGGTGGACATGAAGTGGGGGAATGTGAGAGTTTTGAATTACAAGTCGGAGATGGGAGATAAGAGATTCCGTTAGACGTGGGCAGTAAATCTAAACCGGCAGTTTAGGTTTACAAACCGCCGGTTAGGTTTGGCCTAAGGCAAAACCTAAACTTAAATTATGGGTATTCAAACCGGTGGTTTAGGTTTAACCTAAACCGCCAGTTTGCCGGATTAACTATGGCTTGTTAAAAAAAAAAAAGAAAAAAAAAACAGAGAAAGGGCTTGAACCTGTTACCCGGTTGCATACGTATCCTCTCTAGTTAAGAGAAATCAAAGCCCACATAGTTCTCTTATCTTTACTTACTTTTTTCGGACTTCGGAGTTATTTTCATTACCCCGCGCTCGAACTCGGAAGTAGTGGCGCCGTCATCGGTGTTAGAATTCGATTTTGAGTCATACACCGGGACAATCCGTTATTTCTGGTTTTCCGCCCTTATCTTATCTTGAATATAAACTTGTGCATCCAACTTTTCAGGCTTCAATTGGGTTCTCTTATAATTGAGCATGTTCACTCCTTGGCTAAATGTTTCCTCCACGACAACCGTTGATGCATGCACGATCATAAGATGTACAATTTTCACTAAGGTTGGATATTTCAAGGCTACTTTCTTCCACCAATCCAAAATTTCAAAAGAATATTTATCTATCAAAACTAAAACATGTTGTTAGATAATCTTGGAATTCCGTACTTGAGGATGAATGTCTTGGTGTTTTTTTCCTTTTGGCTAAAATTTGTTGTACTTTTGAAAGAGAAGAAGAAGAAGAAGAAGAAGAAGAAGAAGAAGAAGAGGGTGTAGGAGTAAGTGTGGTAGAAGAAGAGCTAGCCCTTGCTTAAAATGAAGAAGCAAATTTTAATGTTCGATACGAACATCTTGAATAATGTTAGTAGCTATAGAATCTAAACCCAAACAATCATATTAAACAACCAACAAATCGGAAACACCATCAAGTTTAAGTTTATGATCAAAAACGGCGGTTATAATATAAATCATGGGAATTTTGGTGTAATATTTTAGCCATTTCGATTTCATGTCATTGATAGCATGCACAAGGATTGGAAAAGTTGTGCCATTTTAAAAAGTCTTGGAAACGTTTACGGCTATCTCTAAAAATCTACAAGAAGTTGGGTGTAAACATAACTCATAGAATTAGTTGCATCACTAAAAATCTTTAAAACATTACAAATATCAGTGCAAGTTTGTTAAACATGTTCATCATCAAGAATTGACCAAGAGGTTTTTTGTGCGGAAAAATCTTGTAAAAGATCTTTGTAAAAAAGGGCTTGACTAAGTAATTCGTAAGTAGAGTTTCAACAAGTTTCAAAGTTTTTTAAAGATGGAGTTGGATGAACATAATTAGCTAAACATAAGGTTCTCCATTTTTTCTTCTCAATTCAGAGTAGTGCCAAATATGATCAATAACGTCGGTGATGGAGTTAGCATAATCGCTGAAATCTTAAGTTCATCTTGAACACAAAAGTTTAAAATATGACATGCACATCTTTGATGAGTAAAATGAGTTCATAGATATTGTCCTGCCTCCTCGACCAAATTGTTTACGGACGTGGTGTTAGTGGATGCATTATCAAAACAATATGAAAAACTCACCTTGTAAATTAAATTCTTGTAAAACCATTTTTATAATGCTTTAAATGTTTGTTGCATCATGCATTTGGTTGAAATGGCGACATGTAATAACATATTTATGTAAAAACATATCGTTATCAATAAAATATAAAGTAATGTCCATGTAAAAATGTTTCTTCGATTATGTACTCCAAATAGATACTTGATGCAAAAAAGATGCCAAAATTGAAAAAAAAAAATCTTTCTTTTGTAGTAAGATTTCGAAACTAATTTCAAAACAGTTTTGCAAAAAGTTAGTTTAAAAGAAGGTTGAAGATATTTAGTGTTATATGCTCGAATTTTTTCATGTTCACAATAAGTAAATGAAATGCATGAGAACATATAACATCGGCTAATCCTAGACTTTCTTCATTATGGTTATACATAAATAGAGGAGATTGAGAGGAAGAAGATGTAAATCCGTGGGACAATTGTGATTTTCCCTATGATAACCCAACCTTTTCGGGATGGATATTTTGCATGTGTGTTTGCAAAGTCCCGTAGCCGCCCTTCGCCTTCCACTTGTACGTCTTTGTACAATATTTGCATTAAACTTGACAATAATCATTCACCGTCTCACCCGTCTTGTAATGCTTCGTAAAAATCTCAAATGTTAGCATTTTCGGTGGAGGTAGTTGTTGGTGTGGCATTTTGGTATTTTTCAAGATTGTTGGTCATTTGGGTTTCACTCTCTTTGGTGCCAGGGAAGAATTGAGAATGATTTTTGTCACTCGGGTATTTCATTATGAGAGTCAAGAGATAAACTCGAGAAAGATGAGAATTATGAGAATTATGTGAATATGAGATTGAGAGCATTAGAGAGAGTTGAGAATATGGGAAGATGGTGTGGGATAAAATTGAAGAGGAGTTGTGTACCTATAGATTTATAGAAAAGGGTTGAGATTTTTTTTTTTAAAAAAAAACAACCATTTATTTTTAAAAAATATGTAAAACCATTATGCAACGACTAGTAGCCGTTGCACCAGTGGGCCCCAATCAAACGGCTCTATGAAAGAGCTGTTGGCGGGCAGCAAAGAGTCGTTACAAAACGGCTCTTTGCGGACCAAGCCGGCGGTTAACCGCCATTTTTGTCCATTTTAATGTTAAAAAAATAACCAATCCGGCGGTTAAACCGCTGGTTTAGGTTTTTTTTATCAAACCTAAATCTAAACCAGGAAACCGACCTAAACTTTAATCGGCAAACGTAAACCGCCGGTTTGAATAAACCGGTGGTTTGAACCATCAACAAACCGGCGGTTAGAGCCGGTTTGACGGTTTACGTTTATCTGGACCCATATCTAGCTTCCATGTTAAAGAAGTAAACACGGAGTACATAACTTCATGGAAGAATAACCAAGATCTTAAACCAAGAGGCACCAAGATTGTCCACGTTTATCTGGACCCGGTTTGACGGTTTGAGCCGGTTTGACGGTTTACGTTTATCTGGACCCATATTTTGAACCTTTTAAGTTGTGAAATGACATAATTAAACTAAAAGTGAAATTTCAAAAATGCCTCACTTGATAGATCAGTAATTAAAATATAATTAGATTTTTGTATGGATAATTGGAACATTTAATTTCTCCACTTCGCCCATGTGTACAAGTTAAAATTCTAATCACCCCTCAATTAGATATAATCATTTTTTAAATAGTATAAATGAATGGAATACTAACAAAATTAAAAATAAACTACTTAACATTTTAGGTATCGATATTATTAACAAAATCACAACGAATGGTTCACCAACTAATAAAATCCAATACAAAATTTAATGGAGATGTAGCAAAAACATTTGGTTCTCAACCAAATCGGCTTTAGTTAACCATACAAATATTTTGATTCCACCTAATCCTTGTGATTGAATTTGGTACATGGACTCCCACCCAAAATTAAAACTTACATCCAAAACACGCTATATCGTTGTCTCACTTGGGACACTCAGACATCCAACAACAATCTTTTTATTTATTTACAAACTCAATTTTATCATCCGTAAAGATGTTTTAGGTTGAACCATTTCGAGAAAATAAGACTTTCTAATAACTTTTTATTATAACAAAATGTATTGTATTTTTCTTTTTTATAATGTGTAGTTTACCCTGCTTGAAGCTTAAATAGTAATATATGTGAAATGCAAACTTTAAAAGTCATTATGAATATTTATAAGAGTAAAACGTACTTTTAAAAAGAAAAAAAATAATAACATCTATTTTAGTGTCTTTTTCTACCATTGTTTTTAACAACCCGTTGAACATATAGTGTGGATTTGCATCATATTATGGTAGATTTTCTTTCCTTTTGGGTTTTGGAGGTTTATTCGTGCGTTCATGATATTACATACATTATATTCCTTCAAAAAGATAAAATGAAACTATTATCTGAAGAATTCCTACAACACACTAAGGTTCTCCTAGTGATCAAAGAAGTCAAAGATAAAATTAAATTGATTGAGATCTTGGAGTGGAGAAACGAAGATCGGTCAAGATAGCACATCGATTGGCCTGACATACATCAATTGTCGGCCTGATCGGTCCCACTTTTAATCACATGACATTATTTTTCAGGACGATGCATTTTTCTACCAACCAAGCCATGCATTGTAGCAAGTCAACCCAATTTCCCACACGAGTCGGTCCGACCGTCAACGTCATATTAGATGATTTATCCTTTTTTCCCTTACTCCGGCCTTCCACTAGAGAATGCATTAGTTGGAATAGGATTTGTCTTTTTATTATTGTATTTCTTAGAGATTGGGTTTAATTGGATTAACCTAAATATATATTATGTTGACAATTATTCATCCTTCTTGGTCTAGTTTTCAATCGAGAATTCACCAAGGTCGCTATAGTTATCGTCTGATTTGTCCATGTTAGTCGGTCCGATCGAGCATTGTTCATCGTTAATAACAAAGGATACCGTTGTAAGTTCATGCATTGCTAATTCCTATTGTTCTAGGTTATGGAGAGACTGACTTTGCAAGAAAAAACTTTTATTTTATTTGTGCAACATGCAATTGTAAGGTGCGAGAGTTGCGTGAATTATAGTTTTTATATCTTGCAAGATGTGAGAGTTATGTAAGGTTGTTTTCTTCATAGCGTGATATATAATAATAATAATAATAATAATAATAATAATAATAATAATCGGATATGGTTATTGTCAATTAAGATTTATATGCATTGTTGCGGTACTGTTGGCCGCCCTCGCGGTTGTGGTGCTGATGGCGTCCCCGGGGCGCTGTCCAGCCACGTGTAACACCCCAAGTTCTGAGAACTTGAAGCGCTACGGACTAGGACCGCACAATTGGTCCCGACCCTCAGAGTAGCAACGGCACAACTGATTTTACAACAAGGCACAAACGAATGAAAACCAAAACTCAATATAAAACCAAAGGTTTAAACAAAAGAAAACATAAAAGACTCGCAGCCGAGTTCAAAACAAAAGGGAAAATCAACAACATAAACATAAACCCGATCTCATCCTATAATGTACGGGAACTCCGGTTGACCACACCACCCGGATCACTCAGCAGCATCCTGAACCTGCGGAACATCTACAACGACGGCATAAACCGTTAGCTAACATTCTAGATACTAGCAAGAGCGTAAAGGCACAAACATACATAAGGTAAAGAAAACACATAGCATGCTTGCACACAACCGGTTATTATCTTTCATTAAGTTATCCATTACTAATTCAACTTCTTTTGTCACACGAGAATCTTCCGAAACTCGCCTCCGCTTCCATCTACCAATAGGAATAGATCAGTAATATCTGTTACCTACGGGCATGGGTTGCAAAAACACATTCTAGTCTTCTGAAGAACTAGACAAGTGGTCACCGCCCGATTATCATACACTTGGGCCAATTAAGGTTATAAAGGGTGAATCCTATTCCGGTTATCCGTTATAAACATGATAAACAACACAAAAAGTCAAAACACTCAAATCAATATACGGAATGAAGCTAAGTAAGTCCAAGGGACTTACCTCACTCGAAGGTAACTCAAAGCTCAACAAACAACTCAAGAACAACTCAGGAGCAACTCCGTTTCCCTCAGGAAAGGAGCAAGGAAAGCCTGTTCACACAAGCATCACGAATCAGGAACGAAACGGTTTCTAGAAGTCTATAACTTCTAGTCTCAATGATCTCTAAGAGATCTCCACAAGCTAAGGGATCAACCTTAGTCTTACAACATACTCAGGGGGCAAGGAACAACCATAAGAACCAGGAGAGGAACGAGGAAAGCAATAAAGGAAGCAACTCACAAGAACGGGAGTTACTGTAGAAGAAACCGCCGGGGCGGATGGACAGGGCGTAGGGGCGGATGGCCGCGGGGGCGGGGATGTGCAGGCGCGGGGGCGGCTGCGCGACAGAAGGTGTTGTCAAGGTTTCTCTCGACAGAAACTTCACACCAAGGAATCCAAAGCTCAAACCTTTGATCCAACTCTTCAAGACTCAACCAAGGGAGCCTGTGAACATCAACATATCAACAACGGAACCAACAACAAGGATCAAGACTCGATCTTGATCCTTGGAGAAGAAGAAAAGAAAGAACGAAGGGAAGAAGCGAAATAGAATGAGAAGGCATGCAGCAACTAAATGAACGTGATGAAGAAACCAGAAGTGATGAACTTACACGCTCAGCAAGGTCGTAGGATGCAAGGTGATGGCTGCAACTCTCAAAGGGTTTGAAGAAACGTAAGCATGAAACGGGAAAAGGGGGAAAAAGGCGGGAATATAGAGAGTCGGGCTGTAAAGATAGAAGGAAGGACGTTATGGGTTAAGAATAAGATAAGGAAGTCGGCCCATAGATAGAAGATCGAATATTCTATCTATGGAAGGAAGATAAAATGAACGAAACAAAGATCAGGCGCAATCTGTAGTCAGCCGTAGGGGAGGCTGACCCTGCCGCGGGTGCGGCCTGCCACAGGGGAGGCACACTTCACCTCGGGGCGGTGAAGGCAAAAGACTGGGGTCTTACATTAGACCCCCCTAAAAAGATGTTTCGTCTCGAAACTTGCAAAAGCCCAACGATCACAACAACACACAGAAACAGAACTGAACTCATATATTCCCACTCGGGGCACGTAACTCAAACGTCACAAAAAGCGTACGCAACGCAACAAAGGAATAACCAAACAAAACAACTACGCTAACGGTGCATCTAGCTCAGTGTAAAATTCCGGATAGTTTCTCTGGATACTATCCTCTGTCTCCCAAGTCGCCTCATCAGCTCCTTGCATCTACCACTGAATCTTCATCATCGGTATGTCCTTCGAATGCAAGCGTCTCGTACTACGCTCCAAGACAACCACAGGGTGCTCTACGAATGTGTGGTCTGGCTCAATCACTAGATCCTCGTGGTTGACGATGTGCCTCGGGTCCGGTATGTACTCCCGTAGTTGAGACACATGGAAGACTGGGTGAACACCTTCGAGTCTCGGTGGAAAAGCAAGTTTGTATGCCGCCTCTCCAACTCGCTCAAGAATCTTGAACGGTCCGACGTATCGGGGACTCAACTTCCGTTTGACACTGAAATGTCTGACGCCTCATGTCGGGGATACTCTCAACCAAACCTGAGCTCCAACTCTGAACTCCAGAGGTATGCGCCTCTTATCTGCATAAGACTTCTGTCGACTCTGTGTTGCTAACATCCGCTCTCGGATCGCTGCTACTCGAGCCGTGTCATCCTGAATCTGCTCAGGTGCTACTCCGCTAGCACTACTCGGCTCATCCCAACACAACGGTGTACGGCATCTATGTCCGTATAAAGCCTCATAAGAAGTCATCCTGATCGATGTGTGTCAACTGTTGTTGTACGAAAACTCCACTAAGGGAAGGTGATTTGGCCACTCCTGTCCCCAGTCTAACACGCAGGTTCTCAACATGTCCTCCAGAGTCTAGATGGTCCACTCGGACTAACCATCGGTCTGAGGATGATAAGCAGTTATGAACTGCAAGCTCGTACCTAGGGCGGCATGTACCTGCTACCTGAACCTCAAAGTGAACCGTCCTCTATCAGAGACTATAGTCTTGGGTACTCCATGAAGTCTCACTATCTGTCTAGTGAACTCCTCTGCCAATCGACTAACCGACCACGTTTCCTTAATCGGAATGAAACGTGTGGTCTTCGTCAATCGATCTACTATCACCCAGATAGCGTCAAAGCCTCGACTCGTTCTCAAACCGGTAACAAAATCCATAGAGATGTCTTCCCACTTCCACTGAGGGACGGGAAGTGGGTGTAGCTCGCCTCCTGGTCTATGATGCTCGAGCTTGACCTGTTGACAGGTCGCCCACTGAGCTACATGTCATGTGACATCTGTCTACAGACCTCCCCACCAGAAAGAGCATCTAATATCTTGGTACATCTTACTCGTGCCAGGGTGCACTGAGTAAGGTGAAGAGTGAGCCTCCTGTAGGATCCTCTATCTCAACTCTCGATCTGAAGGTACACAAACACACTCCTAGCGTCTCAAAATCCCATCAGCGCCAACTGCAAACTGTGGTGCCTTCTCTCGAGACATCATGTCTCGGATTTTTGTCAAAACTGGGCAACTCTCCTGCTTCAGCCAGATCTCGGTCAACAGATCAGGAACTATTTCCAAGGTGGACAACTGGCTGTCGGAATCCGGAAAGTGGATATCCATCTCTAGCCATGCAAGATCTTGTTGTAATTGTGGTTGAGCTGTCAGCCTAGCGATCGCCATCTATCGGGGAGTCTTCCTACTAAGGGCATCTACTACCACATTAGCCTTCCCCGGTGGTATAAGATCTCAAGGTCGAAGTCCTTGATCAACTCCAATCTTCTGCGTTGGCGGTTATTCAACTCCCGTTGAGTGAATATGTACTTCGGACTCTTATGGTCTGTGAATATCTGAAACGTAGCTCCATACAGATAATGTCTCCAAATCTTCAAAGCGTGAACCACAGCATCCAACTCAAGGTCATGGGTAGGGTAATTCTCCTCGTACGTCTTCAACTGTCTAGACGCGTAAGCAATACCTTACCCCTCTCCATCAAAACACATCTCAAGCCCGGCTTGGATGCGTCGTTGTAAACCACAAAGTCCTCAATGCCCTCTGGCTGAGCTAGGATAGGAGTAGAGGTCAGCCTCTTCTTCAGCTCCTCGAAGCTCTGCAGACACGGCTCGGACCATACGAACCTCGTAGACTTCCGTAATAAGGAAGTGAGGGGTCGGGCGATAATTGAAAATCCCTCAATAAAACTCCGGTAGTAGCCCGCCAATCCTAAGAAGCTGCGTACCTCCTTGACATTCTTAGGAGGCGGCCAAGATGCTACTGACTCGATCTTCGCCGGATCTACCTTGATTCCTTCAGCTGAAACAATGTAACCAAGGAATGTTACCTCAGACATCCAAAACTCGCACTTAGAGAGCTTGGCGTAAAGGTGTCGATCCTGTAAGGCCCGGAGAACGATCCTCAAGTGTCCAACATTCTCCTCTCTACTGTGAGAGTAAACTAGAATGTCGTCTATGAAGACAACTATAAACTGGTCTAGGAAGTCGATGAAGATGTTGTTCATCAACTCCATGAAGACTGTGGGCGTATTCGTGAGCCCGAATGGCATCACTACAAACTCGTAGTGTCCATACCTGATCCGAAATGCCGTCTTGGCTATGTCCTGCTCTGTCACCCTCAGCTGATGATATCCAGATCTTAGATCGATCCTCGAAAACACTGAAGCTCCATGCAGCTGATCCTAGGATCGTCGATACGGGGAAATGGATACTTGTTCTTGATCGTCACCTTGTCCAGCTCTCGGTAGTCGATACATAACCTCATTGACCCGTCTTTCTTCCTGACAAAGTGAACTGGTGCGCACTAAGGAGATACACTAGGGTGGATGAAGCCTTTCTCTGCTAACTCCTCGAGCTGCTTCTTCAACTCTAACTTCTCGATAGGCGCCATACGATAAGGAACCTTAGATATCGGTCTCGTACCGGGCTCTAGCTCAATGCCAAAGTCTACACTCCTCTGTGGAGGTTGATAACACGATTTATGACTTAGGATTAGACATTCATTTAGATAGATTTTTCACTCATTCATGCATGGTTTAGCACTAGTTCACGACGTTTGCACTCAATTCACGTATTTTGTCGAGATAGACGTCTACACGGACTTTTGCATTGCATTGTAGGTATTTTGGGAGATTTAGGAGCTTAATCGATACGTTTGAGGATCGTTCATCAAGATGACACACCCTCGGACTCATTAGGATGCAAGCTAGAGGCTAAGGAAGACCCATGGGACCTTGTTGGTGCAAGCCATGCACCAAATCGTGACTCAATGATCCAAAGCAAGCTGAGGCACCCAAACCACGGTCACTGGCACTTCCACGGCCGTGGAAACCAACCGTGGTTTTTGCCAGACGGTTGTGACAACTGTGCCACGATCTCATGGCCTTCTCTAGCAAGGTTGTAGTATAAAAGTGGTCCTGCAAGGCTGAGAGAAGGACATCCCCTATCATCCAATCAAATCCAAATCCTCTCCAAACCACACTCTCAACAAGAAGATTCTCTCAAGAGGAGAGCTACCATTGGAGGAGGAGAAAGCTCCATTGGAGAAGAAGAGAAGAACACACCATTGCTAGTTTTTGATAAGTTTTGTAGTGAAGATTTTCGGAATCGATTTCTAGAGTTGTAAGAATCGATTAAATCTTCTATTGAAGGGTTGTGAGTCTTTCTAATCTTACTTTCAGCTTGGTTTTACTTGTTTCACTTGTTCATCTCTTTCTCTTCATTATCTTGCAAATGGAAGCTATGATTTTATGTTTGATGATTTCGATTATGATTATGCATGTTGTAGGCTAAATAGATGCGATTCTAGGGTAAGGAAAGGATGGTTATGGCTTGGACTATGATAGGATGGACTTAGATTTGCCGTTGGATGATTCATTTACTAGAACAAAGCCTCTGTTGTAGTCCACGGTTTGTTCTTGCCAGTCCACGGCCGTGGAAGTGGTAGAACAGCCCGTGGTTTGCCTGGTTCGTTTGGTTTGATTGATCTAAGTTCTAGAATGTTAGAATGTTGAAATCCTAGTGTTTGTTGAGTTAAATCTATCCTAGGGTGACCTAGTGTTAGCAACTAAGTGTTAGAAGAGACCTACCCGGTGATTCTTACTCTTAGATTTCAAAGATGACAAACCCTAGTAGTGGTGAGCCTCATAAGCCGCCATTGGACTAAGTGTGCTAGGATAGTTGTTTAGGACTTACCCTTCCGAGACTTACCCGGTGAGGATAGGTTAGATCCCTAGGTGACAATCCGGTTTGAGTAGAATTCCATTCCTTAGGCTCTTTGAGACTTACCCGGTGATAAGACCTTAGGATTGGACTAGTGGACCATGAGACCTACCCGGTGATTGATCCCAATCTAGAAACACTCACTTCCAACATATCATAGTTAATCCAAGGAATGATTAGATAGCTTGAGTCCTATGCCATAACCGGAATTTCCAACCCCTAGAATCCGCTTTTCTCTCTTTGATTTATATCTCGCGTTTAGTTTGTTTGTTTGTGTTGAATTGTTAGTTTAGTTGATTGTTATTTCGCATGACTTGTGATCCTTGCTTGATCACCTAAAAACCTACCAAAAACATTGAGATTTTCATTTCTTTATTTCTTTCTATTTTCCTTAACCTAGATCTTCACTAGACTTAATCACTAATCGAATCAATCTCACCTCAGTCTTTGTGTTCGACCTCGGAATATTATCCCTACTACAAACGTCCCGTACACTGCGGGTTCGCTAGGAGTTAGGAGAAATATAACGAGTTATAAATTTAAAGCTTTTGCGTGTCACGTTCTTAGCGTAACAGAGGTAAACCTGACGGCTCTCCAAAGACGTCAACAAACTCGCAAGCTACTAGAATCTCCTCCAAAGCCGGACTCGTACTATCCTTCATGGCATAGCACCAAAAAGCCTCACAACCCTGACTGATAAGCCTCGCAGCTCGCACTGCACTGATGACTGTACTAGTCTTCCCGAGATCCCATCATCGGAAGATCTCAACATGGCCTGCATCTGTAGTTACTATCACTGTCCTCTTGCCGATTTCCACAACTGCTCGATGTCGATCCATCCAATCCATGCCCAGAATAACTTCTTCATGTACTAAATACATGACGAAGAAGTCAACTGGCCAATCGTGACCTCCCAATCGAATAGGGAAATCGTGAACCTCTCGTGTACCTCGAATCTTACCACGTTGGGTAATCCTATAAAGAAGGGTCTACCTTCTAAATAACTAAGGTCAATCTATCTACACATGCATCAGATATAAAAGAATACGTAGCACCGGTATCGAAAAGAACTCTGACAGGAAAACCATTAATATGAATGGTACATGTGGCTGCTGGCGTTGTCGGCTCTACAGCATTCGCAGCTCATACACTCTGGCTGATGCATCTCTGATGTTTGCAGATCCACTAACATGTCTTCTACCTCTCCCTTGTCCCGGAGTGGAACCCTGAGGAGCAGTAGAACCAGAAACTCTCTGTTGCTGTTGCTGATACTAAGATTCTCTATCCTCCTCCAACAACACTGACAGGTGAAGAACCTTGTTGTGATGACGTCTTGCTTTGGCGGCAAAACACAGCTCTGTCTCCGGGCTTGCCACAAGAAAAGCAAGTCACTGTTGGCTTCTTGCAATCAGCTCGGATGTGTTCTACACCTCCGCAGTTTTGACACTATCGTCCTCTGTCAAAACTCTGCTAGAAATTAGAACGTCGTATCGTCTGACTACGCCCAAATCCAGTTGCTCCAGCTCCAACATGGCTGATCCAGTCTTCTGTCTCTTCTCAGGACCTCCTGTTTGAGAAGCTCTCCTCTGACCCAGTCGGTCTCTCTCATAAGCAGAAGCTCTATCTTGATAGTCCGTCAAAAAATCACAACGGAAACCAGCAAGATAAGAGCGTGTAGACTCTCTCAAACTCCGAGAGAAAAGGTAAACATGTTGATCCTCAGGTGGTGCAGACGGACTCAACAAAGACAACTCATCCTGAAACTTGCTGATGATCTCAGCAATAGGCAAATCCTCGAATCCAGCCTCAAGAAAATCCCGAAGATGGTATCTCCTCATAGCTGCAGGGCAGTAGCGATCCCTGATCACCGTCTTCATCTTCTCATAACTGGTGACCTTACTGCGAACGGTCCTCCACCAAGAATGAGCCTGATCCTTCAGTAGCGTCTGTGCTATGTTGACTCGACGTCCCTCTAGGCAACTGATAGCCTCTATACCAGAATCAAGTTGTCCAAGCCATAACTCAACCTCCAATCCAGTTTTTCCCATAAAGTGGGAACCTTTAGCTCGTCGAAAGCCTTCAACCAACTATCAGGCTTCGGCTCCCTCGCCTCAGCCGGCGCTCTGACAACCTCTGCAACTCTAGCAGGCGGGGCAACAACTTGTGAAACTCTCTGCGAAGCCTCAGCTGATCTCGTAGGAACTGGCGGCACTGGTGTTGGCCCTCTAGTTTTGATAGTCTCCTCAACTCTCTGCACATAGTGGCGATATGCAGAAGCTCCGATAGACACTCGTGCAGTCATGCGGACTCCGTCGATGACGCTCTTTGTGCTCCAGACCTAGCAGCGGTCCCGTTCCCAACCTCAGGAACAACACTATCAACAACATCTTCAACAAACGCCTCAGCGATAGGCGGATCAGCTACTAGGGCTTGGCACCGTCCTCTAGCTAGTGGAGGTCTTCTTGCACGTCCTCGTCCACGGACGGCAGGTGGAAGTGGTGGTCGACCCCTTCCTCGCCCCATAACAGCGGTAGCTCTAGTGCGTGACATCTGCTATAAGGATAGATATATAAGATTATATATAGATATAAGGTCACGCTAAAGCTAAAGCACAAAACCACGAAAAGCATATAAAGGCCAACATATAAGAACTACACTACTAAGATCCGCGGAGGTAGTGGTGGTCGCCCGTACATCTATTTGTTTGCTCTCAGACGTGTGTGTATGGTGAACGATATAGCTTTAAATATATAACCTAAATTATAAGTCTGAAACAATATGCGAACCCGCAGTGTACGGATCAGTTGTAATAACGGCAAACACTCCAAGGTCAAACACAGGGACTATGGTGAAACAAAGATCGGTAATTCAGGTTGTCAATTCAAACCAAGAAACAAAGCAAAGATATCAAAGATGATGTAATAACCAGGTAAAGAAAATGCGGATTCTAGAGATTAAAGCATCTAGTTGTGGTTCCGACTCAAGATCTCAAAAGATAACGTGGACAAAGCTGAGGTTTGCAAAGGGAAGGTGTTTCTAAGGTGAGAATAGATCACCGGGTAAGTCTCAAGGTACTAAGGAAAGGAACTATAATCTCAAACCAAGACACCACTCAAGGAGATAGAATCAACCTTTACCGGGTAAGTCTCAAGCTAACTCTCAAAGATGGGACGAAGACACACTCAAACCTCAATAAAGGAAAAACCTTTATTACCTAACACTCATGATTTTGGGTAAACAAACAAAGGAATCACCGGGTAAGTCTCATCCTAGGCTTGCGTTGAACCAGAAAAGGTATAACAAGGATAGGATTTGGCAAACTGGAACCTCAACTCAGATAAGGATCAGGAAAGGTCTCGCCTCACTCAGTTAGTATCCCATCTCAGTCGAGATGTTCTACGGCTGACCGAGGTGTTCGTCGGTTAAGGTAAAGGCTCGAGCTTTCACGGTCCACAGGGGTAAAGGCTCATTCTTTAATCGTCTTTCTCACAACCTTCAGCCAATCACCTTGGAATCACATAAAGAACTTAGCCAACAATCATCATGATAACAATAATTAAATATATAAGAAAGGAATCAATATTCAAACAAGAAAACCTTAACACAAAGGTCTCAATAACTCAATCAAACAAACAATCAAACTGAGTTCCTTAATCACAAACCAAAAGACAACAAATCAATCAAAACTAAGGAAATCTTACAACTTCCTTCAAACTTCCTTCAAAGCTAACTTCCTTCCTTCCTTTGATTTTCAATCTTCCAAACTTCAACTTCCAGCTCTAATACTTGCTTTCTGATCTGGAGATATGCAGCTCCGAGATAATTAATATCCAGAAAATACATCTCTTTATATAGGAGAATCACCTTCCTAAGATAAAATATCTTCAAAGGCAATTTCCTTCCCTAGAATATCTTCCAATTTTCAAAATAAATCAGCCAAAAAGATATGCTTCCATCCTAAAAATACATCCTAAAATATAGGAAAATCACTTTCCGAAAATAGAACATCTCAGCCAAAAATAAAGATCTCGTTGCCAGTGGATTATTCGCCTCGGTCCAGCCCATCCTGAAGATCACCTTGATCAAGGTGATGATGTGGCCACCCGAGGTGAATCTCAACTGCGTGTAAATCTCTCTAATCTGGTCCAAAATCAATCTTCCATTTCATTTCCATGGTTCCTCAGCCTTTCTTGTAGCTCCTCAATGCTCCATAATGTAGCTCCAATGACTCCTTAACTTCCTTAGCTCCATATCGTTCCAAAACGTGTTATTTTCCCTACAATTACAACGAAACTAGATGTAGACCTCGATTCTAGCAAAGGTAAACATAACAACATAGTGATCAAAGAATATACATCCATACATGCAGATTTATGAAGATAAAACGTCCAAACCAATCCCAAAATATAGACTACAAATATATGCTATCACTATCCCAGACCAACAAGTTTAAAACAAAACCCCATTTTGAAAACGTTAGACCCCTTGTGGGTTCTATTTATTTATCCATCCGAAATTTAGAAGATTTCGAGTGTCATTGTTGTCAACCTAGAGCTCTGATACCATATTGTAACACCCCAAGTTCTGGGAACTCGAAGTGCTACGGGCTAGGACCGCACGATGGGTCCCGACCCTCATAGTAGCAACATCACAACGGATCTTACAACAAGGCACAGACAAGTGAAAACCAAAACTCAATATAAAACCAAAGATTTAAACAAAAGAAAACATAAAAGACTCGCAACTGAGTTCAAAACAAAAGGGAAAAGCAACAACATAAACATAAACCCGATCTTATCCTATAATGTACGGGAACCCCGGCTGACCACACCATCCGGATCACTCAACAACATCCTGAACCTGCGGAACATCTACAACGACGGTATAAACCGTTAGCTAATATTCTAGATACTAGCAAGAGCGTAAAGAGACAAACACACATAATATAAAGAAAACGCATAGCATGCTTGCACACAACTGGTTATTATCTTTCATTAAGTTATCCATTACTAATTCAAATTCTTTTGTCATACGAGAATCTCCCGAAACTCGCCTCCGCTTCCATCTACCAATAGGAATAGATCAGTACTATCCGTTACCTACGGGCCTGGGTTGCAAGAGCACATTCTAATCTCCTAAAGAACTAGACAAGTGGTCACCGCCCGGTTATCATACACTTGGGCCAATTAAGGTTATAAAGGGTGAATCCTATTTCGGTTATCCGTTATAAACATGATAAACAACACAAACAAGCCAAAACACACAAACCAATATACGGAATGAAGCTAAGTAAGTCCAAGGGACTTACCTCACTCGAAGGTAACTCAAAGCTCAACAAACAACTCAGGAGCAACTCCGTTTCCCTCAGGAAAGGAGCAAGGAAAGTCTGTTCACACAAGCATCATGAATCAGGAATGAAGCGGTTGCTAGAAGTCTATAACTTCTAGTCTTAATGATCTCTAGGAGATCTCCACAAGCTAAGGGATCAACCTTAGTCTTACAGCATACTCAGGGGGCAAGGAACAACCATAAGAACCAGGAAAGGAACGAGGAAAGCAAGGAAGGAAGCAACTCACAAGAACGGGAGTTACTATAGAAGAAACCGCCGGGGCGGATGGCCGCGAGGGCGGGGATGTGCAGGCGCGGGGGCGGCTGCGCGACAAAAGGCGTTGTCAAGGTTTCTCTCAACAGAAACTTCACAGCAAGGAATCCAAAGCTCAAACCTTTGATCCAACTCTTCAAGACTCAACTAAGGGAGCCTGTGAACATCAACATATCAACAACGGAACCAACAACAAGGATCAAGACTCGATCTTGAACCTTGGAGAAGAAGAAAAGAAAGAACGAAGGGAAGAAGCAAAACAGAAGGAGAAGGCATGCAACAACTAAATGAACGTGATGAAGAAACCAGAAGAGATGAACTTACACGTTCAACAAGGTCGTAGGAAGCAAGGTGAAGACTGCAGCTCTCAAGGGTTTGAAGAAACGTAAGCAAGAAACGGGAAAAAGGGGAAAAGACGGGAATATATAGAGATGAGTTGTAAAGATAGAAGAAAAGACGTTTAGGGTTAAGAATAAGATAAGGAAGCCGACCCATAGATAGAAGATCGGATATTCTATGTATGGAAGGAAGATAAAACGAATGAAAGAAAGATCGAGTGCGATCTGTAGTTAGTCGCAGAGGCGGCTGACCCTGCCTCGGGTGCGACCTGCCGGAGGGGCAACACGCTTCACTACGGGGGTGGTGAAGGCAAAAGACTGGGGTCTTACACCGCGGGTGCGGTCGAACTCTATAAGAGTGATTTTCCGAGCTTCTCTTCATTATGCAGTCGATTCCGGCCACTCAAGGTTGGCTTGCTCCATCTAGAATGATCACCACATGGATTCACACACAACATAGCATCCTAATTAAGATCCACTCACATGAATACCAAAAGAAAGGGAAGAACTTAAGAATCCATCGCTTCCACCATTAGAGCTCAAGGATGGAAGAAGGAAGAAGATGTAGTAGGGGAAGAAAATACCTATTTCAGTCTGGATTTGCTGTCACCTATCCGTGTTCAGGGTGAGTAGCTCACACAAGCAAGAGGGAGATGAAGAAGCATCACCATGGGGGAGGAAGAGAAGAGAGAAGAGAAGGGAGAAGAGAAGTAACGTGAGTGAGAGAGTGGGTAGGAAAGGCTACATAGGGGAATCCACAAGTCAACCATAAATGTCACATGTCAACGAGGGGTCACCTCCCAAAAGAGAGAACAAGGGGTCAAAGCCGAAAAGAGGAAAAACGAAAGGTCGGCGTAGAAATGGAATAAAACCCCATCACTCAGCACACCGTGCCTGCGGAATGACTGAGTCGAGCCTGCGGAGAAGCTGCTAAACCACTCACTAACAGGAATTAAAATTCCGGACGTTATAGTTTGATCTGACCGACTTTTGTGCTTCTCTTTGTTGCTTTGTTTGTGTTATTTCTTCCTTTAATTCACAACTTCTTTTGTCTTTAATCGGACCGACTTCTATCATTTATTGGGTCAATCCCTACCTTTTATTTGTTGTGTTTTTGGACATTACAACTAATTATTCAAATCATTATAATTTTTTCTTGCGTATGTTCCTAATCATATTAATTAATGAGAAGATTAAGCTACTAAGGTTTTTTTTTCTAGAAAACAAATAAGGTTCCAAGCATTTATAATTTTAAAAAAAAAGATAAATTAGTAATTAATGGAATCTTTAATAGGCAGTTACAAACTTAATGAAAGATATTTATTTGGTAATAGAAAACTAGTTAAAAAAGGTAACTGTGCTTGAGATTTCCCAATATCAAATATCCCCATTTTCGTCATTGAAGACATTCTTATTCTCAACATTCAATCAAGAACCCTAATCACCATCGACCTCAATCAAAAACCAAGGCCGATCTGTAAATTGTCCAAATAATTGTTGCAACAGTGGCGATAGATCAAGTGTGGGCAAGAGCATGCTCGATACGCTCCTAGTGATGACGTACACACTTATGTCATCGCCTTCAACCCCGCGCTTCGAGGTTAGAATCTGCGCAATCTGTTTGGGGGAGTACGAGGAAGACGACGCAATCAGGTTTATGCCGAGGTCCAAGCATTATCAGCATGAGGAGTGTTTTGATGAGTGGCTTTTGAGGTTGTTCGCTCCAAACGGTGTGTGCAAGCTTTAAATTTATAACCCTAGACTTAAGCTTAAAACAAGGATGCGAACCCGTAGTGTACGGGTCAATCGTAGTAAAAGCAAGAAAATTCCAGGGGTCGATCTCAGGGACTCGGTGAAACAGAGTCAATACGGTATGCTAATGTCAATGCTAACCACAAGAGTAATCTAACACAATCAAGGATGAATAAGATGTCAAATAAGCAAACATGCAATTCTAGGGATTAAAGCATCAAGTTGTGGTTCCAACTCAAGATCTATAGATAAGCGGACAAAGCTGAGAGTTTTGCGTGGGGAAGGCGTTTCTAAAGTGGAGTAGATCACCGGGTAAGTCTCACTACACACTAATCCTAAACCGTAACTCCTATTACCGGGTAAGTCTCAAGGAATCAAGATAGAGAATTATAACCTCAAACTAACACACCATCTAAGGGAATAGAATCAACCTTTACCGGGTAAGTCTCAGGCTAACTCACAAAGATGGGATGGAAGCACACTCAAACCCCAATAAAGGATAAACCTTTATTACCTACACTTATGATCGTTGGTAAACAAACTAAGGAATTACCGGGTAAGTCTCATCCTAAGCTTGCATTGAACCAGGAAGGTGTAATAAGAATAGGATTTAGCAAACTCTAACACTTAACTTTCTGTTTTAGGTCGGATAAGTCACCTCGGTCAGAAGAATTCCACCCCGGCCGAGATGTTCATCAACCGAACGAGATGCTTAGGGTTAAGGTTAAAGACTCGAACTTTCAGGATCCTACTGGAATCTAAGATTATTCTATCATTGTTTTTCCCACAACCTTCAGCCAATCACCCTAGAATCACACAAGGAAATTAGCCACTCATCATCATAATGAAAGTATTAAAATATATGGGAAGAAGGTGAATATTTGAACAAAGAAGAATTTAATGAAAACGACTTCAATAACTGAATCAAATATCACAACAAAAGAGTTCCTTGGATAATAATCCAACAAGACAAGATAACAAGGAGAGGAATTGAAGACAATCTTACAAAACCCTTCAAAAAGCTATAAAAAGCTATGATCTTCAACCTTCCTTCAACCTTCAAAAAGGTTCTTCGAAAACTCCCAAATTGGAGTATGTTGCGGCTGCTGCGTGTGTAAACCCTGATCGACGGTATAGCGTGATGTTGGATTTGTGGAAATCCAACCCCTTTTTATAGGAAAATAAACCTCCAAAGATAATAAATCTTAAGAAGATATTATCCCATAAATATAGGTAAAAATATATATTCTGCATATCTCCTTCCTTCCAGAAGCTCAGCCCAAAAATATAAGATCACTTTCCAAATTTAAAAGATCTCTTCCAAGAATAAAATATTCTCGCCGCGTCCTAGGTATTCGCCTCGGTCGAGTCGGCGTCTCTGGATCGCCTCGGTCGAGGTGAACCTCTGGTCAACCGAGGTGACTCACGACAGAATGTGAAATCTCTCGAATCAGCTCCAAAGTAAATCTTCAATCCATGGCTATGCTCCCTGGATGTAGCTCCAAATGACTCTTGACTCCTTTTGCTCCTTTTTGATGCAAAACGTACCATATTACCTGCAATTACAACGAAACTAGGTGTAGACCTCGATTCTCGCAAAGGTAGATGAAATGGTAGTAAAATCACATAATGTACATACAAACATGCAGATTATGAAAGATAAAACGTCCAAACAAACCCCAAAATATAGACTATAATTCATGCTATCAAAATACCCCATACTTAGCCCTTGCTTGTCCCTAAGCAAGTTCCTCATATAGAAATCAAGATAGAATGGATTATAAGTCATGAAAATCAATGAAAAGTCTTTCAAAAACATTTTATGGTGTGCAACTATCATAGATCACTCTAAGAGAGTACTTCCTGGAAATTAAAAACTCAATATGATCAAAACATTTTATAAATATAGGAAAGTTGTTCATCTTTGCATAAAATCATAGAATGCATAATAAATCATAATTATCAAAATTAATCATGTATAATCCGATTTAAACCGCTAAGTCAATCAACAAGCTCAAGGTCTCAAGGGCTTCCCAAAAGAAAGGTCAAGAAACGTGTAGGGTAGGGATGCATGTAAGGTAATGTGGTGCTAGAATCCGGGAAAAGGATGAACTTCACTTTCACTTTGACTTGCAACATCTTCCACCAATAAGCTTTGCTTATTTCACACTTTTTTCTCTTTTACTTTACTTTTTGGGATGCATGGACAGAGGTGCACAATAACCGAAGCCTAGGAAATCAGCAATCATCAATTTCTTGAGATGCATCAAACCCTTGATGCACATACCATGACCCGTTAGGAATATCGCTCAATCCGACTTTGGCAAGACACAAACACCCGGCTATGTGAATGGTGCCGAGTTACTCATCTTCATGATTGACTTCCCCAAACCTATTATTGCTTTCTAACACTTTCACTTTCAGCCACTTCTCAACTTTTGACTTGCTTTCACCACTTCGCTTGCTTCCAAATTCCCGGATAGGTAAAGGGAGGCAATATGTATATGAGGGGCTAAGCATGATCAAGAAGAAGAAGAAGAAGAAGAATGAATTGCCTTGGTCTTTCCAAGAAGAACGTGAGAGAACTTATGCTGCGGTGTCAACCTTCAAATTCAACATAATTTGGATAAAAATAAAGTATTAAACATGCCAATAATTTTAAACAAAGCATTTAGCAACTTAAACATATCATAAAACATTTCAAACATATAAAGAATTTAAATCCAGTCGGTAAACAAAATCTTCACTGAGATCATATCCAGATAAGTAACACAAAAATCGTTTTCGAAAACTCTCTGTTACGCCCACCTCGGTCGAGGTGTTCTTGGTTCAACCGAGGTGAAACACCTCGTTTTGCCAGAACTGTCCCGGTCGAGGTCAAAAATTTTTTTAAAACCATTTTGTTTTTTTTTCGGTTTCGACGTTTTTCTCAGTCAAATAACCTGTAAGTATTTAGCAACTTAAACAAAGCATTTAGCAACTTAAACATATCAGAACTGTCCCCGGCAACGGCGCCAAAAACTTGTTCGCTCCAAACGGTGTGTGCAAGCTTTAAATTTATAACCCTAGACTTAAGCTTAAAACAAGGATGCGAACCCGTAGTGTACGGGTCAATCGTAGTAAAAGCAAGAAAATTCCAGGGGTCGATCTCAGGGACTCGGTGAAACAGAGTCAATACGGTATGCTAATGTCAATGCTAACCACAAGAGTAATCTAACACAATCAAGGATGAATAAGATGTCAAATAAGCAAACATGCAATTCTAGGGATTAAAGCATCAAGTTGTGGTTCCAACTCAAGATCTATAGATAAGCGGACAAAGCTGAGAGTTTTGCGTGGGGAAGGCGTTTCTAAAGTGGAGTAGATCACCGGGTAAGTCTCACTACACACTAATCCTAAACCGTAACTCCTATTACCGGGTAAGTCTCAAGGAATCAAGATAGAGAATTATAACCTCAAACTAACACACCATCTAAGGGAATAGAATCAACCTTTACCGGGTAAGTCTCAGGCTAACTCACAAAGATGGGATGGAAGCACACTCAAACCCCAATAAAGGATAAACCTTTATTACCTACACTTATGATCGTTGGTAGACAAACTAAGGAATTACCGGGTAAGTCTCATCCTAAGCTTGCATTGAACCAGGAAGGTGTAATAAGAATAGGATTTAGCAAACTCTAACACTTAACTTTCTGTTTTAGGTCGGATAAGTCACCTCGGTCAGAAGAATTCCACCCCGGCCGAGATGTTCATCAACCGAACGAGATGCTTAGGGTTAAGGTTAAAGACTCGAACTTTCAGGATCCTACTGGAATCTAAGATTATTCTATCATTGTTTTTCCCACAACCTTCAGCCAATCACCCTAGAATCACACAAGGAAATTAGCCACTCATCATCATAATGAAAGTATTAAAATATATGGGAAGAAGGTGAATATTTGAACAAAGAAGAATTTAATGAAAAAGACTTCAATAACTGAATCAAATATCACAACAAAAGAGTTCCTTGGATAATAATCCAACAAGACAAGATAACAAGGAAAGGAATTGAAGACAATCTTACAAAACCCTTCAAAAAGCTATAAAAAGCTATGATCTTCAACCTTCCTTCAACCTTCAAAAAGGTTCTTCGAAAACTCCCAAATTGGAGTATGTTGCGGCTGCTGCGTGTGTAAACCCTGATCGACGGTATAGCGTGATGTTGGATTTGTGGAAATCCAACCCCTTTTTATAGGAAAATAAACCTCCAAAGATAATAAATCTTAAGAAGATATTATCCCATAAATATAGGTAAAAATATATATTCTGCATATCTCCTTCCTTCCAGAAGCTCAGCCCAAAAATATAAGATCACTTTCCAAATTTAAAAGATCTCTTCCAAGAATAAAATATTCTCGCCGCGTCCTAGGTATTCGCCTCGGTCGAGTCGGCGTCTCTGGATCGCCTCGGTCGAGGTGAACCTCTGGTCAACCGAGGTGACTCACGACAGAATGTGAAATCTCTCGAATCAGCTCCAAAGTAAATCTTCAATCCATGGCTATGCTCCCTGGATGTAGCTCCAAATGACTCTTGACTCCTTTTGCTCCTTTTTGATGCAAAACGTACCATATTACCTGCAATTACAACGAAACTAGGTGTAGACCTCGATTCTCGCAAAGGTAGATGAAATGGTAGTAAAATCACATAATGTACATACAAACATGCAGAATATGAAAGATAAAACGTCCAAACAAACCCCAAAAACTAGACTATAATTCATGCTATCAGAGGTCGTTTAAGTGTCCGATTTGTATGGCTTTTGTGACAGAATTGAGGATTGATCGGCAAGATTCAGTTGAAAATGATGAAGTTCAATCGATTATTTAACGGTCGTCTTCTACAGGTATAAGTTAAAGACTGATTATGTACATATGTTGCTGCGAAAATATTACTGGCTAACTATATATGTACCAAATATGTAGTTTGTGTACATTTGGATAGGAGTTTAATGATACACAGACATATTTTGTGTACATATAGCATGTTGTCGATTGGAATGTATACACTAGAATAAAAATATATTGCAATAAAGACTTGTGTTTGTATTTGCATGTACATATGTTTGCAGTCTCTAATGATTATGTACATATTTTGCTGGAAAAATGTTACTGACTAACTATATATGTACATATGTTTGCAGTCTCTAGCGATTATGTACATATGTTGTCGCGGAAATCTTACCAGGATTGATTCAATATCATCGTCATGGATGAACGCAAGTTGGATTAACAACCGTCTGTTACGAAAATTCCGGAAAGGACGAACATAAAAAAGATATTTTGATTTCCTTAATAAATAGAGGGGCCTATTTTGTACACATTTTTAACGTGAAACCCTTTGTATGCTCATGGTTTACAAAACATACATACTCCCTCATTTTACCCTTAAGTAATTACGATAAAATTAACGTTTCATTATTGTGAATTTTTCAAAACCTTCGTAGGTACCTTTAATAAGTACAAAGTGTACTTCTAATATACATACGAGGGTATTTTTAAAAAGAATAGGTACAGTTTTAGAAAAGAATGAAAAGCTTTGTATGTTTATCAAAATTCTTAAACAAATTTAAATTATTTATTGTCAAGTGCATTTTTTTTTTATATGTACACATTCAGAAAAATGAAAAACTAGTAAGCAAATAGTAAATGTGAAGTGTGTGTTTTTTTAATAAGCATGAAGTTTATTTTTAGATGAATAAAAATATGGTGCTAATTTTTTTTAAAAATGGAATTTTACAAAATAAATAAATTCTTTTTTTTTACTTTTTTATCTAAACCGCTAGATATAGGAGTGGAGACACAAATTTCAACCTCATCTCGATCCCATCCCAAACCTGGCGGGATTTCATCTAAAAAATTACAAACCCATCCCGTTCCGGAAAAAAAAATATTGGGATAGGATACGAACATTAAAAGTTTTCGTCCGGCTAGGTTCATCCCATCCAACATATAAGAATTTTTTTCAATTGAAATTTTATATTAATCAGAACCATGAATTAATAATCTCAACCTTTGATTTCTTACCCTTGAAAGGAATGTTGAAAATCAAATATTCAACTCTTGTTGACTTGTAATATCACTCGTCTTCTCAAATAAGGCTACAACTGTGATTTTATCGTTCTTCATTCTTATAGTCGTGCTTATTTGATTTTTCCCAATTAATTACAAGTCCGGTGATTATATGCATCTTCGTGCTCTCAATTCTACTCACACTGGTGACTACATCGTTCTCACGACTCTCAGTTTTCACTCGACTTTTCAAACAATGTTATAGTAAATTTAAAGTTTCCGTAGTAGCTGGAATTGGTCACATCGCATTCAGTCTCGATCCCAACTAGGATAAGGGCTGACGGAATTCCATCTAAGAGTTACAAGGTATGTCTCAACCCCGTATCATATACAACAACAACGACATGACGTGAATAACCTCAACCGTTTTATCATGTCCGATGTCCACTCCTATCTAGATAGATCTAGTAAAATAAGGAATGGTGAATTTAGAAAACTCTAAATCGGAGGAGTTGAATGTGACAATCCAATTTCACTTTGGGAAAGCTAAGCTTAGAAAATGGATTGAAACTTACAAGTTAAATTTTAGAAGAATCCTATACTCTAATAGAATATTAGACAGCCGCCAGAGCCCACATCCTTTGAATGATTTGGATGCATCAACATTTGCTTTTCATTTGGGATTTGGGAATATAAGAAAGCCAAAAGACACGAAATTGCCCATGCATTGGGAATTTGGACTTAGACTATAATACCTACATGGCATGATTTTCACATGTCCTTGCTTTTCCCATTATGGCATGCATATATAGATCATGATGTAGTTATTTAAGTCATTAAAAATATGCACAAATTATCCATCTATCATGATTTTCTTTAAAAAAAAAATAATTCATATCCTATTTTTATGATTAAAAATATTGAATTGTCACTTGCTTATCAAAGTCAACTTTATTATAAACATATTACTATAATATTCGAGAATAAAATGAAAAACTCAACCTTCATATACAATATTAAGTTCACAAATATATTATAACTTAGGTGTGTGTTTATTAAATATATAAACTAGTTAATGTGCTGTAATTTTACTTTTTATGCTTTATAATTCTAGTGTCATGTATTAGAAAATTACATTTTAAACAAAATATGTCAATAAGTCTTGAACCACACAGTAACCGAACATCTAGATTTAGTGTGTCATTAATACAAGTGCATGTTCGACGAGATAAATGTAACAATATATGCACAACTTAGCAAAAGACATCAGTGTGGTGAGACAAATGAGCACGGATCAACTTGTTGATCCTCCAACACAAGATTGTGTCTAAGTTCTTGGGGGGAAATAGAACCTACCCTGAAAGGGAGTCTCCGCACTTGCGGCCAGAAATCCCTGGGCGCGGCGATCAGGTCGCCACGGTCGCGGCAGAGTCTTGCCGCGGGTGCAGTTTTTACGGCAGATCGCGTGCAATATTTTGTAACCGTCGTCCGTTCTTTCCTTCTTTAGAATATCAGATCCTTGGGCCGTTTTTTCTTTGATCTTCTAACCCTAACAGCCTCCTCTTTTCCTCTTTTCCCAGCCGTTGCTTCTTCTTTTTTACGTAGTTTCTTCTCTCTCTCTCTCTCTCTCTCTTCCATTCTCTTCTTCCACTTTGTTCTTCCTACATCCAAGTTCACTCGATTTGTAGCCTTCAACTCGTGGGTTGATATTGCAGATCTAACAGTAAGTCTTCCTCCCTCTCGTTCTTCTTCTGCATTCCGTTTTCTTATTCTTCTTCTTGGCAAAGAATCAAGATTGAGTCTTGATTCTATGTATACCTTGTGTCCGTTGTTGTTGCGAGAATCAAGTCTATGGTGGTATTAGTTGTTCTGTGGGAAACACAAAGGAGAGCAAATATGGCATGGGAAGAGTTGTTGTTTGTCGAAGAACTTTCGACAGTCGCCGCTGGAGTATTTCCGCACCGTGCCTAGCCAAAGCCGCCGCTCCCGCGCCTCTGTGTCACCGCGGTCGCGGCATCCGAAGCCTGTCACCGCGTCCGCGCCTTCTTTACCTGCGGTCGCGTCTTACCTCCAATGGGTACCTTCTTTGTGGTATGTCACTTCTCTCCTTGCTCCTTATCATTCCTAGAGTTAGATCATGCTAGGTTGGACCCTAGATGAACTAGTGTGAATGTCAGTTAGTGGCTTGTGGTTTCCTTAGTGTTTGGGAGTGGTTTAGCACCCTTGAGTTAGTTGTGTTGATGTTGATCCATGAGGATCTTGAGACTAGGATTAGTACATCCTAGCATGGTGGTGTGATCTTGTAAAGATCATTGAGACTAGAAGTAGGAACCTTCTAGCACATTGTGTATGACCTTGCAGAGGTCAATGAGAGTAGAAGTGAAGACTTCTAGCATGTTGGTTAGACTTTGATTTGAGATGCCTTGTCTGAGCAGACATAGATTCTTTTCTGCAGGAAGTTGAGCGTGATATCGGAGTTGGGATTTCCTTTGATACAGGTAAGTCCCTTGGACTTACTTAGTTGTCTTCTATGTGTTAGCGTAGTTATGATAGTGGTGTGTGATAGATGTTAAATGTTAAAGAACATGCTAGGACGACCTTATATGTTGAATGACCCAAGTGTGTGATAACCGGACGGTGACAACTTGTCCAGATCTACAGGAGACTAGGAGGTTCTCTGCAACTAGTTCAGGCAGGTAAACGGTTAGATGCATCGGATCTATTCTTGTTAGTATAAGGGGACAAAGGCGAGTTTCGGGAGATTATCGTGTCACAAAAGAAGTTGAATTAGTAAAGTGTATAACGTAATGAAAGATAATAACCGGACTTGATGTGAAAGCATGTTTATGTGTTTTATCTCTTGAGATGTGATTGTGTTGTTATAATTATTCTGATGCATAGAATGTTAGCTAACGGTTTATTCGTTGTGTAGATGCCTTGCAGGTTAGGGATGTTGTTGAGTGATCCGGTCGGAGTGGTCATCCGGGGGTCCTGTACATTATAGGACGGTATATGGGTTTTCATATTCTTGTTGTCTTATCAATTATTGTCGTAGAATTCGGCTAAGAGTCTGTTATTTTTACATATGTTAAACATTTTGGTACGGAGCTTAATGTGAGCTATCCACGACGGAATGACCTCATATGTTAAACATTTTGTGTCAAGTCAAGGGTCAGGACCCATTGTGAGGTCCTAGCCGGTAGCATCCCGAGTTCCTAGAATTTGGGGTGTTACAGTCTCATTCGAAACATATTCTAAATATTGTATCGATTGTTGATAATACTCAAATTAACGTCTTTTTTCATCCTCATTATTTTTCATTCATCTACTCTTTGGGCATAATAACATTTTTTAACAGTATTTTTTTCCTATTAGTGTTTCGGAGATCTAGCGATTAGTTTATGTAATTGTAGGTATTTCAGCGGTTACGGAGCTTAATGTGAGCTATCCACGACGGAATGACCTCATACAAACTTAGGATCTCCCTACGCTCAAAGAAGTCAAGGTCAAGACGGAAATGAATGAGGTCCGAGTGTGAAGTGAAGAACATGTCGGGAAGTGTGCAGATCGATCGCCATGCATGAAGGTTGATCGGCCTTATGAAGATTTTACCTGCATGCGACCACGGTCAAAGAGCAAGTGTCAAGGACCAAATTATGGACTAGGTCGACCAGCATGGACCCATAAGGCCGATCGGTCTGGCCTAGTAAGGCCGACCGGGCTTACTATGGTGACGAGTCCACTTTGACAACATTTCCTTCTCCTTTATTCCCCTTTGTTTTTAGGTAAAACTTTCATCCCGTCCACTTGGACGTTTTATGTTTCTAGTTATCCATTAGGGACAAATCTATCTTTAGTTCAGACATGATTTGGTAGTTTAGATAGATCTTCTTTTTAAGAAAGTAGATCTTAGGGATATATGTTAGTTTATCTCCCTATAAATAAGACGTTTTGCCCTAGGTTTTTATTATCTTCTCTTCTGCAATTTACGAGTTTTTGCCATCGGAATTGAACCCTAAGGTTAACCATCCCTACTATCCTTGGCCAGTCGACTAACTCGTTTTTAAGTCCTTAATAAAGCTTTTGAGTATTATTCAAGTTTGTTTGGAAAATTATCATCTTTTATTAGGATCAACAGAGCCTAACTACATTAGTCTATGATGTTGAATTGATTTTATAGTGTTGGACGTATGTTTGTATAAGTTATCGTAGTCTTTGGATTGTTTCTTGCAAAATACAAGAGCCGAGTTTGGAATCTTTATTTGTTATATGTTTTTCAAGGTGTTTATGGAAAACTGCGAGAGTTGAGTTACTCATGCCTCCATATTGAGTTCGATGTGAAGATTAGGCGACATATCGGGTACGTGACAAACAACGAGGTGACAACCATTGATGCATGTCAAGCAAAGTCCTAACCACGTGACAGTTGGATGAAGTTGTTTCCCGCAAATTTAGACATACATTCAATTTTGGAATTGTCAGTTGAGATTTATCTTATATGCATGTCATGGTGATTTGAATTCTAAAATTTCTTTATTGATTGATTAAATATTCTCTTATTCCCAAATTACCTAATCTTAATTCCGAAAATACCATATTTTCCCTTCACATCTACTATTTCAATTTTTGAGGTAGTTGAACGATATACCCCTTAAGGCCAATCAAGCTTATTGAGTTCTTTCACTATTTTCTCTTCACTTTTGTTTTTGTATTGTTATTTATTAATTTTAGCTCAAAGATTGTGTCTTTGGCCGATCAACTCTATTATGTCGATCAACCTTATTGTGCTAGTTTGTCTTTCTTCGCTTTGTTTTACTTTTTGTTTGTAATTAGTTTTTATTGTTATTTAGTTTCTTAATTAAATTGTCAAAGCCAGATATTGTTTTTCTTGTGTTTGACTCCCTATACTACAATGGATCTTGTAACTTACTTGCGAGATCTAAAACTTACCCTTCATCCCTCATCAATGGTAGGTTACAAATATTCTCCTACCCTAACGCTCCCATCTTAGTGGAAACATATCAAGATTTCCATGTATCAGTCACGTAAACATATAAATTTTAAGACTTTTAAGCACTTAACTTCAGTTATTAAATAACTAATATGTGGTTTCCGCATGCTCAAGTAGCATGGCAAAAGAAACTATGACATATAAATCCACAAACGAACGAAGAAGACTTCACAAGACAATTCTGGGGTTTTATTCAAGTATAACATGTAAACATTAACCATAAAGTCAATATAATACATAATATCTAGCTATTCAATCCAATTCATCGTATGAGATTTTCTAACATGATTATATAAACATTAAATTGCATAGACAAAAATCCTTCAATATGATCATCCATCAAAAACTCATCATGCATCATTAGGATTGCCCTAACTCTGGAATAAGGAGTTAGTGTAACGTAACAAAATATAACTCAATATAACTAATAGAAGTCGTACCAGTGATGGTGATAACATCTATTTTAACATCTTTTTCACCATCATTCTTATCCATCTCTCAAGCATATAGTGTAGATTTTCATCATATTTTGGTAGATTTTCTTCCCTTTTGTGTTTTGGAGATTTAGTTGTGTGCTCATGATATTGCATGTATTATATAGGCTTTTAAGAGCAAAAATGGAACTATTATAGGAAGAATGTTTATGATGCACTAATATTCTTCATGCGGTGAAGTAAAAATAAAACCATTATCGAAATTAATGTAACATAATAAAAATGAAACTATTATCGGAAGAATATCTTACTCTTGATCGGTCCGAACGACATCACATGGCGGGCCGATCGAGTGTGTCACTACGAGCATGTTACCTTATCTTTCAAATTTTGTGTTTTGTTACATGTCGAGTCATTATACTATATCAAGTCAGCCCGACTTAGTTCACATGTACGAGAGTTGTGTGAGGACAATTCTTGATTCTATTTGTACTTCAAGGTGTTTGTTTGCAAGATGCAAGAGTTGCGTGAATTGATACCTTAATTTCTTGCAAGATATGGGAGCTACATGAGGATGTTTCCTTCATATCATGAACATATATAACTTTGGATATGATTGATTATGAATTGAGTTTCTAATATGTATTGTTGAGGTGATTCGGGTTTTGGGATGCCTTTATTAATCAACTATGTGAATGTTTCGTCTCTTGATTACTCGTGAGTCGCTCAACCTATCAAATATATATTCTAATCCCTTGACTCTCCTCGATCTTCATTTGTGATCCGCCGACTTGTGGCACTTTGTTTGCCGATCGATAGTATGTGCTTCCATATCTACAATGTGTTCTCACCTCTCTTGATTCATATATATTTATATAATTTGAATTTTCAAGTAATGATTCAAATCATTACATTAATATTTTTGAGTTCGATCTTGAGATCTTTACTACAATTGGGTCTTATAAATTATTTGTGAGATCTAAAACTCATGTTTTTGCCTTCATCAAATTAGTGTTGTTGTCGGAGATGAAAAAAGTCATTAAAAGGAAATCCTTAAATTTATGTTGCAAGTATCATATACCTTATATCCTATAGAACATGGGTTATCCATGTACACGTGGTTCCTAAGAAATTAAGGTGGCTTCAAAGTCGTGTAAAATGAGAAAGGTGAGCTTGTTCCTACCCATCATTCAACCTATTCATAATATGTTGCTAAACGAATAAATTCTACAATGGTCATCAAAGCAATGTTGAAACAACAAGGCTTATGGGGTCATTTATCAAACACGAAGGGGAATTGTCGTTGAGATGTCCATCAGATGAGAAGGCTCATTCGAAAATCATGTTATGCCTTATAGATGATGCCATCATGAAATTCTCAAATCAGGAAACCTTAACAAAATTGTGGTTGAAATTAGAGACACTATGTATGACGATTTCTCTAACCAGCAAGTTGTTTTTAAAACAACTTACGTTCTACTTCTAAGTGCAAGAAGATACAAAACACAAAAAAAACACTTATATCAATTGATGTTATTCACTTAGAATGCAAGAAGGAACACAACTCAAAGAACAATTCGAACAACTAATGATAATGATGTTGTAATTTTCTTAGTATATTTGTCCCCATCAGATGAGAACTTTGTTCATTCGTTTGTTGGTGTGAAAGTTAATTTTATTGTAGAAGAAGTTAAGTTTTTCCTCCACACTAGATAAATGTGACATAAGACAAATGGTACAAGTTCATATAATCAGGGTTGTAAGTTAGCAAAGGAGGGGAAGATCAAGGAAGAAAAAAGAAAGAGCATCTCCTTCAATGGGTGATCAACCAATGATAAGGGGAAAGGACATTGGAAGAAAAAATTTCTAAATAAAAAACCGTGTGAGGAAAAATCGGGTTTTACAATTGTTGTAGAAAATGACACTAATAGTAAAGAAGATATTGTTCTTGTTGTTAATAAGAACAATCATCACGCTAATGAGCGGATTCTTGATTATAAAGCATTATCACATATGCCAGTGGAGAGAGTGGTTTGTAAACTATAGGCAAGTAGATGGTGGGAGTGTTTCCATGGGCGACGAACCTATATGCAAAACGGTTAGAATTGGATTTATTAGGAGAAGGACGGATGATAGTAAAATTCGTACACAATATGAAGGTTGTGTTTGGTAAGAGATGAGGTTATTTAGAGGGTTTAATATATATTAAGTTTATTAGGGATTATAATTTTAAATAGAGATTATTTGAGATTATAGGTTTTTAAAAAAGTTGTATGGGTGTGTTTGGTAAGAAATTTTACAAAGAGCTTATTTTTCAGATTTTGAAAATATTTTCATTAAAATAAAGTATTTGATTTTGGTGTCCTCATCTGCGATTTTCCATGTAACATCGATCTTCTGGATACATTGTATTGGCCCCATCAAAGCAATGCAGCTAATACAATGTAACATACAATTTATCTAGATTATAAGAGCAAGCTTTCTAAGTGGTTTAAAACTCAAGTTTTCATGATTTCACAACAAAGATATACTACTCATTTAAAAAAAAGTAAAACATATATATTTCCATTATAACATCTCCCTCTCAAAACTATGTTCAAATACCTTATCCAACTACATCAAACAAATTCAAGCACGAACCAAAGATTAACCGATATTTGAACAACATCGACACACAAAATACCTTATATGTCGGTACAAATTAATTTAAACCAACCTGCTGTAAAATCCGTTCATAAATTAGCTCCCCTCAATATGAGAAAATAATTTTATTTCATGAAACAATTAAAAATGGGGAAAAACCTAAAGTATGACTTACCAAATAAATAACCTTTTAATTTAAACCAACCTGCTAGTGAGTCTCATTCCAACACGGATCTAAAGTAGGACTAATTAAGGGTCGTTCAAGCAAGCTAGTAACTATAGTTGAAGGTGCGATCAGACAAACTGAAAGTTCTACCACTATAAATCATGGAATTTTGATGATGGAAGCTGAGAAAATTTCTTGAGGGATATGTGTGCTCTCTTTTATTGAATGGACTTGAACCATGTTGTTTCTTCGAATGAGAGAAATGGGAAAATGAGAAGAGGGGTATGAGTGGCCGGTATGAAAAATTCAGAAGCAGGATTCCTCCCGAATAATTTTGCTTTTGAAATTTTCTTTTTTGGGTATTAGAAACTCATTCAATATAATTCTATAATCCTCTAAAAACCTTCATTTACAATCAAACACTCCCAAATGAATAGCCCTTTCTCTTATTGTCTAAAATAAACTCTTATAACCTCTTCCTAAACGCACCCGAAGTTAGATATTTTCCATTCATGTCAAGAGTTTGATATCCTCGAGTCATTTGGACAACAAAGGTGATGTAGGAGCATATTCAGAACTACCTAGCAAGAGAAGGAAGATAGAATCAAGGAATGGAACTGACATAAACGTATGGAAACTAACACCTAGAAGAGGAAGGAAAGATATTTTCTAGAAGAGTGTAAGTTGGTTGAGATCCTTCTGTACTAGAAGATCAAGGATACATGAGAACATACTCAATCATGAGCACATTTGGAGGAGAAGAAGACTTGTTGATCACATGCCCACACATCTTCCAACTCAACAATGCATTGATATAAAGAGACTTGGGCCCACTCATGTTTTTTCAAATCAACCCCGATTCACCTCAGCTTCGTCTTGCATGAACGCGTCCCCTCCATTCCGTGCTTCTTTAGTCTCATGATGATATCAATGTATTTCCTATATTGCATGTTGATTTTCTTGAAGGGAGTGTTGATTTTTCACCTTTGGAATCTCGTGATGACATCATTATATCTCCTATGTTACATTCTGATTTTTGTGAATATAGTGCTGAACTTTAACCTTTGAGATGTCATGAGAATACCATTATACCTCATGAATTACATGCTGATTTCGTTGAGTATAATACTGAAATTAGTGATGAGATTGAGTGTTCAAGCACTCATGAAAATAAAAAGAAACTTGTAGGTTATTGTAACACCCCAAGTTTTAGAAACTCGAAGCGTTACGGTTTAGGACCTCACAATGGGTCCCGACCCTCAAAGTAACAACAATAACATCGAATCTTGTAACAAGGCACAAATAAATGAAAACTAAAACTTATATAAAAATCAAAGGTTAGATAAAAGGGAAAAGCAAAAGACTTGCATCCGAGTTCAATAACAAACTGAAAGAACGATAACATAAATATAAAGTCCGATCCCGTCCTATAAGGTACGGGAACCCCGGATGACCACACCGTTCGGATCACTCAGCAGCATCTCCAACCTCCACGGCATCTACAACATCGGTATAAACCGTTAGCTAACATTCTAAATATCAGAAAGGCAATCAAGGCACAAACACCATATAAGAAAGTAAAGACATAGCATGCTCTCATATAAACCGTTATTATCTTTCATTAAGTTAATCCCTTTACTAATTCAACTTATGTTGTCACATGAGAATCCCCATGATCTCGCCTTTGTCCCCTTTCACCAACAGGAATAGAGGCGATGCATCCCTCCATTACCTGCTAGACTGGTCGCAAGAGCACCTCCCAATTTCCCCATTTTAAACTAGGCAGGTGGTCACCGCCCGGTTATAATACACTTGGGTCAATTAAGGTATAAGGTCATCCTAGTCCGGTTTCCGTTATAACAATAAACAACAAACACAACCAAAACGGTCAAACCAAAACGGTCAAACCAATATACAGAACGCAGCTAAGTAAGTCCAAGGGACTTACCTCACTCGAAGGTAAACACAAGGGTCAGCTACAACTCAGTTTCCCGAAGGAAGGAATGAATGTCTGCTCATACAAGGCATAGAGAATCAGAAACGAACAGAAAGCTAGAAGTCTACAACTTCTAGTCCTAATTATATCTAAGAGATCTCCAACAAGCTAGGGACACGATCCCTAGTCTCACAGGGATCCCAAGGAACAACATCCACACTCATCTCAAGGAAAAGGAATGAGGAAACAAGGAAGGAAGCAAATCACCAAAGACGGGAGCTACTACAGAGGAACCGTAGGGGCGATAGACAAAGGCACGAGGGCGGCGGAACTTGCACCGCGGGGGCGGGTTCTTCCAGGCGCGGGGGCGGTTTTTGCACAGAAGCGGCGTCGGCTTCTTTGACAACAACAACAACAACACAGCAAGCTAGGGCAAAAGGCTCGACTTCTCCCACCACACACAACAATATTTCAACCAAGGAAGACTGGAACACATACTCGTCAACAACGAAGGATAAACAAGAATCAAAACTCGATCTTGATTCATATGAAGAAGAAGAAGAAGAAAAAAGGAAGAAGAAAGAAGAAAATAAGGAGGATGAAGCATGCAACAACTATACTGAACGTCAGAAGGATCAAGGGATGAAGAACTTACAAGTTCTGCAAGAGATCACAAGGGATAGGTTGCAGCTTTGCTTGAGGTTGAAGAAAACGTAAACAAGAAGAGAAAAAGGGAAGAGACGGCGGGAATATATAGAGAACGGTTGGGAAAAGAGCAAGGAAGGTTAGATTTAGGGTTAGAAGATAGAAGGAAAGTCGGCTCAAAAGATAGAAGATCGAATCTTCTAAGAAAGGAATAAAATAAAACGAAAGAAAACAGATCGGACGCGATCTGGAGTTAGCCGCAGGGGCGGCTGACCCGACCGCGGCTGGCCGCAGGGGGCTGACCCGACCGCGGCTGGCCGCAGGGACGGTACATCAAAAATAATTCAAGGCAAGATAGAGATTTGTTGAGATATGTCTTGCATAAGAACGATGGATTCTTTTCTCTTTAAGAATAGAATGATATATATTTTATGCTCGGAATATTTTGGTTAGGCTTTTATCCATTTGTGGATATGATTACATCTTTTGGTTACTATATTACTTTTAAAAAAAATAGTTTGGTTAGGATTGTAAGAGTTCTATAAATAAACTCGTGTATGTGACCCTAAATAAACACCGTTGCCGCACCACTCTAACATATAGTTAGATGAAAGAATTGGGTGAAATATGTCCTTATTTACAAGATTTTGTTTTGTATATCCCTCTATTATTTACCACTTTCATGTTAGGTAAAAATAATTGGTCCATTTTTAATCCCCTCTATAAAAAAAACAGACATATATGGAGAGAGTACAAATTAGTGTTTTCGAGATATTTTGTTGCCATTTTTTATCGTAACTGGTTTCTGGTATGAGTTTTTGGTAATGTGTTTCTAGTATGGTTTCTGGTATGAGTTTCTGATTGAGCTTGTGATATGGTTTCTGTTATGAGTTTCTGATATGAGTGTTTGGTATGGTTTCCGCTTGAGTTTTTAGTATGATTTTTGTTTAGTTTCTGTTATGAGTTTATGCATGGTTTCTGGTTGAGTCAGTCATGGATGCGCACTAAAGAAGCTACAGTTGTGAAGGATTTGGAGATGTTGTCTTAATGTTTCAAGAGAATTTCAAGTTGGAATTGCAATTGATAGGGTTATTCTATGCATTCTTTGGACTCTCATTGTTTACCTTGACAGATTGTTGCAAAAGAATTCTCCACCACAAACGAGAGACAATTTATGCTTGGTTTATAAACATCATACTGCGTTTATTTTGTTTTTTCAATTTATGAACATCATACAGTTAAATGATAAGCATTAACTTCGCCAGGACTTGAAAACGTTCAATACTGTGGGTATTATCAATAGAGTAATATTAGTAAAATGTCTAGCCAGTAAATTTGGCATAGTTAGATTTGCTATGTGGCGTATCAATATAGAGAGAGTGGTTAGGTTGTAAGGATTAATATATTTGAAGCTAGTGTAGCACTTGGTTGTAATTTAAATGATTAAGATTTAGGAGGGTATAATAGCCTCTTAATTAAGTAGTAAAAAGAAATTAAAACGGAAGACAAGTAGAATCTTGTTCATATATTTGTCATGTTTCATTGGAACACCTATATACGTACTTGTAATATAATTTATCTTCAAATATTTGATTAATGCAAGAATCTTAACACACAACGTACACTAATTAAATGATGTTAATATGACGGCTTAGATTACTTATCAAACAATTGAATTGATTATTCAATAAAAAACTCTCTCTAACCTAGGAGCGAAAAGCCTAGGTTTTGCTTGTTAACTGCGTTTCGCCGGTGGATCTATGGAGGAGGGAACCCCTCCGGCTGCTAATCAGACTATGCTTGTGGAAGGGAGTAGCCCTGAACATCTCGATGTGGTGATGAATGATCAATCCTCGAACCAAGAACCCATACAGCCAGAATCTCAAAGGAATGGAAATCAGTTAGAGGAAGAGGGGAACCGCACACAGTCTGAAACACAAGAGATTGCTGTAACTGCGACCACTGGGAAGTTGGGCCTGAAAGAGACGAAAACCAGTGAGACTACAAGCCCCACTGTTGCATCTACAAACACACAGAATAATGCGTCCGTCACTGCCAAACCTACATCAAAATCCTGGAGTGAGGTTATAGGTGGAACGAAGGATTGCTCCACTAATGGTGATAGGATTAACAAAGAGTCCCTCCATGGTAGAGTTACTATCACTTTTCCTGGCGGAGTGGAAGGTGATCCAGTCATTGAAATTGATAGGGAGGTATCCAAGGATCTAGAGGCACGTTGGATGAACTCGATCGTTTTCAAAGTATTAGGGTTTCCGATAGCCTTCCCGGTCATGGAAAGAAGGATTCGAGAGTTATGGAAGTGTGGAGGAAACGTCCAACTGATTGACCTAGACAATAATTATTTCCTAGCAAGATTTAGTAATGAAAACGAGTTGATGATGATCCTAACTGGTGGTCCTTGGGCTGTGTTCGGTCGTTGCCTCATTATGAAGAAGTGGACTCCGGACTTCATCACGTCTAGCCCCATTACGTCTGCACCTACTTGGATTCGGATCATGGGAGTACCAGTACAATGGTACCATGAAGCGATCATTTGGAGCATGGCGGAGAGTGTGGGTTTACCTATAACCATTGATCCGAAGACACTTCACTTTAATAGAGGGAGATTCATCCGCGTCTGCGTGGAGATAGATCTGCACAGACCATTGAAGAAAACCATCACTATCAATGGTACGAGATGCTCCATTGAGTATGAGGGTTTAGACATAATCTGCTTTAAATGTGGGCGTTATGGACACTATGCCTCCAGTTGTGATTTTGATCTAACCAACAAGGCTGATCCCAAAGAGATAACTAATACAGTAGCTGCTGTTGGCGAGGCATCAAATAACACAACTGAAGCTCAGGAGGTGGGTATCGTAGTACAAACACCGACAGCTCCGGTGACGGAATCCGGCTACGGTCCCTGGATGTTGGTGGCAAGAAGAGGTAGATTTGATAAAGGAAAGAAACCGATGGAGAAGATCACGGGATATACTCCTGCCACTAATAAAAATCAACAATATCATAATAAGGGCAAGAGTATATCTTCCAAAGGAAAAAACGTAGATCATGGCATCAAAGGGAAAACAGAATCTTCTGGGCCAAGTATAATGGGTCAGCCAGTTTTGGGCCAACGTCAGATGAGTCCAGGGGCATCCACTAGCAAGAATGAATCAACTGAAAAATCAGAAAACGTAAGTCTCCAAAATGTAGCACAAAAAGACAAGTCCTCTGCGACTCCACAGGTACTTAATAATGGCAGTAAGAGTAGCAACCAAGCAGCAAAGACCCCCATATTTGGAGCGACTAAAGAGAGTAAAAATGGAGAGAAAAGTAAGGAGAGTAAAAAGAAACCAATCAACAAAATGAAGAACGAAGCTAGAAGAGCAGCTTGGAGAGCCAAAAAGTCGGAAGACAACCAGTCAACACCAGGCTCTCTCAAACGGCAAAGACAAGATAGTAATGACAAACCTGTATATACTAGCACTGAAGTTTGCCAGTTGAACCCATTTATTACCGGTCAGAGTGGCGTGGAAGAGAGTAGTCCTACTGGCATGGATACTAGTAATCAGGAGGTCATCAACCCCAAACACACCTCAAGCCCAAGTGTTGAAACAGGTAAGTCCACTCAACCCAGGCAGGATACCATGCTGTTTGAGGGGGAAATCAGGCATGAGACTAATGGAGTAGAAGTCATTACAGAAGATGAAGAGATGAGGGAAAACTTGGAGATCAGCTCTGATCTAGCTCCCGATCAGAAAGGTCAGTAGTGGTTTCAGATTCCAGGACGTTTGATTCACTCCCACTTGTTTTATAATGAATTGCTTAATGTGGAATGTTTTCGGAGCCGGCAAGAGTGGGTTCCGAAGAGCGATTAAATATCTATGTAAGATGCACAAAATCGATGTGCTTGCTATTTTTGAACCAAGGGTGTCGGGTGTTAGAGCTCAGCACATTTGTGATCGTTTGAACTTTTCGGGTTGTTACCGGGTGGAAGCGGAAGGTTTCAAAGGAGGTGTTTGGCTCTTGTGGGACAAGGAGAAGTATAATATTAGTATCGTCAACAGCAACAGCTGCTTCATCCATGCAAAGTTCTCTGATGGGGATAAGGTGTACAGGTTGCTTGTCATTTATGCCTTCCCTGATCATGTGAGACGAAAAGCTTTTTGGAGAAACATCGACATGGAAATTTCGAGTATAACTGAACCTATGATCCTAGGTGGTGACTTTAACTGCATTAGGTTCATTCATGAGAGGCAAGGCGGTTCGGGTAAGCTCCATGTGGATTCGGATACTTTCAATGAGTTTGTGGCGAATCATGGTTTGATTGATTTGGGTTATACGGGAGCTGATTTCACGTGGGATGATGGATAAACAACAAAAAGGAAGATTTTAAAAAGACTTGATAGAGTGTTCATGAACCAGGAAGGCCGGTTGAAATGGCCGAACGCTCATGTCAGACACCTTGCCAGGTTTTCTTCCGATCATTCCCCTTTGCTCCTCTCTTTGGATCATTGTTTGCCTTGCAGGAAAGATAGACGCCCTTTTAGATTCGAAGCTGCTTGGATGAGTCACCAGGATTTTATCCCAATGGTTGAGACGTGTTGGGCTAACAATCCCGAGGTAAGTATGGCTATCCCCAACCTTAAAAACTCCCTTATTAATTGGAATAGGACTGTGTTTGGTAATGTGTTCCGCAGGAAACAAGAAACCATAGACGAGCTTGGTAAGATTCAATCCAGAATTTCTCATGGACCCTCTGATTGGCTTATAGAAGAGGAGAGAAGACTTAAAAGAGAGTTTGAACTTATTCTTGAGCAAGAAGAAACTATCTGGTTCCAAAAGTCTCGGGAGCAATGGCTGGAACAAGGAGATAGGAACACTAAATTCTTTCACACATCCACCATCATCCGGAGGAACCGCAACAGAGTTACGGGTCTCCAACTTGAGGATGGTTCCTGGTGTGAAGATCAGACTTTGCTTGAGAAGCATGCCGTGGATTACTTTAGATCACTCTACAGTATGGATAGTAACTCACCCGCCTACACCGGTCAGCTGGAGTCTTCTGAGTTCCCCTTTATTGACCCCGGAGACTGGCTCCATATCCAGAAACCGGTAGATATGATTGAAGTCTGGCAAGCAACTAAGAGTATGGGCGCCTACAAAGCCCCTGGTATAGATGGCTTTCAACCTGTGTTCTACCACAAATGCTGGAACATTGTCAGTCACTCAGTGGTTAGAGAGGTGTCGCGCTTCTTTACTACCCAAAAGTTGCACCCGGGTAGCAATGATACCCTTATCTCACTTATAGCAAAGGTGGGGAAACCGGAGCTTATCAGTCAGTTCAGGCCTATTGCCCTCTGCAACGTGAGCTACAAGATTGTTACGAAAGTTTTGGTGCAACGCCTCCAAAGTGTCATCGAAAAACTCGTCGGCCCTACGCAAGGGAGCTTTATCCCGGGGAGACTGATCCAGGATAACATTGTTCTCATGCAGGAGGTTGTCCATTCGATGAGGAAAAAGAAGACCGGAAAGAAGTGGATGCTCCTTAAGCTTGACCTTGAGAAGGCATATGATAGACTTCGATGGGATTTCATTGAGGATACTATTATCGAGGCCGGCTTCCCTCCGGTATGGGTGAGGATGATAAAAGAGTGTATTAGTACCCCTAGAATGCAACTGATTTGGAATGGGGAACTTACGGAGCAGTTTACCCCGGAGAGAGGCATCAGACAAGGTGATCCAATTTCCCCTTATCTATTTGTACTATGCATGGAGAGACTTAGCCATCTTATTCTACGCTCGGTTGAGATTGGCGACTGGAAGCCCATATCTCTTTCTAGAGGAGGTCCGCCTCTCTCTCATATTTTCTTTGCAGATGATATTACGCTTTTTGCGGAGGCGTCTGTTTCTCAAATGAGAGTTATTATGAGCTGCATTGATCTCTTTTGTAAAGCGTCGGGACAGAAAGTGAGCATCCTGAAGTCGAGGATCTTTGTATCTCCCAACGTCTCTAGGGACCTTTGCAACAGCTTGGAAAATGTGAGTGGAGTGGAGGTTACTAGAAGTCTTGGCAACTATCTCGGTATCCCCATGCTCCAAGGCAGAGTCAACAGTGCTACGTTCTCCTCTCTTCTGGACAAAATCAACAATAAGTTGAATGGTTGGAGAAGCAAGACTTTAAGCTTTGCTGGTCGGGTTACACTAACCAAAGCTGTCCTCACTTCGATACCTATTTATTCCATGGCAACGCTTAAGATACCCGGGAATGTGTGTGATAGTATTGATAAGTTGTGCAGGGATTTTATTTGGGGCCATTCCAATGGAAGTCGAAAACTGCACACAGTCAAATGGAGTGAACTTTGCCTACCGAAGGATAAAGGAGGGTTGGGTATCAGAGATATGCGGCTTATGAATCTTGCCTTGCTTGGCAAATTAGGATGGAGGTTCCTCAATGATGCAGACAAACTGTGGGTCAGAGTGTTGAAAAGCAAATACCAACGTAATCCCGCCCCCCCAGCAATCAAAGGTGCTTCGCCTGTCTGGACTGGAGTTGTGACTGGTCTCCAGGAAGTGGTACCGATCGGAGCTAAATGGAACCTTGGGGACGGCCGCAAGATCAGATTTTGGGTAGACCCTTGGATTGAGAGAACCCCTCTTAATCACCTCGCCACCCAACCCTTAAATCCTGCTGAGCTCCAGTATAAGGTGAGGGACTACTGGTCGACAGAAGCTGGATGGGATTGGCAGGTGCTTGCTGGTAAGTTACCGATGAGAACACTTCTGCAGTTGGCGGCAGCAGCTCCGATACGGATTGAAGATGTTAGCCCCGAGCAGGTTTACGAACCGGCTAATACCTACGACGATCAGTTAAGTTGGTGCTTCACCCAGGATGGAAGTTACTCAACAGCTACTGCTTATAGAGCCCTTTCGGATGCCGACAATCTGCATGACATCGACGCGGCTATTCATTCAGCAATATGGAAACTTCGTGTACAGGAGAGGATTAAGGGCTTTGCTTGGAAGATGATCAGAGGCGGAGTCTTATGCAATTCCGAAAGGAAACGTCGGCACATGTGTAATGAGGATATGTGCGCCAGCTGCGGTGATCAACAGGAAACGATGATACATCTTTTCCGTGATTGCCCAATGACTAAGCACCTGTGGAGAGGACTACGAGCTGCTAACTTTGATGAGAACTTCTTCCATTCCCAATTTGCTTCGTGGCTTCGAGGTAACCTTCTTTCTAAAGTTAAATTTAAAAATTTTGGCTTGTGGAGTGAATGTTTTGCAGTCGGGATTTGGTGGATCTGGAAGTGGCGCAATGAGAAGATCTTCAATAATGCGGTTCACAATGGTGAGAAGAGTATCTTCATCCAAGAGAGATTCAAAGAATATACGGAAATTTGGGCTAGAAGAACCATATCGAAGAAGGGCATGGCAAGAAGCACCACTCATATTGCATGGGAACCTCCTCCAGCTGGATTCATCAAGATCAATACGGATGGTTCTAGGAAGCAAAGTGGGTACGCCTCAGCGGCAGGAGTGGTAAGAAATAGCGCGGGGCTGTGGTTGAGTGGATTTGGTGTCAATCTTGGTATATGCTCCATTCCCATGGCGGAACTATGGGGCATTGCCCATGGATTGAAAATTGCTTGGGAGTTGGGCTTTCGAGCGGTTATCCTGGAAACGGATTCCCAACTGTGTATCCAACTTATCAAGAATTACATCGCCCCTCACCACCCCCTCGCTAGTCTGGTACGTATGTGCCAAGACTTCCTGAAAAGGGACTGGATTATCCAGTCCCGTCATGCCTTTCGTGAGGCGAATAGAGCCGCTGATTTTATTGCAAATTTAGCTCTGAACTTTCCACTTGGATTGACTGTATTGAGTGACCCGCCGGAGGGTATAGTGGATATCTTACTTGATGATGTAAGGGGTCGAGCTATCCCCCGGGTGATGACTACTTAGCTCTTTTTTATTAATAAAAGCGCGTCCAGATGCGCCGGAGACCACTGACTCTCCTTCCCACCAAAAAAAAAAAGATTACTTATCAAACTTAAACATATATGAATAAGATAAGTTGGTTTAGAGGCAAAAGATTAATATAAATTACATATACGTAATGTTCTACGGCAAAGGGAATAATTACTTTTGGTTGGACGTATAAAGCTACCTATAAAGGTAAGTATGTGTTATAAATTCATGCACTTGTATGTTACTTTGAACATTCATATCTCCCTCAGATTGCACTATAATGCTTTACATTGACAAATCAACTATGCCAACAAACACGTACAAATTCTCCATGTTGAATATTAAGCATACGTAATTCCATCTATTTATTCTTCTTCTTTCCTTTATTACGTCTAGAACATAACTAATTATTTTGTTCCTTAGAATACATATTGATTATGTGAAATCGAATACCATCATGACGACTCGTTTGGTATCAATCCGGTTAGAATCAAGAATCAAGATTAAAACTAAGAATATATAATCCAAATGTCCAAGAAAGAACACAAATAGAAGAAAAACGACTCACAAATTCATAGTTGCTCATCCAATTTTGGTTGCCACAAAGATAATACTTTGTGTTCAAGTATTGAAATTGAGTCAAATAGTCAGACGATCCAAACTATAAGAATATCATACCGTTTGCACTAGGGTATCTCCTCTCTCGACCCGAGGCTCGTTGATGAATGAATTTGTGATGTGTGATATTCAAGTTATATCAGCAAAATTATTTTACGAGTCTTGAATACCACGAATTGAACGAGATCATATATTTCGAAACTCAATTCAAGTTTTACGAAAATGGGTAATGAAATAGATCATTTTGTTTCTCACTCTTGAATATATAGAATCGATACAAAACGAGCCATCGATTTTTCTTCTTCTTCTTTCGAACCGAAATTGAGAGACCGATGAGTAAATGCACATAAAAATTACTTGTGGTTCATATAAGAGGGATAACTTTTTTGCTTATTGTATTGGTAGAAAGGCCACAAATCAATATGTGACCTTTTGCTCATGTAAATATTCTCTAAAGTAGAGTTAGGGCATATCGACTTTAGAAAGAAAATTAAGGATATTTGGATTCCCCTCCATCCAAATTTATGTGTGCCCTACGCTTCTTTAATTACTTTGGTACCGATATAAACACAAAACTTCCATATTGTGGACCCATTAATAAGTAGAATTCTCCAACCTTTCCCACCTATAAATACACATCCACCCTCTCATCTCCGATCAAGCTATTCAATCAACCAAAGCCTCCCGGTCGGATCTAAGAAGAAGAAGAAGAAGAACGATGTCAGGTGTGTGGGTGTTCAAGAACGGAGTGGTTCGGTTGGTGGAGAATCCAGGGTCGGACTCCTCCTCCCAATCGAACATGAGGAGGAAGGTGTTGGTGTATGTGCCTACTAACGAGGTGATGAGCTCATACGCGGAGTTGGAGTCGAAGCTGATGGGGCTAGGGTGGGAGAGATACTACGACGATCCGGATCTCCTGCAATATCACAAGAGGTCGACCGTGCACCTCATCTCACTCCCAAGGGACTTTAACCGGTTCAAGTCTATGCACATGTATGATATTGTGGTCAAGAATCGGAGCATGTTTGAAGTTAGAGACTCGTAGTACACATAACTACTGCTACTAGTACGTCTGCATGATGCATGGGGAGGGCTTTCTTGTAATTTTCTTCTTTCAGTCTTCGTTTCGTTACTCATCTTGTGTGTTGAGAAGAAATTGGTGTGTTTTGTTTAATTGTGTGTGTACTTTTTTTTGTTATAGAGGGCAATGAATAATTAGTGTATTATTGTTTATGTTTCGAGATTTGCATAAATTACTACGAATTGAAGTATAAAGATCGGATTTCGTATATAGAGCAAGGGCTATTTAGGAATTTAGGGTTCCAAAATATAATAGCTTGGTAAAGATGTACGGACGCCACGTGTCATGTGGAAGTGCATCGCCTTTGATGATTGGTTTGTACGAAGGTGTGAACTTGAGGTAGTTAAATTCGAATTTGGCTAAGGTGGCATGATCGATAATATATATATATATATATATATATATATATATATATATATATATATATATATATATATATATATATATATGCTTTTTGCATGCATGCATTGCAAATTGCATGTGGAGATAAGGCTTATGGATGGAGATGAATCTTGGATTTGCATGCAAGAAAAGCAAGATGAGATGGATCGATATTCGATCTCCCCCAGAAGATCCGGAGAAGAGATTGATTGCCCATTCCTTGAAAGCCAATTACCTTTTTCATACTTGAAATAAAAAAAGATGCAAAACGTGCAAATTGATCGGGTTCGCATACATTCTGGGGCGGATTTAGGTTTTGACAGCGCAGTCGTCCCACTAAACTGGGGTGATTCGATTGGTTTTATAATAATACTTGTTAAGATTATATCTAATCAAATTTTTATCCCTATAAGTTCTTGTAAATTACATAAATGTCAATCACTCTATATCACTTTATTTGTGGTCTTCTTAGGTGAGAAACACGTATTAGTACATGTGTCCACATTCCCAAACAAACAACTTTATCCACATTAATTTTTAATCTTCGGACAACACTTGGAGCTTCAAACTCTTCGATCACAAACCCTAACGGTGGCGGTAGCAACAACGGTCTTTCTCGTTAGGCTCAATCCGCCGATTTCTCCTTCTAAACCACTTTGTTGGGTCCCGGGTAGGGCTTTCGATCACCGATTGTCCCGGCACCGTCCAGCCCCAACCACTTATTCACTCAACCAACGTTTCACTCTATTGTTAAGGTATGGATGAATTATGTATTAATGCTAGACCACCATTGTTTCAATAGATTGGAGCTTCACGTCTCTCGACTCTTGTTATCAAGTCGAACGAAGAAGATTTTTTTTCCTTGAGCTGGTGATTATTCAGTGTTTTATTAAAATTGCTTAATTTGATTTTGGATTTTTTTTTACGAAAATCGATAGAAAAGGTCGGTGAACTACTCTTCTTATTAACATTTTATTTTATAATGGCACTCCTTGGACTTATTTGTTGGGTCGAGACCTAACAGTATCAAAAGTTAATAACACTTTTTTAGATAAAGAATGTTCTCTAATGATATCTTTAATACTTCAAATATTGGACATTATCTAATGAATAAAGTTGTGAAATTTTAAACCCTATCGAATATTAGATTAATGAATAAAGTTGTGAAATTTCAAATACCGGTAAATTACAAAAATGTCATTCTCTACGTTTCTTGCCTTCTTGGGTGAGAAACACATATGAGTTGTTGTGTCCACGTTCTCAAATGAATCAACTTTATCAATCAGTCATTCATGCTCTTTGGACGAGCCACGAGCTTCAAATTCTTCCGTCACGATAGGTATCAAGCAGACACTAACGGTGGCGGCAACAACAATTGTCCTTCTCGCTTAATTCGCTCAATCCGCCAATTTCTCCTCCGCCGTCACGCTCAGGGGCGGGTAAGGGGATAAGGGAGGGGAATGTGTCCCTCCTTCCGTCGAGATTATTTCCCATTCCCCTAGGTGGATAAAATACATACAGTTATATAGTTATGTTAGCTTATATGATAAAGGGAGAGAATGAGGCACCTAACACTAGGGTTTAAGATTTTTTATGAAATGTGTTACACAGAATATTTGCGTGCCCCTAAAATTTTTTTTCTGACGCCGCCACTGGTTACGCTAGATCCCAAGTAGGGCTTATAGTCACCGATCATCCCGGCATCGTCCGGCTCAACCACATACTCGTTCGACCAACGTTTAGCTCTGTTAAGTTTAGGATGAACTCTATCCCAGATAACCCGTTTGAAGTTTGAACGGCATGTCTCAACTTCATGTCATTCAATTGAGTAGGCCTATATATAAAGCCCGGCCCACAACTCCGATTTTGGCCCACCATTAGCCCGAGCCCATAACTCGTTTGAAGTCCCATTGCCCCACTCAGTCCATCTCCAATTTTGGCCCGCTCAAATATTTCCTTTACCAATCGCACTTCTCAATTTTTGAATTCCCAATCGAATTGAGCAAACAACTTTCTCAACCTCAAGCATCTTCGATTCAAATTGAGCAAACATCCTTAGTTAACAACCACCAGTCCACCGCCAATCATTCGATTTCTACTAAATCTTCCCAACAATGGCGTCTCCAATCAAATCTGCTTCACCTGCCGCTGGGAATTCTCCTTCCCCGGTAAGTATATATCTATCTCTGAAGGAGATCCATAGCTATTCGAGTCTGCTTTTTGAATTTATGTTTCGATTTATGCTTTATTAATTTTTAGTTTGTTCCATCATTTCGTCGCAGAAGGAGAACACCAAGCCGATTAGTTCAAGAATCACTGTACGTACCTTACTCTCTATCAGCTTCATTAAAAATTTCTTAATTCTCAATTATTTTGCTTTTTCTTTCGGAAGCAGGAGCTGAACGATTCCAAAACAGAGTTACAGATCAGGATTCAGAGCCTCAAACAAGTAATCTCCATCATCGTTTCACGCATTTTCTTCTGCTAATTGACAGTATTTACTGTTGGTGCTAATTTAACCTAAAAATGTCCTGCAGGATGTGCAAAATTGGAGGTCCAAGTTGGACACTCAATTTACCGTCTGTCGTAATGTAAGTTGTTGTGTGCTTTAAAATGACTTTTCTGCAAGCAATTTACAAGTTCTTTGCTTTTGAATGAATCGATTTGCACACATTATATCGAACTGGATTGTCTAGAGCCTGTGAGTTAACTTGAAGAGGCTTTGCTGAATTCATTGGTACATTTGTGATGCTGGTTGTCTGGACAACTCATGTAGCTTTACTGGTGTGATCTATGGACTTTTGTAACATCACTTACCTTGCCTTCAATGTTTAAAACACCTTTTCAAAGCCAGCTCCACCCACCAAATATTAATTTGGAGGTTATTTATTCAATTGTTTTCTTCTAAAGTAATAGCTAACTGTTGACCTTTTTTTGACATCCTATCTATATTGCCTTGCAATTGCAGACATACTGTCTGTGGATTCAACGTCAATATCCAGAATTCAGATATTTAGGCAATACAGTATTTTCCCAATCAACATTATTGAATCAATGGTTATTTACTCGAAAGGATTGTTTGCAATTAGTAAGTAGTAATATGTAGAAAGACTTCAAGCACAAACACAAATTACACATATAGGTACAATCATTTGTCTTGGTGAACAATTTTTGTGTACTGCCTGTTGTTCGGCCTTTTGCATATATATATTGTGACTCAACTGTTCTTGTGGTGTGTCCAGGAGCTTGCAGAGCTTAAGAAATCTCTAAATACAGAAGTGGAGCAACTTCGATCAGTGAGTCATTCTTCGTTTCTTCTCCCTACCGCTACAAACTTGTATCCTGAAAAATTTGTATCCCTATAAATGCTCTTTAGGAATTTCAAGGTTTGAGAACAACCCTTCAGCAACAACAAGATGATGTCACTGCTAGTTTGAAAAACCTTGGGGTAAGCATCATCCTATTTTGCTTAACCATAACAGTTTCGCCCGACAGGACTACGCCGACAATCATACGTGTACTTTTTGTGTAGCTGCATGATGCTTCCGCAGATTCTCCAGCACAGCAAGGAGAGCGTGATGAAAGTAGTACTGACAAAGATGGTAGTGGTGGCTTAGATCCTAAAGACAAACCCGAAGAATCCCTCCTTGAAGGAAGTAACACAAATGGTAAACTTACCACCCCGGCGAATGAAGAAGAGACCAACTGCTAGATTATTGTATAAGCGGATTAGCCGAATATGGTCATTGGCCTGACTGCTCCTAGACGTCTTAGGCATATTATCTATGATGTCTTGTTTGAACGTTAATGTACCGGTTTCTCTACTGCAAGATGTTGTAAGAATCTTATGTACGCTGATCTACATTTCCATTGCTAATGAATATGAGAAGCAGAGAAGCATTACTCAATGAAGCAGAGTAGATAGGAGCTTACCGTAGTACTAGTTGTTAACCATAATTATACCTATCTTCTTGTTAAACAGTTAGAGATATATTAGGATATATTTGATTGTGATCTTCGAAGATCTTCTTATTTATCTATATATACCATTCTCTACATCAATAAGAATCATCCAATTCAGTCTATTGCTTATATGGTATCAGAGCGATATGCCTAACGGCACTCTCGATCCTATTCTCCTCCGCTATGCCATCTCTATTGGCCTCCATACGCAGCCACACCAAACGGCCTTCTGCAGCCACACCTCATGCTTCCCTCCTCCATCTCCTCCTCACCGGATCACCTTCGCCTATCCCAGCAACCGGAGATGATCCCAACAGCCTGCCCACTACTGAACAGACTATTGCAAGTCTACCCACGAAACCTAAGTCTTCTCTACAACCATCCCTCTCGACCTCCTTCTCTGCAATCCCTAAACCCTCCTCTGTCATCTTCTGCCTCCAGAAAGCACAATCGGGAACCGCCTCTGTCTTCAAGCCCCTGCCTTCACCCTCGTTGCTGGCCAGTCCGGAGCCGCCCCCACGGATCTTCCCCGCCTCTCTAAGTGAAGTCTCCCTGTTGCAGCTCTCTCACTCTTCATCGCAAGTCTCTTGCTTTATCTGCTAAATAATGGCAATGAACCAACAAAACCTACCCAACCATGGCTGAGTATCTCAGTACACTACAAAACCCTCATGAACCTACGAAACCTTTCACCATAGTGATACTCACAAACATTTCAGACAAAACACTACCAAACTGTTCTACAATCAACCCATCATACAAAACATCAAGAAAGCAACCAACCTACTGGCATCTCTGGACTCGCCGGTATCCACAGAAGATCTTACCGACTATGTGCTAACAAAGCCCTTGTCTCGAGTCACACATTATACGCAAGTTACAGCTCAAGAATGATGTTTCACTTGAGGGAGGATGTTAACCATAATTATACCTATCTTCTTGTTAAACAGTTAGAGATATATTAGGATATATTTGATTGTGATCTTCGAAGATCTTCTTATTTATCTATATATACCATTCTCTACGTCAATAAGAATCATCCAATTCAGTCTATTGCTTATACTAGTCCGCAAAGTAACCAATGTAATTTTTCCTAAATCCAATTATAGAATTTAATGTCAAGTTTACCGAATTTAAACCGCGCTATCTATGCCACTTTCTAGTTCAATGGTGACATAATTTTCTTTTCTTAAGAAACAAAAGGACAACATCAACTGGGTCTTGTACTCTAGGTGAAACTACTTAAAAAAATCTCACTTAAAAATAAAAAAAGATTTAAAGAGAGAATAAACTTAAATCATTGAATGGTCGAGATTCATTCAATTAAGGGTGAATTTTTTTTTTTCCAACTTCACTAAATCCTGCAAAATCATATACATGTTCCTTAGTATACTAATGATATATGATAAAAGTGATTTATATTATGGATGTGATTGTGGCTATAAAATACCCTATTTTTCTAAGAAATGAACAAGAAAGTTTGAGGAGGAATTGGTATTCATTCAGAAACACTGAAAATGGGTTATGATATTATGATGGTGACTTCAATTTGGGATACAATCGGCCGGAAAGGAAGATTAGGGTTTGGAAAAGCAGCCTCCAAGGGCAAAACCCTATAAACAAACAAACAAAAAAAAATAAAAAAGAAAGAGAAAACTATGAGGTTAAGGGCTCAATGAAATGTAAGATAATGAAAGCAAAGCGTTGGAGATCCCAACAGACAATGTGCTGAACACTATAATCTCAAACCTTTCGTAGCTTCCTCAACCTATTTTAAATAAAAAGGTTCTCTTGTTTTATGTAAACTAAGCAGGGTAAGATCGTAATTAAGCCCCTTAATCCTTTTGTTAATTAGAGTTAAACCCCATTAACACCTTCAAATTCCCAAAAGCTCATTCCCTCCTTTCTCCATGGCTGCCACTGCTACAGCATCCGAAGCAGCAGCAGCAGCAGGGTCCCTGAAATGCAAGGTACTCGTATTCACCATACTTACCCAATTTGACCTTCTCTGTTTTCATGTCTCAGATTTCTTCTTGTTTTTTCAGACATGGGTGCTTAAAGTCTCCATCCATTGTGAAGGTTGCAAGAGAGAGGTCAAGAAGGCTCTTCTTAAGCTTGAAGGTACTCTTACACTCTCCAATTGCCTCAAGTTAGTTCAGGGCTCGTTTGGAAGCGCTAAGAATCATTTCCGATAACGAACTGATTTCGAATCGATCAAAAACTATGTTTGTCTAGAGGTCTTTTAACACATGAAATTAATCCCATCATTTCCATTTTCATTCCTTACCCTTATCCGATTTTATTCCGTTTCCATTCCATTCCGTCATTCCAATCAAACGAACACTCGGTGACAACAGAAAAAGATAAAGAAACATAGAAATATTTTAGGAGATTTACTAATTAATTAGATACAGTAACTTGGAGGGTGGTTCAATGGTGCATTTTTAGGTGTTTACAAGATCAGTGTAGATTCACAGCAGCATAAGGTGACAGTCACAGGCAACATCAGCTCAGAGGAACTTCTCAACAAGCTATCACGGATCGGAAAGCATGCCGAGGTTTTCCCTGAAAACTCACCGGAAAAACCGAAACAAGAAAAGGGTGACAAGCAGAAGGTGCAAATAGCCCAAACTGGTGAACTGGTAAACAATCAAGGTAATGTCACGCCTACTCAAACACCCGATACGAGTCGTAAGACTACAAATTCTGCCAAAAACAGCAATCCAGGTGGCAAAGCGGCATCTAAAAACAGCAACCCGGGTGGCAAAGCGGTTGCCAAAATGAGTAACTCAGGTGGCAAAGCAATTGCCAAAAGTGACAAGGAGTCGAATGTGGTGTTGTCAGGGGGCAACAAGAACAAGAGCAAGGGGCAAAAGGGTAATATTCAAAAGAAAGGCGATGCAGCTACCCAGCCAAGTGCTGTACCGACGGATCATCAGCATGATAAAACTCAAGAGGTTGCTGAGAAAGATCTTAGCCCTCAAGGCAACCAAAATCAGATCACAGTTCCGAGTCCAACAGCAGAGGAGTCTGTATTATCTCAGGAGATAATACTAAGCTACAACGCGGCTCATCATGGTAGTGGTACAATACACGATCTCTATCATCAATACATTCCACCACAGCCGTACGTCTATACTGATGCAGATCAGATTAAGACTGTAGAAGCGCAATTAATTCAAGAACAAGGGCAGGTGGAGAGAGCAAATACTTTGCATTCATTTGACATGTTTAGTGAAGAAAATGCAAATGGATGCTCCATTATGTGACGTGTTATCTAATAGGACTAGAGTTTCCCTAGAAGATGCATGTTTTAACTCAGTCTAAGATAATTTCATATTCAGAACACGGTAGTTCTGCACCTATATTACAACGACTTCTCAGGAACGTATTCTTGCTGTTAGATGTACCATGAATGAGAAATCAGAAGAAACTAAAGAGCATTCAAAAAGCTTATTATGCACTTCAGACATCAAGGCATCCACAGAAAAAACTAAAGAGCATTCAAAATATATAGAAGAATAATCATGCAAAAACTTACATCACAATTTGCGAGTATGACAAAATCCATTCTAGTAGTATACATTTTCGTTCATGCAAGAAAAAACACAATCCTGACAAATCTCATAATCATTTTGATGGTTATGATTCACCCAGAAAAATAATCATGAAAGGAAGAATGCTACAAAAATCAACACCACGGCAAAGAGGTAGTAACCACTATACATAGGATCCAAAAGATTTACAATATTCTAGCTAACTAAAAGAATAGACTCACAGAAAAGTAGAAGCTTTCGAAGTACGTTTATTAATTCCTAGGATGATCACAATCACAGTAACATCGTCATGGTATTTTCTCCTACTTGGTGGGGAAATGGTCATAAGTTCCTCCATAGTGAAACCTGTAACACAATTTTGTACATTGAGAAATTGGCAGCTTAACAAAAGAGCAGATACAATTCAACTACACAGTTAAGGCACATGGACAAGTTCGTAGCCAACATACATCCATAGTAAGTTGTAAGTTCTATCAGTTCAAAATAAGCCAAAGGACTTTTAATGCTCCATAAGTAGCTTCTCGGAAAAGCTAAAGTAGTGCATATGACTTTGAGGAAGGTTTGTTATTGATATCAATTCACATTTCAGTTTTATAATTTTGCTCTTGTTCTTCACAAGATAAACGATTTTGTGGCAGGTCATCCCCTTGAATTGCGAGTGGACATTTCAGTATTTAGAATGCGGAGGACAAGAGCAAAAGTATTACCTGCACATTCAGCCGCTCTTGCAACAAGCTTCTCAAGCAAAAACTTTGATGGATCACCACATGGACTGCTCAAAATATAAGAATGGACAAGATTTACAGCTTCTTCATTGGTGAAGAAATCAAACAATCCATCACTGGCAACAATTACAAAGTGATCTGTTTCTGATATTCTGTGGACATGAGTAGAAGGACTTGTGGAAACATAAGGAGGACTAATCAAGTTCCGAACTCTTAGTATACCCATCAAAGCATCATTGAGATTTTTCTGCAACACAAGACATCCAAACCAGAGCCTTTTTAAGGTGACAACTTAAATCAATTAGTATTGATATACAAATATAAAAAGAAACCATCCCAATTTTTTTAGAAGTAATCAACAAATCTCATCATAGGTACAAATCTTTACCTTCTTCAAATAACCAACACCGAAAGCACGAGTAACTTTCAACTTTCCTTTAACTTTTCCAGAATAAATTGGTGCAGGATCATCTGGATGCTCTAATAAAAGTTGTGATTTTTCATATTCATTATCAGTAGAATGGATATCAGTTAGTTGAATAGCTTTTAGCCTTTGACGGCCCTTGGACACTGAGCCATCAGTACCATCATAAGTTGCTAGCACAGCTCTACTATCACCGAGACTCATGGTGTACAAATCCTTCCCGAGCAACAATGAAACCAATACACAAGATCCAACAGACACTAAATCAGGCCGGTCATCCATTTCCTGCTCCACCATGGATAAGAAGTCATTCTCAGCCTGACTAAGAGCACGAAGAAGGCATTCTAGCACCAAACGCTTAAAAGTAACAGACGCCTCGGTGCATAAGTAGTTAGGATCATGCTTTAGAACCCAGTTCAAGTTCATTAAGATGGAATCATACAAAGTACAAGCCAAAAAGTCAGCTGCATCTCTTCCATTGAACCCATCATAGATTGCACAGAACAGCCACCCGTCTTCTTCAGAGCAAACGGCTTGAACTCTATCTTCACCAGCTGCCCCACCGGCTACTTGCACTTCCATAGCATTTAAAAAGCCTTCGTTAGAAGAAGGAGCACTAACGGAATTTAAAAGATAGGGTTCATCTTCAGGTGATCCATCTAGAGTAGAAGAACCACCGCTTAAGTTTGAAAGAGTGCTCTGCAGAGAGGATGATAGCACATCAACCTTTGACGAAAGCGACGGAGAAGATGGAATCCTTCGAAAAGATTTGGGAGAGTCCCAACATGGAAGTATTTCAGCACCAATTAACCCGTTACAGATATTTGTATTTGCCAATGTTGCATTGGCACTTAAGGCAGCCCCGGAGAGGCAGGAGAAGGAACGGCTTGTCCTCCGAATTCTAAATCCAGGGAAAGATTCAATCCCGTCATTAAACTCATTGCGACCTTCTTTCCCTTTGCATTTATAACCAAAACTCACTTTGATTTCTTCTTCAGCGCAGGATATAGTGTCCCCCATCATGGTTGATGTAAAGTGCTCACAGGCTGTATAAGCATTTCATAGAAAAAAAATGAAAAGTCATCCCCTGATGTACAGATATAGCATATCATAGTCAAATGAAGCGCATACAAACTCATTCAATTTCCATGAAGCAGAATGATCAACTCAAAGCTCATTTATGCTTTTCTTTTTTCTTTTTCCTTTGTCAAAACACGCCATTAATTTTTAATCCGGACTCACTGAAGAATACATAAGATAAGCCCGAATTAAGAGCAGATGCCAATCAATATTACTACGATCATAAAAGTGATGTAACAAAAACAAACCCATCAATTGTGTATGAAGTCTTAGGAAAAGAAGTAAATGGTAAATAGAGGAAGAACAAGCAATGAAGCATCAAGAAGTGCCAACTGCCAAGTTAAGAACAGTTAATCCTAACATCTTCAAGGAGAAATACTTGTCCACCACTTCGCTATCAGTTTCTCTGAGCTTTGTAACTTCAATGAATCACCACAAATATAAGATATTTATCGATTGCTTCCTAATTCAGGGAAAAACATGTTGCAATAAACCCAGCAAATCACAATTTCACAATCCTAAATTCCCACAGCAGGGTTCACATATTAGAGAGAATTATAGCAACACAATTTTCAAGCAGGGCATCTCCATGAAATTTCTTTGTCGACAAACCATCAAACCCATCATGCTACAGATTATTAGAATTACGTGTGCCATGAGAAATATTAATTCAGAGATACCCACCTGGAGTTAGAGCTTGATCGATATCTGGGAAAGCCAAAAATCAGAAATAAAGCAGAGGAAAGATAAGGGGAGGTCACGAAAAGGGATGAACAGGCAGCAAAGGGCAGCAGCAAATAAGGGAAGAAAGGAGAAGTGAAAGAAAGAAAGAAAGACAGAAAGAATCTGAAAGGGAAACATATGAATGAAGGGCGGAGAAAATGTTTGGAAGAAGAAAGACGAAAAAAGGTTGAAAATCTTTTAAAAGAAAAGTGAATGGTTGAGGTTAAGGGCTGAGGGTCTCCCTCTTCCCTTGCCCAAAATTAGAGCAGAGAGACGGCAACAGCAAAGAGAATAAGGGAGACGAGAGAATTGATATCAAACACTGCATATAAATAAATAAATAAATAAATAATATGGGGGAAATTATAAAACAACCCCTTACCTTTACTAGTTTCCAGATAAACGACCTTTATTTTCTACTCTTTTTTTTTCACATGCTTGCACAAAATCCCCTTCGTTTTTTTTTTTCCATTGTCATACTTCCTGCAAAAATGTGGATCACGCGACGTTCTTTTTCATAGACGGAGGATTTTCAAAAACCTCGAACACCGTCGTGATCAAACACCATCAATAAGGGCATTTTACTACGGCATCTTCCGGAACATGTGACTACGTTTCTCAATTTAAACCAACGTGAAGAGTAAAGTCAACTTCCGGAACAGTTTCTTTTGAGTTATTATACAACTTGGTTTTTAACTTTTTTTTCATTTTCTTGTTGAATAGACTTGATAGGTGGTTTCTTGCTACGACAATATATGAAGTTGTACAAGTTCAACTACCGCATATTAGATAGCTGGAAAAAGTTGTCAAGAGGATATCGATTAACATTGTCCAACGGTTATTCGTGATATATACACGGTTGTTCAAATAAGATATATTTTCTTGTTGTTGGAAGGTTGATATTTTTTAAAAGACGAGTATGATCATGTTTAATACTCTTCCATGTTTTCCAACATTTGTTTATTGAGGTTTGAAAGAATAGTGATACTATACTCACATTGTAAGTGTCGAGAAGCTCCCCGAAGTGAGAAGCAAACAGATATTCTAAACCATCAAGATTCATATACGGCCAGTTTTAACATTGTTATGTAAACTAATGGAATCATACTAGTTGGATTTAAAACATTTTTTTGCTAAGTACAAGCAAACGTGAATCAATGACATATTTACATCATAAAGCATAGATGGATACGACCATACAAAATCTCAAAGTAAACAAACACTCATGTTTAAAATCAACATGCTTTCAAAGGTTGACTAGGATTAGTTTTTAGTATAATGTAGTTATTGCAAGTTTTTTCAATGCAATTGCTACAAGTTTTTTCAATTCAATTGTTGTAAGTTTTTTAATGTTAGTTGGTTCCAGTTTTCACAAGTAGTTTTTATCACGATCTTGTAGCTACACACGAAAAACACATAGGGTTTGAATAGAGAACACGTGGGTAAATATATGGGAAAAGGGGAAAGGATGTTGGGGATTTTCGAGTGAAGAAGACGAAGGCTTCATCAGGTCAACTGTGGTGGCGGCTAGGGTTTTCACTTTTCGTGGTTATTTGTTTTATCGTTCAAGGGAGGAGTCATAAGATGTGCGTGAGGAGCACGTTCATTTGAAGGGGTTTAGGGTTACGGGATTCTCATTTTTCCAATTGTGGGCTTTATATGTTCTCGGCTCCAAAATTTTCAATTTTTCATTTAAGAAAAAAATAATAAGGACAATTTTGATAACTAGGCCTTTTTGATAAACTAGATTAATAACTAGGCTTTTTAATGTTTCAATTAAGTAAATATACCCCAACCTTTTGTATTTATTCTCAAACTTTAAACACTCTTCTCTCAATGGGTACATTTACTAAACACAAAACTAAAAAAAGCCTAGTAAACCAAATTGTTTCAAAAAATAATAGCGTTAATTAGTCGGTTCATAATCACTAGACTAGATTTGGACATTCCCACAAAAGAAAGAGACTAAAGTTGGACATTATTGAATTATTTTAGTATGAGTTTAATCTAGGGTTAAAATATATGTCAGATTAGATTGAATCAATTTTAAGCATGTACGATACGATAAGGTTTTTGGATAATTTATTTTTATAGCTTTATCTTATTGGGCAGTTGGTTGGGTGGGCATTTCTTTTAGAGTTTTATAAAATATGAAAATCTAGTGAAAAAATTAGTTGAGTGTTTGAAAAAATAAAATTTTGGATAGATTTTTGAGTGAAATTATCAAAAATGCCATATTTTATAAATATATTAAAAATACCTCATAATATAAAAAGGATAAAATTGTCTTCTTTTTTTTTGGAAAGCTCTATTTTGTTTTTTTTTTGAAAGCTAGAAAGCTCTATAAAAAGATATTAATTGTAACTTTCTCACAAACTTCTTCAAAGCATTTCCAAAAGTTAAATTTAATGAAAAAGATCTTACCAAGCACTACGTAATTTTCTAAAAACACAAATTTTATCAAAATCTACCAAAAAAGTTACGTCGAATACGTTGTTAGGTGTATAATTGAACCTTTTTCCTGTTAGCATGAGTGAAGTAGAGAAATCAAATAATATGTTTATAAATAACCGCAAATAAATAGTGATTTTGTGCAAATTGCTTGATAAAGGGTGGTATTATAGTATTATACCAACAAGTTCTAATAAATGGGAATTTGGTTTCCTTTTTCACATTAAATAATATTTTCATAAAAAAGGATTTGGTTTCCTTCAAGTTATCAGAAAAATGTAAACCGATAAAAATGGATTCCGTCGGTGTGGAATTTTCAAAAAAAACAAAAACAAAAACAAAATGTACGTAGATTTGGTTTGACTATTAAATAATAAAATATAAATTCATAAAGGTGAATGTTACCCGTTTAGTTGTAACACCGAAAACGAATCTAATTAATATATATACATTGTTCATGAATTATTTTGGAATCAGTTATTGTGATCTTATGCAAAATACAATTGTCTCTCCTATTTTGTTTCCTTCTAGGGTATAAAAATTAATCAAATTTCACTCCAATTAGTTCAAACCACAATGAATAAATTCAAAAAAAATCATGAACATTGATATACATATGGACTAAATTCATTTTCATTCAGTTACCGTTTTCGGAGTTTAAACCAAACATTCTCTCTCTCCTCTGAGGATAAGAGGCTAAAAGGAAGCTATTCCTAATCCCAAGGATAAGAGGCTAAAAGGAAGCTCCTATAAGACTATCCACATCCCACTATGTTTATAATCCTATTTATGCACTCTATTTGTATATTAAATCATGTATACCCTCCGTCTATATATCTTTTTTCTTACATCTCATGTTCCGTCTATAATATAATTGTACTCATTTTAGTCTGCCGTGTTTTCAATTTTTTAAAAGAAAAATTAAGAAAAGAGAGAGGGGAAAGATTTGATTCGTTAATTTGTGAAAGAGGTGGGCCTGATTCCTTTTGCACTCTGTCACAATTGGATCCAATTTTAAACAGAGTGAATTTTATTTTAACTCTTTTCACAGGAAGAATACAAGGGATGTGAAGATTATTTTGGATAAAAGTGTAAAATTTAACAATTTAGCTTGGGGACGTAGATAGTCCTAGGAGATGGACGAATTAATATTTAGACTTTTTGTGATGGACTACACGAAGTTAGATTTACTAATATTTATCTGACGTGCATTGTGATTGCGCGTCAGAATATTGGACAAACGCGCACTGCGATTGTGCATCATGCCACAATCACGACGAACATGGCGCCTTCGAGTTAGATAGGAAGTATGTGATAGTTCTTCTATTTTACTTGTATAAATATAATATGTTAATTTAATAATAAAATGTTATATTGTTAAATTTTGTATTAGCTATATATAGTTAAATTTAATTATATATAATGTTACATTGTCAAATTTAATAACGTATAATGTTATATTGTTAAATTTTACCTTATTTTAATAATATATACCATTTTGTAGTCAAATTTTAATTTAGTTATTAATATCAACACATAGTTATAATTTATAACAAATGTTTTATTATTAAATTTTATATTTAAAATAATAATGTCACGGTGATCAGAGTGTCATCTCTTCACAAATACATGTATCAACGAATATAATGTTGTGGAATGATGTCTTTTAGGTTTTAGCTCAATAAGTCCACTCCATCTAGTAAGTCCATATTAGGACAAGGGGCGGGTCTCACCTAGTCAACTTCTTCAACTGTTTTTTTACGTTTGAGGATCATAATTGTCTCACTAACGTCTTTTAAAAAGATCAACTTAAAGTTAGTTAAATCAAATGTATTGATAATGATATTGTCAATTTTCATACCTAACTCATCCATATACTCGTACCCCGACCGATGGATTAACAAGTCAAGAGATCTCCAATGAGGGGAGATCTAGTGTCGGGTGATCCACATGGTGGTGTGACAAGTACATCGACATGAAAATCAATCGGTACCTCAACATGCTACTCCACATGCATCTCAACGACCTCCTCCACAAGCACATCAACAACCTCTTTCGTACGGACCTTATTATTTATGTGTACCTCAGCAACCTCCAGTTACACCATATCCTCGTCATCATTATCAGACTCAATCCCATAAAGAACGCCTGGGAACGCATCCACTAGAACCACCGGTGACGGATCGAAAGAGGACGGTACGAGTGGTCGTGAAGGTTGTGATCGACTCTTGGCAACTCTGTTGCAGTCCAAATATGAGGTGTCAACAGTTGTTGTCCAAGCTTCCTACATGTGTATTTCCTTTGAAGATGAACATTAATGCTCGTTGACTCCGGTTGGTTGGATCATATGCTTTCTCTTGAAGACTTTTTTGTTTTCCGTCTTTTTAATGTATTTTTGTGTATTTCTTTTCTCCTCTATTTGTAGCCCTTCGTGACAGTTTGTTAGTCTGCCGATTTTTTTGACTTTTCGACCTACTAGACGGGGCGCCGTCTAATAGTTCAAACCACTTTCCATAAAAGATTTGATTGCGTTTTTTTAATAAAGTTTGAGGCACAGCCGTCAGACGCAATGCACATCAGACTTTCCTTTTTATTGTGTTGCGACTTTTACGTTTCCTTACAAGTATAACTTATTAAAATTTAACTTTTAAAAACACACTATCGAGACATATTCTATTAATGTTTTATAATTACAGAATTACAGATTAAAAAACAATAAAAAAAAAGTCCAGGTTATGTTTTTTTAAATAAATAACTACTTTTTCTTAAATTTCGTTGTTTAATAATCCACGTCTTGAGTTTTCTATTTAAAAAAAAAAAAGAATCAATGTATGGTTCAACTCGAAACCGAGCATCTCAATATCACACTAATCGCATTCAATTACGTCATTTATTTTTAAATCGCACTTAAATTTATAATTAAATCACCTCAATAATATTTGAAAATGACGTACTTATATTTTATTAATGATGTCACTGATTTAATATTAGTTTTCACCCCGTTTATTCATTCTAGCTTTTCTAATTTTTGTCTTACTTTTTTTTGAGGGACGTGTTATACACACGGAACTTAAATTTACATGGACAAAAATCAATCGCAAGGCGTCGACGCTCAATTTAAACACCGCGACTGGCGCTAGCGCCATTTTTTTATAACACTGGGCGCCGACGCCATCAGCCTGCGCCCAACATTTTTTATTTTTTTTGGAACCCTTGAAGTAAAGAATCAGTGTTTCCGAATAAATTTATTATCTGGGCGCCGGCGCCATTAGCCGGCGCCCAAATTATAAAAAATAAAAATATTTTTTTTATTTTTTTTTTTTGGAAAATTTTTTTTAAAAAAAAAAATTGGGCGCCGACTGATGGCGCCGGCGCCCACTGAGCGCTGTCGGATTGCGATTAAATTTGACGTTAGTAATTCAAACCCGGTGTATTTAGCTTTTTCGTTTTTTTTTTATCTTGGTAACCATGGGCTTTGGGTCATTGACTTAAATTTATTTATTATTAATGATTAATGATGTCATGGATTTAAATTTACTTATTTATTTAACATCTGAATTACGAGTCGTCACGTACGTGGTTGATGCTGATGGCTTCTATCAATTAATGTGATTATAAGCAAACCTATCTTTACATCCAATTAATCAACCATACATTTTGAGACAATGGAAAACGATTTATATTTTTTTATAACTAAATTTGGTCCTAGAATTTCTCCTCTAGAGATAATAAAGAACGTGAACATAAAAGTAAGTTCACCGGTTCACTTTAATTGGTCGCCACATAGATAAAGTGATGTGGTCATATACATTGTGTCCATTTGGTAAAGTAAGATTATGTAGATGAAGATGAGGATTAAGAGAAAATATTTAGACGAATAATTAAGGAGATAAAATTGATTGAGTGTTTGATAATATAAATATAATTTTGAGTAAAATTACGAAAAAGGTGTGTTAAAATTTTTCTAACTGGTGAAAAAAATGAAAAAAAGGAAGATGGGTAAAAATGAAATTTTAGTCTCAATAATCCTTAGAGCATGTACATTAGTAATTTTTTTAACCTAATTTGTAACCTTATTTTTTTTTTTTACCTTTTTTACCTTCTACATCATCTTAACAATCCAGTTTCTTAACTTTCTTTTTAAATAGAAAAAAAATAAAATAGAAATAGAAATATTATGATTGGTTGAATTATTATTTGTCATTAATCTTGAGGTAATCTAATGGGTGAAATTATTCTACACTCTCTCTCTCTCTCTCTTTGATTGTTAAGGGGTCGCTTCCACACAACCAAGACATGGTTTTTTAGCCAAAAAGTCACTTTTGTTAAAAAATTTAATGTATTTATTCTTAAAAACTACTATTGTGTTTGCTCTTATAATCCTTATAATTGAAGTTTTATAGGATTATAGAAGGATGAGTTGGCTAAGTAGACACTTTTTGTCTATTAGAGTATTAACTAGACCCTTTTTGTATCTTGTAGACAAACTAGGCCCCTCTCATTTATTAGTAAAGATTAATTGAAAGGGTTAATTAGTAATTTTAATTTAACTGAATCTAAGTCCAATTTAAATTGAAGATCAGTAGGCCCAATCCGAGTTACATAAGCCCGTGTCCAATCCGAGTTACATAAGTCGTCCAATTTGAGTTACATAAGCCAGCTCATTCGAGTTACACAATCTCTTACATAAGTCCATTACAAAATATTAATGTTGTAGCTAGTGAGTATCGAACTCTGGACGACAACCCCTCCCCCCACCCTTATACCAGCTGGACTAATTGAACTTCGTATATTATCTTGTTCATACACGGTATTAGTACATAATGTTTAATACACAATTTTAATACACAAGTTCAATTACACAATGTTAATACATAATTTTCATTTACACAAGCCCGTCTTTGTTTCAAGCCCATTCGAGTTACACAAGCCCAATTGTATATACAAAATATGTAGTCAATATCCCGCATTTATAAAATATGTAGTCAATATCCCGTATATATAAAACTCTAAGCCTTTTATGTAATTATAAAACCTATGCCAAAATTTGTAATTAACTTTGTAGGACCATTTTTGTAGATTTCTAAAAATGGGGTTAATTTTTGTAATTTAGCCAAATTTCACAAAAGTAAACCCTAACTTCCTGATGTGCTTCTTCTCCAATTTGCAACATCCGCAGTCCTTATCTCCGCACATATGCTCACTGCTCAAAGAATACGGTAACATATATCATACATCAAAATCTCTCAAGTGTTTGTTTGTGATTGACTGTTTGTATGCTATGCTAATATATATATATATATTTTGGATGCAGTCTGGCGTTTCGTTTTTGTTCATCAACATGGACAAGAAGGCGACATTAAACGTCTCCCTCACCAACGATCTTAGCCTAACACAGGCCCCCCAGGATGTCCTTACCAGATTCATAGGCTCCGCCGACAGGGAAGAGTACCACTTGACGCCACAGGACGGCAACATTCAGAGCGATGTCGTGCTTCTCAATGGGAAGCCCCTCAAGCCTTCTGCCCGTAGATTCGAGATCTCCGCCATGGAGCCTCTCTCGTCCCTGCCCATCAACCGCTGCTCATCAAACCTCGGGCTCACCGGGCAGGGACTCATTACCATCACCGGTGTGCCAGGCGCTTTAGCTATCCGTGAAACTCTGCTTCCGCTTGCTCGGGAAGGTATTGCGCTCTTCGGCGTGGCTGTCGTAGAAGGCGGTCAGTCCACCGCCCACTAACCTCCATCGTCTTCCTCCGCAAATCTGTCGCCTGATATGTTACGGTGACTTCTCATAACCCTAGCAGCCCTAATTTGCAGCTTGGGATGAAGGATGTTGAAGACGATCATATCTGGAATCGGGAAACCCTAACTGCTTCACATGGGATGATTTTATAGGCTTTATAAATTACGTTTTACTTTTATGCCCCTCTAATTATTTATTTATACATTTAAAATTTTAGCCTAAAAATAGAGGGGCCTAGTTAGTCGACACTAAACAAAAAGGGCCCTATTTCACCAATCTTCTCATTATAGAATTCTCATAATCTATTTTTTTAAAAAAAAATATTTTGGCCTATTAGGCCTTATTTAGTTTTGTGTTTAATAAGTGTACTCCGTAATTTTTTACCACTTAATTAACCATCTATTTTAATAAAAAAGAATAATAGATGTTTGTTAGTGTTATGTAAGTGTAAGTTTTAATTCTAAATTACTGAATTTTTTATTTTTTTTTATTTTTTTACCTTTTTTATTTTTATTTTTTATTTTTTTTATTTTCTGTAATGAATATACCAGAATTTTTTCATGCCAGAATTTCTCATATCAGAAGTTCATACTATAATTTTTTCATACCTGATGTTTTTCATACCAGAATTTTTGCATACCATAAATTTTTTCATATTCAAAATTTTATACCGGAATTTATAATACTCTTACCAAAAGCAAATGACTGAAATGGATGTGTACAAAAGCAAATGACTAAAATGGATAAATTAAACACGCCCTAATGAAGAAGCACAAAAGAATCGAATTTCACATAACGTTTACAAACTTATGAATGCAATCTTCCCAAGCATTTCCATCCGCTAAGTCACTCACAACCTCCCACAAACAGCTATTACACTTGAACCCAACTCCAAAACTCAGAAGATTGATTTGACAGCATACGTTTAACTAAATTTTGCACTTTGAATAGCAATTAGGATAATAATTGGATACACAACAAATCAGCATGAAAAGATCAGCATCACATGTAACACCCCAAGTTTTGGGAACTCGAAGCGCTACGGGTTAGGACCGCACAATGGGTCCCGACCCTCAAAGTAGCAACAACAAACGGATCTTACAACAAGGCACACACAAATGAAAATAAAACTCAATATAAAACCAAAGGTTTAAACCAAAAGAAAACACAAAACTCCACAGCCGGGTTCAAAACAAAAGGGAAACAACAACAAAACAAAAACCCGATCTCGTCCTATAAAGTACGGAATCCCCGGCTGACCACACCGTCCGGATCACTCAGCAGCATCCTGAACCTGCGGAACATCTACAACGACGGTATAAACCGTTAGCTAACATTCTAGGTATAAGCAAGAGCGTAAAGGCACAAACACACATAAGGTAAAATAAACATATAGCATGCTTGCACTCAACCGGTTATTATCTTTCATTAAGTTATTCAATACTAATTCAACTTATTTTGTCACACGAGAATCCTTTCGAAACTCGCCTCCGCTTCCGTCTACCAATAGGAATAGATCAGTACTATCCGTTACCTACGGGCCTGGCTTGCAAGAGCACATTCTAGTCTCCTGGAGAACTAGACAAGCGGTCACCGCCCGATTATGATGCACTTGGGCCAATTAGGGTTATAAAGGGTGGATCCTATTTCCGGTTATCCGTTATAAACATGATAAACAACACAAACAAGCCAATACAATCCAACTAATACGCGGAATGAAGCTAAGTAAGTCCAAGAGACTTACCTCACTCGAAGGTAACACAAGAGATCAACGAACAACTCAGAAAAAACTTCAGGAAGCTCAGTTTCCCTCATGAAAGGAGCAAGGAAAGCCTGTACGAACAAGCATCACGAATCAGGAACGAAACGGTTGCTATAAGTCTATGACTTCTAGTCTCAAAGATCTCTAAGAGATCAACACATGCTAAGGGCTCAACCTTAGTCTTACAACAACTCAGGGAACAAGGTACAACCATAAGGAACCAAGGAAGGGACGAGGAAAGGAAGGAAGGAAGCAACTCACCAAAGACGGGAGCTACTGTAGAGAAACCGCAGGGGCGGTTGGACAGAGGCGCAGGGGCGGATCTTCGTCAAAAGCTACTGTCGGGCTTCTCTTCGACAGATCTCACAGCAGGGGCAACCAAAGCTCGAACCTTTGGTTCCAACACGTCAAGACTCAACTCCAGAGAGCCTGAGAACAACGAAAGGTCAACAACGGAACACTCCACAAGAATCAAGGCTCATGCTTGATCATTGGAGAAGAAGAAAAGAAAGGAACGAAAGGAAGGAACCAAAACAGAAGGGAACGCATGCAGCGCTAAAGGAACGTGAGGAAGAACCAGAAAAAGATGCACTTACACATTCAGCGGGATTGTAGGAAGCAAAGGATGGTTGCATCTCTCTAGGGTTGAAGATGATAGCAAGGAACGGGAAAAAGGGGAGAAAGAAGAGAATATATAGGGACGGGCTGGAAAGAAAAGAAGGAAGGGCGTCTAGGGTTTAGAAAGAAGATAAGGAAACCGGCTCATAAGATAAAATATCGGATATTCTATCTATGGAAGAAAGATAAAACAACGAAAATAGATCGGCGCGATCTGTCGCAAAATCCGCAGGGGCGGATCTCACAGCCGCAGGGGAGCTACTACAGAGAAACCGCAGGGGCGGATCTCACAGCCGCAGGGGCGGCCTTCTTCACCGCAGGGGCGGTGAAGGAAAAACCTAGGATCTTACATCAGACCCTCCTAAAAAGAAGTTTCGTCCCGAAACTTGCAAAAGCCAAATGGTCACTGTTCGCTCCAAACGGTGTGTGCAAGCTTTAAATTTATAACCCTAGACTTAAGCTTAAAACAAGGATGCGAACCCGCAGTGTACGGGTCAATCGTAGTAAAAGCAAGAAAATTCCAGGGGTCGATCACAAGGACTTGGTGAAACAAAGTCAACACGGTATGCTACGTTAATTCTAACCACAAGAGCGATTAACACAATCAAAGATGAATAAGATGTCAAATAAGCAAACATGCAATTCTAGGGATTAAAGCATCTAGTTGTGGTTCCAACTCAAGATCTATAGATAAGCGGACAAAGCTGAGATTTTTGCGTGGGGAAGGTGTTGCTAAAGTGGAGTAGATCACCGGGTAAGTCTCACTACATACTAATCCTAAACCGTAACTCCTATTACCGGGTAAGTCTCAAGGAATCAAGATAAAGAACTATAACCTCAAACTAACACACCATCTAAGGGAATAGAATCAACCTTTACCGGGTAAGTCTCAGGCTAACTCACAAAGATGGGATGGAAGCACACTCAAACCCCAATAAAGGATAAACCTTTATTACCTATACTTATGATCGTTAATACACAAACTAAGGAATTACCGGGTAAGTCTCATCCTAAGCTTGCATTGAACCAGGAAGGTGAAATAAGAATAGGATTTAGCAAACTCTAACACTTAACTTTCTGTTTTAGGTCGGATAAGTCACCTCGGTCAGAAGAATTCCACCCCGGCCGAGATGTTCATCAACCGAACGAGATGCTTAGGGTTAAGGTTAAAGGCTCGAACTTTCAGGATCCTACTGGAATCTAAGATTATTCTATCATTGTTTTTCCCACAACCTTCAGCTAATTACCCTAGAATCACACAAGGAAATTAGCCACTCATTATCATAATGAAAGTATTAAAATATATGGGAAGAAGGTGAATATTTGAACAAGAAGAATTTAATGAAAAGACTTCAATAATGACTCAAATATCACAACAAAAGCGTTCCTTGGATAGCAATCCAACAAGACAAGACAATCAATGAGGGAATTGAAGACAATCTTACAAAACCCTTCAAAAAGCTATAAAAAGCTATGATCTTCAACCTTCCTTCAACCTTCAAAAAGGTTCTTCAACAACTCCCAAATTGGAGTGTACTGCGGCTGCTGCGTCGTATAAACCCTGATCGACGGTATAGCGTGATGATGGATTTGTGGAAATCCAACCCTTTTTATAGGAAAAATAAACCTCCAAAGATAATAAATCTTAAGAAGATATTATCCCATAAATATAGGTAAAATATATATTCTGCATATCTCCTTCCTTTCAGAAGTTCAGCCCAAAAATATAAGATCACTTTCCAAATTTAAAAGATCCCTTCCAAGAATAAAATATTCTCGCCGCGTCCTAGGTATTCGCCTCGGTCGAGTCGGCGTCTCTGGATCGCCTCGGTCGAGGTGAACCTCTGGTCAACCGAGGTGACTCAGAATGTGGAATCTCTCGAATCTGCTCCAAAGTGAATCTTTAATCCATGGCTATGCTTCCTGGATGTAGCTCCAAATGACTCTTGACTCCTTTTGCTCCTTTTTGATGCAAAACGTACCATATTACCTGCAATTACAACGAAACTAGGTGTAGACCTCGATTCTCGCAAAGGTAGATGAAATGGTAGTAAAATCACATAATGTACATACAAACATGCAGAATATGAAAGATAAAACGTCCAAACAAACCCCAAAATATAGACTATAATTCATGCTATCAAAATACCCCATACTTAGCCCTTGCTTGTCCCCAAGCAAGTTCCTCATATAAAAGACAAGATAGAATGGATTATAAGTCAAGAAAATCAATGAAAAGTTTTTCAAAAACATTTTATGGTGTGCAACTATCATAGATCACTCTAAGAGAATACTTCCTGGAATTAAAAACTCAATATGATCAAAACATTTTATAAATATAGAAAAGTTGTTCATCTTTGCATAAAATCATAGAATGCATAATAAATCATAATTATCAAAATTAATCATGTATAATCCAGTTTAAACCGCTAAGTCAATCAACAAGCTCAAGGTCTCAAGGGCTTTCCAAGAGAAAAGGTCAAGAAACGTGTAGGGTAGGGATGTATGTAAGGTAATGTGGTGCTAGAATCCGGGAAAAGGATGAACTTCACTTCACTTCAACTTGCAACATCTTCCACCAATAAGCTTTGCTTATCTCACACTTTTTCTTTTTTTTTTTTTTTACTTTACTTTTTGGGATGCATGGACAGAGGTGCACAATAACCGAAGCCTAGGAAATCTGCAATCATCAATTTCTCGAGATGCATCAAACCCTTGATGCACATACCATGACCCGTTAGGAATATCGCTCAATCCGACTTTGGCAAGACACAAACACCCGGCTATGTGAATGGTGCCGAGTTACTCATCTTCATGATTGACTTCCCCAAACCTAAAATTACTTTCTAACACTTCACTTCCAGCCCACTTCTCAACTTTAACTTGCTTTCACCACTTCGCTTGCTTCCAAATTCCCGGATAGGTAAAGGGAGGCAAAATGTATATGAGGGGCTAAGCATGATCAAGAAGAAGAAGAAGAAGAAAATGAATTGCCTTGGTCTTTCCAAGAAGAATGTGAGAGAACTTATCCTGCGGTGTCAACCTTCAAATTCAACATAATTTGGATAAAAACAAAGTATTAAACATGCTAATAATTTCAAACAAAGCATTTAGCAACTTAAACATATTATAAAACTTTTTCAAACACACAAAGAATTTAAAAGCAGTAGGTAAACAAAATCTTCACTGAGATCATATCCAGATAAGTAACACAAAAATCGTTTTCGAAAACTTTCTGTTACGCTACCTCGGTCGAGGTGTTTTTGGTTCAACCGAGGTGAAACACCTCGTTTCGCTAGAATCTCCCCGGTCGAGGTCAAAAATTTTTTTTAAAACCAAAATTTTTTTTTTTCTTTTCGGTTTGGTTTCGACGTTTTTCTCAATCAAATAATCTGTAGGTATGCATGTAATATCAGATAACCATATAAAGGCAAATGAAGCATAAATATGAAAATATCCGATGAATATAATACATCAAAAGGTATCGAATACATCAAGTAGTCACGTAGTCAAATAATACAGACAAATACCCCATACTTGAGACACACTGTCCCAGTGGGTATAATAAAAGTCTAAATGAAAGAGGATTCACCGGATAAAGAGCCGAACTGCATAAAAATATAATAAATAAAACCCTGCAGCTCCTCAGTAGTCCTGATCCGGTGGTGGTGGTGGTATGTAGGGGAACTGAGTCGGATCATAGGGATAGCCCATGACATGCTGGAACTGTAGCTGAGCCATCATGTGCTGATGATGCTGCCGCTCCTGCATCTCGCGGATGTCCAATGAAAGTGCAGCATATGAGTCGATAACCTGATCCGTCAGGTCATCGATCCGTCGGTGTGCAGCTCTGTCCCTAACTCCTCGCCTCCTGCGCCTAGCGGGCCTGACTGGAGAAGTCTCAGCTGGCGCCGGCTCAGTGTCCTCCTCATCCTCATCTAGATCAATAATGGGAGGCGCGCTCATCCCTGCTGTATCTGTCCCTGTGTCCATCGGGACGCCGCCTCCTCTCTCATCAACTGTCTCATCGTCGTCATCCTCATCCTCAGCCTCATCAGCCTCCTCTGCAGGGGCAGCTGCTCCCTCTCTGTAGTCCTCCATAAGTGGAGCCCATGCTGTCTGCCAGAAATGCGGATCGGAGACAGAGAACTGTGCAGACCATCTGATGCCCTGAGGTGCAGTCCGCTCCCAAGGCATGGCAACGTAGGGTGTAGTCAGCCCACGGGGAACTAAGATCCTCCGTGTAATCATCTCCTGCAATCCCAGCGGCTTCGGAGCCGCCGCCAATGTGCATACGCTGAGGTCCATCCCGTGGTAAGTGGCGATGTGGGTGACTAGACCTCCACAGCAAATATCTCCCTTCGCCTTGGCCTTGATCCTATGCAGATCCTCTGCTAGGAGCAAGCCAAAGTCTGGGAAGCCTCCTGTGACCATGCAATAGAGGCTGAAGAGCTCACCCTGTCTGATCTTCTGGGGCGTCTCAGTACGCGCCAGAAGTGTCTCACTGAAGATCCTGTGGGCAAGTCTGAAGGCTGGGTGAAAGATGACCTTCTCCTTGGAATCTCCAGGGCGCCATCTGTCTGCATGTGTAGTAATGTGGGCTATCTGTCCCCAGAACTCCCTAGCTACGGATCGGGAGGGGAAGTCTACAGCGGTGGGGGTAGGAAAGCCAAAGATCTCTCTCCAAATCTCTAAAGGAACTATGAAGTTCCGGCTCATCAACCGGTACTTCACAGATCGCTCTGTGGGAAGGTAGGAGAAGGAGCTAACAAACTCGAGTGTCGGCTCTATGTAAGTTGGGGCTCGGATCTCAGTAAACTGATCCAGCCCGACGGTAGCAATCATCCTCCTAAGGTCAACATCTAACCCTAGGCAGTCAAAAGCTGATACATCCAGAAATCGCGGTGCGATGACTGGACGCCCAGCTATCCTCTCATAGTCTACCCGGCATCTCTCGTGGATAACCGGGCGGTAGGGACGGGATGAGGAAGGAGAAGGGGAAGGGGAGGACCTATCTCTAAGGGCTAGCAATCTGTCAGAACTCATCTCTAATGCACACTGTCAGACTACCTCGGTCAACTGACAAATACCAAGAATCACCTCGACCGAGGTGCAGACGACTGGACCGAGGCGAAGACAGTTCGAATTTCACTCTCTGATTTTCAGTTCTTTTCCCCCTAAAATCACTACAAATGCTTCCTAAGGGGTACTTATGGATTTCCTCAACAGAATCAGGGGCAACCAAAGCCCAATACGCAGTAAACGAGTGAGTTAGGGTTTTCGAACGTTTTTACCTCGTTTCGGTCGAAACGCTCAAATTTCTTACAGATCTGTAGTTGCAATCGATCCTTCTACCCTTTAATTTCGGTTTGGAAGCAGAAATCGTCGGAAACGAGTGAGAAATGGGAGAGCGAGGTGCTGCTGTTCCGCCGCGGTCGAAATGGGTAAATAAAAAGTGAAAAGTAATTTTTCCCTTTTTTATACCGTTCCTGGATCTGCTGTCACCTCGGTCGAGATGGTCTCGACTGGACCGAGGTGATGTGGACCGAGGCGGTTCTGCAGAAACCCTAGTCGCCTCGGTTGCTTCAAGAATCAACTCGGTCGAGGTGTTCTGACAGTGACCGAGGTGCTTCTATCTTCTCAGATTCTCGAACTTCTGTCCTTCCAGATGTGCTCCTTCCTGTTGTCTGTCCAGAACGCCAAAAACAAAGCAAAGCAAAGCAAAAACAAAAACTATCTAAGCTAGACTAGAAAACGGGAAAGAAGAGCAATACCTTGGGTTGCCTCCCAAGAAGCGCTTGATTTAAGGTCGCTAGCTGGATCATAATGCGTCTCAAAGGAGGTAGATCGGCGCAACCTCCTCAACCGGCGTTTCCGGTTGGTACTTCTTAAGTCTATGACCGTTGACCTTGAAGTTTCCGCTAGTTTCGCCCCATATCTCAACTGCGCCATGAGGGAAAACATGTTTCACAACGTAAGGTCCGGTCCATCTAGATTTCAACTTACCTGGAAAAAGACGGAGGCGGGAGTTGAAGAGTAGAACTAAATCTCCCTCGTTAAGCTCCTTTGGAACGATACGCTTGTCATGCCATCTCTTCATCCTTTCCTTGTAGATTTTGGCATTCTCATAGGCGTTCAAACGCAGCTCCTCCAGCTCGTTAAGTTCCAATAGTCGCTTCTCGCCAGCATCTTTAATGTCAAAGTTCAACCATTTGATAGCCCAATAAGCTTTGTGCTCCAACTCCACGGGCAAGTGGCAAGACTTCCCATATACCAAATTATAAGGGGTGGTACCTATGGGAGTCTTGAATGCGGTCCTGTACGCCCAAAGAGCATCGTCTAATTTCATGGACCAATCCTTCCTCGTTCTAGAGACGGTCTTCTCCAAAATTGCCTTGATTTCTCTGTTCGAGATCTCGACCTGTCCACTAGTTTGAGGATGATAGGCGGTTGATACCTTGTGGGTTACCCCATACTTCGATAGAAGTGCTTTAAACTTCCGGTTGATGAAATGCGTTCCTCCATCGCTGATGATGATGCGTGGAGTTCCAAATCGTGGAAAGATAGTTCTATTCAAGAACTTCACAACCACCTTGGCGTCGTTAGTGGGAGAAGCAATGGCTTCAACCCATCTAGAGACGTAATCAACTGCAAGGAGAATGTAGAGGTTTCCTCCGGAGGATGGGAAAGGTCCCATGAAGTCAATCCCCCATACATCAAAGATTTCCACTTCTTGGATGTTGTTAAGTGGCATTTCGTTCCTCCTTGATAAGTTCCCTGTTCTTTGGCATGCATCACAAGAAACAACAAAAGATTGCACATCCTTAAATAATGTAGGCCAAAAGAAACCGGAACGTAATACCTTAGCGCATGTTTTGTCGGTGCTAGCATGCCCTCCGCAAGGAAGTGAATGGCAATGCCTTATGACGCTATTAACTTCATCTTCCGGAATGCACCTTCGAAGCATCCCATCCGGTCCGCGCTTGAATAGCAGCGGTTCATCCCAGTAGTAATGTCGTACTTCCTTGAAGAATCTCTTCTTTTGAGAGTACGTCAATCCGGGCGGTATTTCCTGGCAAACAAGATAATTCACAATATCAGCATACCAAGGACCTTTATTATCAGAAAGTTGGTGGAGGGAATGATCCGCCAACTGTGGGTGAATGTCAGAGAAGGGAGTAGAAAAAATGTTATTCTCGGCAATCTCAGTTGATATCGTCTCGCTGTCGACCTCGGTCGAGGCACAAAGGCGTTGACCGAGGTGTTCTTCAGACGCCTCGCTCTGTCCAGAAGGTGCCTCGGTCGAGGTACTGCTACTGGTTCCGAGGCTGGAAATCTTCGTTTCCTGGACTAGCTTCTCAGTTTTAGCTCCTGGATCCTCTTCCAGTGCCCTCAAGCTCTGTATATCTGCATCACAAGAAGCATCTATACCTTCCTCCATTAAACTGAAGCTAATAACTCTTTCGAGTGGATCGTTAGTAAGGATAGAGCTCACCAATTCTCTTGATTCTTCTTCATCGTAGATGTTGAAGATATCATCAGTTAGTTGCTCCCCTTTCATGGCTGCAAGTAGTGCGAACTCCACCTCATCGCCACCAACGTTGAATTTCAACTTGGCGTTCTTGCAATCCACATTGCAACCCGAAGTTGCTAGAAATGGCCTCCCGAGAATGATGGGAACAGGGTAATCTGCGGGAATGTCAAGTACGACAAAATCTATAGGTAGATAGAAGTTACCTAACCTGACCGGAACGTCCTCCAAAATGCCCACGGGATGGGTGATGGAGCGATCCGCCATGTAAAGTCGAAACTTGACCGGCTTGGGCTCTCCAAGACCGATCTTAGTGCATAGCTCCAGCGGGATGATGCTCACGCTGGCTCCTAGATCGCAAAGGGCTTCACAAGTGACATCCCCAACTTGAATGGGAATGCAAAATGAGCCGGGATCTCTCAATTTAGGTGGCATCTTCTCCTTCATGATCTTTATGAGTTCTGAAGATTTAGATGTCATCCTAACTTCACCAACATCCTCCAGCTTCCTCTTCCTTGATAAGATCTCTTTTAAGAACTTCCCATAGGCGGGCATACCTAGAATAGCATCAAGGAAAGGAATGTTAATATGTAGCTTATTCATCAAGTCAAGGAACTTACCAAAGTGCTTGTCTAGATGTGCTCTGGCTCTGGACTGAGGGAATGGAAGTGGTGGTTTATATGCAGGAGGTGGAACATAAGTTTCTGTCGTTCCTCCTGCTTTCTGTTGCTCTGCCTCGGTTGGCATCTCGGTCGAGGTGTTCTTCGACTGGATCTGGACCGAGGTGGTCTGCGTCGAGCGAGGTACTGGATCAGCAGTTTTGAGTCCACTCCTCGTCGTTATGGCCATACACTGGCCCTTAGGGTTAGTTTCCGTCTTTGCTGGAAGCTTCCCTGGATCTCTTGGTGCTTCATTCGCCCTATTAGCAAGTTGTTGTTCAAGGGACTTTTGGGCCCTCGAAAATGAAGTCATAGAATTCTCCATAGCGCCAAGCTTGATCAAGATTGCCTCCAGAACTGCGTCCTTCTTTTCCGGTTGAGACGAACTTGATCCTTGCCCTTGGCTTTTTAATGGAGTAGAAGAAGAAGAAGGAGAAGAGAGGAAAGGATTAGAGGAATCATTAGAGTTGGAGTTCGAATAATTGTTACCGAAATTTTGGTTATTCGCCCTCCAGTTGTTGCTGTTGGATCCCCTATTGTTGTTGTAGTTGTTGTTTCGGGGGCCGTTATTGTTGTTACGGTACCCGTTGTTGTTGTTGTTCCTTTGCCCTTGCTCTTCCTTCCTAGTTTGAGCCATCAAGAGCTCTTTTAATTCCTTCACGTCATTCTTCAATGACGAGAGTTGATTGTTGTTGGGTTGAGTCTCTTGAAAGTTGACTCTTTTAACTCCACCTTCGGCTCCTTGGTGGGTATACTTCTCCATGTGCAAGGCTTGCTTCTCAATGAAGTCCCATGCATCATCAACCGCCATGTCCATGAAGGTACCGGCGGAGAGTAGTTGGAGATTGAACTGGGTGTTTCCGTCCAGCCCTTTGAAGTAGATCTCCAACAACTCGATCTTTGGAATCCCATGATGTGGGCAATCCAAAAGAATATCCTTGAACCGCTCCCAAGATTTAGACAAGCTCTCCTTGTCCTTCATGATGAAAGCATTGATCTTCCCTCTCATTTCAGCAGTCTTTGAGGGTGGAAAGAATTTGGTCAGGAATTCTGTAGTCATCTCCTCCCATGTGCTAATTTTTCCTGGAGGAAGAGATTGATACCAAGTAAGAGCTCTATCTTTCAAAAAAAAGTAAAAAGGTCTTAGCTTGTAGTTGTTATTTTCGATTCTAGAAGGTCGCAAGGTCTCCATCAAGATCTCGTAGTTTTGAAGATGTTGATGCGGCGACTCCTTCTCTAGCCCTCCGAATTGACATTGGCGAATCATGGCTAGAACTTGCGGTCGAAGTTCGTAGTCATGATCCGCTGGATCTCCTAGGTTCACCCCTGGACGCCTCAGCTGCTGATTAGGGTCCATCCTTTGACCTAGGGTTTGCGGGATTCCTGCAAGAAGAACATCTCGGACTGGTATCCGAGGTGGATGTACATCGACCGGGGCGTCGGGTACTGGATTCTGCCTCGGTCGAGGATCAACTACTGGATCCTGCATCGGTCGAAGTAGAATCTGGTTCCGAATGGCTGCAATCTCAGCTTCGATTGCTGCAGTCCTGGCATGATTCTCTTCTTTCTCTTGCCTTAGCTCTTCTTTACTGAGACGTAGCAGCTCCTGCGTCTCTCTCAATTGGGCCGCAAGATCGTGATCGTCTTGTTGGGCCATTTTCGCTTCTCTTAAGCGTCGCTTGTATGTCTTTTCCGGTTCGGGATCGTAAGGAACGATTTCCTTCCCAGCGCGGGTTCTTCGCATATACCTATGAAAGAACCTGCAAAAGTCACTCAAGTAGAGTGGTTAGATGAAACGGGGCAAATGCCCCAAGAGCAAACCGTACCGGCTCGGTCTAGACCAAGTCCCCGGCAACGGCGCCAAAAACTTGTTCGCTCCAAACGGTGTGTGCAAGCTTTAAATTTATAACCCTAGACTTAAGCTTAAAACAAGGATGCGAACCCGCAGTGTACGGGTCAATCGTAGTAAAAGCAAGAAAATTCCAGGGGTCGATCACAGGGACTTGGTGAAACAAAGTCAACACGGTATGCTACGTTAATTCTAACCACAAGAGCGATTAACACAATCAAAGATGAATAAGATGTCAAATAAGCAAACATGCAATTCTAGGGATTAAAGCATCTAGTTGTGGTTCCAACTCAAGATCTATAGATAAGCGGACAAAGCTGAGATTTTTGCGTGGGGAAGGTGTTGCTAAAGTGGAGTAGATCACCGGGTAAGTCTCACTACACACTAATCCTAAACCGTAACTCCTATTACCGGGTAAGTCTCAAGGAATCAAGATAAAGAACTATAACCTCAAACTAACACACCATCTAAGGGAATAGAATCAACCTTTACCGGGTAAGTCTCAGGCTAACTCACAAAGATGGGATGGAAGCACACTCAAACCCCAATAAAGGATAAATCTTTATTACCTATACTTATGATCGTTAATACACAAACTAAGGAATTACCGGGTAAGTCTCATCCTAAGCTTGCATTGAACCAGGAAGGTGAAATAAGAATAGGATTTAGCAAACTCTAACACTTAACTTTCTGTTTTAGGTCGGATAAGTCACCTCGGTCAGAAGAATTCCACCCCGGCCGAGATGTTCATCAACCGAACGAGATGCTTAGGGTTAAGGTTAAAGGCTCGAACTTTCAGGATCCTACTGGAATCTAAGATTATTCTATCATTGTTTTTCCCACAACCTTCAGCTAATTACCCTAGAATCACACAAGGAAATTAGCCACTCATTATCATAATGAAAGTATTAAAATATATGGGAAGAAGGTGAATATTTGAACAAGAAGAATTTAATGAAAAGACTTCAATAATGACTCAAATATCACAACAAAAGCGTTCCTTGGATAGCAATCCAACAAGACAAGACAATCAATGAGGGAATTGAAGACAATCTTACAAAACCCTTCAAAAAGCTATAAAAAGCTATGATCTTCAACCTTCCTTCAACCTTCAAAAAGGTTCTTCAACAACTCCCAAATTGGAGTGTATTGCGGCTGCTGCGTCGTATAAACCCTGATCGACGGTATAGCGTGATGATGGATTTGTGGAAATCCAACCCTTTTTATAGGAAAAATAAACCTCCAAAGATAATAAATCTTAAGAAGATATTATCCCATAAATATAGGTAAAATATATATTCTGCATATCTCCTTCCTTCCAGAAGCTCAGCCCAAAAATATAAGATCACTTTCCAAATTTAAAAGATCCCTTCCAAGAATAAAATATTCTCGCCGCGTCCTAGGTATTCGCCTCGGTCGAGTCGGCGTCTCTGGATCGCCTCGGTCGAGGTGAACCTCTGGTCAACCGAGGTGACTCAGAATGTGGAATCTCTCGAATCTGCTCCAAAGTGAATCTTTAATCCATGGCTATACTTCCTGGATGTAGCTCCAAATGACTCTTGACTCCTTTTGCTCCTTTTTGATGCAAAACGTACCATATTACCTGCAATTACAACGAAACTAGGTGTAGACCTCGATTCTCGCAAAGGTAGATGAAATGGTAGTAAAATCACATAATGTACATACAAACATGCAGAATATGAAAGATAAAACGTCCAAACAAACCCCAAAATATAGACTATAATTCATGCTATCAGTCACAACAACACACAAAAACAGAACTGAGTTCATATATTCCCACTCGGGTCACGTAACATAAAACGTCACACAAAAGCGTTCACAACGCCACAAAGAAAAACCAAACAACCGACTAAGCTAAAGGTGCAACAAGCTTAGTGTAAAACTCCAGATGGTTCCTCTGGATACTATCCTCTGTCTCCCAAGTCGCCTCATCAACTCCTCGCATCGACCACTGTATCTTCATCATGGTATGTCCTTCGAACGCAAGCGTCTCGTACTACACTCTAAGACAGCCACCGGGTGCTCTACGAACGTGTGGTCTGGCTCGATCACTAGATCCTCATGACCGACGATGTGTCTCGGGTCAGGTATGTACTCCCGTAGCTGAGACACATGGAAAACTGGGTGAACACCCTCGAGTCTCGGTGGCAACGCAAGTCTGTATGCTGCCTCTCCAACTCGCTCAAGAATCTCGAACGGTCCAACATATCTGGGACTCAGCTTCCCCTTGACACCGAAACGTCTAACGCCTCGTGTCAGAGATACTCTCAACCAAACCTGAGCTCCAACTTTGAACTCCAGAAGTCTGCGCCTCTTATTTGTATAGGATTTCTGGCGACTCTGCGCTGCTAACATTCGCTCGCGGATCACTGCTACACGAGCCATGTCATCCTGTATCTGCTCAGGTGCTACCCCGCTAGCACTACTAGGCTCATCCCAACATAGCGGTGTACGACATCTCTGTCCATATAAAGCCTCATAAGGAGCCATCCTGATCGATGCGTGCCAACTGTTGTTGTACGAAAACTCCACTAAGGGAAGGTGATCTGCCACGCCTGTCCCTACTCTAACACGCAGGCTCTCAACATGTCCTCGAGAGTCTGGATGGTCCGCTCGGACTGACCATCGGTCCGAGAATGATAAGTTGTCGTAAATTGTAGACTCGTACCTAGGGCGGCATGAACTTGCTGCCAGAACCTCGAAGTGAACCGTCCGTCTCTGTCAGAGATAATAGTCCTAGGTACTCCATGAAGTCTCATTATCTGCCTCGTGAACTCCTCTGTCAATCGACTCATCGGCCACGTTTTCTTGATCGGAATGAAACGTGCGGTCTTCGTCAGTCGATCTACTATCACCCAAATAGCATCAAAACCACGACTCGGTCTCAAACCGGTCACAAAATCCATAGAGATGTCTTCCCACTTCCACTGAGGAACGGGGAGTGGGTGTAGCTCACCTCCGGGTCTATGATGCTTGATCTTGACCTGTTGACAGGTCGCACACTGAGCTACATATCTCGTCACATCTGGCTTCAGACCTCCCCACCAGAAAGAGCGTTTGATATCTTGATACATCTTACTCGCACCAGGGTGTACTGAGTAAGGTGAATAGTGAGCCTCCTGAAGGATCCATAGTCTCAACTCTCGATCCGACGGCACACAAACACGCTCCTGGCATCTCAAAACTCCGTCAGCACCAACTGTAAACTGTGGTACCTCTCCTCGAGACATCTGGTCTCGGATCTGGGAAACTTTCCTGTTTCTGTCGGATTTCGGCCAACAAATCAGGTACTATCTCCAAGGTGGACAACTGGTTGTCGGAATCTGGGAAGTAGATATCCATCTCTAGCCATGCCAAATCTCGTTGTAACTGTGGTTGAGTTGTCAACCTAGCGATCGCCATCTCCCGGGAAGTCTTCCTACTGAGAGCATCTGCTACCACATTAGCATTTCCCGGGTGGTATAAGATCTCAAGATCAAAGTCCTTGATCAACTCTAACTATCTACGCTGGCGGTTATTCAACTCCCGCTGAGTGAATATGTACTTCAAACTCTTATGGTTTGTGAAAATTTGACACGTGGCTCCGTACAAATAATGTCTCCAAATCTTCAAAGCATGAACAACAACAGCTAACTCAAGATCATGGGTAGGGTAATTCTCCTCGTACGTCTTCAACTGTCGAGACGCATAAGCGATCACCTTTCCCCTCTGCATCAAAACACATCCCAAGCCCAGCTTGGATGCGTCGTTGTAAACCACAAAATCCTCAATGCCCTATGGTTGAGCTAGGATAGGAGCAGAGGTCAACCTCTTCTTCATCTCCTCGAAGCTTTGTAGGCACGACTCGGACCATACGAACCTCGTAGACTTCTGCAACAAAGAAGTGAGTGGTCGGGCGATAACGGAAAAGCCCTCGACAAAACGCCGGTAGTAGCCCGCCAATCCTAAGAAGCTGCGGACCTCCTTGACGTTCTTAGGTGGCGGCCAAGATGCTACTGACTCGATCTTTGCCGGATCTACCTTGATCCATTCGGCTGAAACGATGTGACCAAGGACTGCTACCTCAGACATCCAAAACTCGCACTTAGAGAGCTTGGCATAAAGCTCTCTATCCTGTAAGACTTGAAGAACAATCCTCAAGTGTCCTGCATGCTCCTCCTTACTACGGGAGTAAACCAGAATGTCGTCGATGAAGACAACTACAAACTGGTCTAGGAAGTCGATGAAGATGTTGTTCATCAATTCCATGAAGACTGCGGATGCGTTCGTAAGCCCGAATGACATCACTACAAACTCGTAGTGTCCATATCTAGTCCGAAATGTTGTCTTAGCTACGTCCTGCTCTCTCATCCTCAGCAGGTGATATCCAGATCTCATATCGATCTTCGAAAACACTGCAGCTCCATGCAGCTGATCCAAAAGATCGTCGATACGGGGCAATGGGTACTTGTTCTTGATCGTCACCTTGTTCAGCTCCCAATAGTCGATACATAACCTCATTGACCCATCTTTCTTCCTGACGAAGAGAACTGGTGCACCCCAAGGAGATACACTAGGGCGGATGAAGCCCTTCTCTGCTAACTCCTCGATCTGCTTCTTCAACTCAAGCATCTCGATAGGCGCCATACGATAAGGAGCTTTAGAGATCGGTCTCGTACCGGGCTCTAGATCAATGCCAAAATCTACACTCCTTTGTGGAGGTAAACCTGATGGCTCTCCAAAGACGTCAGCAAACTCGCAAGCTACTGGAATCTCCTCCAAAGTTGGACTAGTACTATCCTTCATGGCATAACACTAAAAAGCCTCACATCCTTGACTGATAAGTCTCGTAGCTCAAACTGCACTGATGACGGTACTAGTCTTCCCGAGATCCCATCCTCGGAAGATCTCAACATGGCCTGCATCTGTAGTTACTGTCACTGTCCTCTTGCCGATGTCTAGAACTGCTCGATGTCGATCCATCCAATCCATGCCCAGAATAACTTCTTCATGTACTAAGTACATGACGAAGAAGTTAGCTGGCCAATCGCGACCTCCCAACCGAATAGGGCAATCGCGAACCTCTCGAGTACCTTGAATCTTACTACCATCGGGTAATCCTATAAAGAAGGGTCTACCCTCTACCGTAACTAAGGCCAATCTATCTACGCAAGCATCAAATATAAAAGAATGCGTAGCACTAGTATCGAAAAGAACTCTGACAGGAAAACCATTAATGTGAATGGTACCTGTAGCTACTGGCGTTGTCGGCTCTACAACACTCCTCAACTCATACACCCTGGCTGGTGCATCTCTGGTGTTTGCAGATCCACCAACACGTCCTCTACCTCTCCCCTGTCCCGGAGTGGAACCTTGAGGAGCGGCAGAACCTGAAACTCTCTGCTGCTGCTGCTGGTACTGAGATCTCTGTCCTCCTCCAGCAACACTGGCAGGTGAAGAACCCTCCTGAGATAGTGTCTTGCCCTGACGGCAAAACGCAACTCTGTGTCCGGGCTTTCCACAAGAAAAGCAAGTCACTGCTGGCTTCTTGCAGTCAGCTTGGATGTGTCCAGCTACTCCGCAGTTATGACATTGCCGTCCTCTGTCAGAACTCTGCTGGAAACTAGAACGTCCAGGCGTCTGACTACGCCCAAAACCAGTTGCTCCAGCTCCAACACTTGTTGATCCAGTCTTCTGTGTCTTCTCAGGACCTCCTGTTTGAGAAGCTCTCCTCTGACCCGGTCGGTCTCTCTCATAGGCAGAAGCTCTATCCTGATAGTCCGTCAAAGACTCACAACGGAATCCAGTAAGATAAGAGTGTGTCGATTCTCTCAACCTCCGAGAGAAAAGGTAAACATGTTGATCCTCCGGTGGTGCGGACGGACCTAGCAATGCCAACTCATCCTGAAACTTGAGGATGATCTCAGCAATAGGCAAATCCTCAAATCCAGCCTCAAGGAAATCCTGAAGACGGTCTCTCCTCATGGCTACAGGGCAATAGCGATCCCTGATCAATGTCTTCATCTACTCATAACTGATGACCTTGTCGCGAATTGTCCTCCACCAAGAATGAGCCTGATCCTTCAGCAACGTCTGTGCTATGTTGACTCGACGTCCCTCGGGGCAACCGATAGCTTCCATAGCAGAATCAACCTGTCCTAGTCACTGCTCCACCTCCAAGCCAGTCCTTCCCACGAAGACGAGAACCTTTAGTTGATCAAAAGCCTTCAACCAACTCTCAGGCTTCGGCTCTTTTGCCTCAGCCGGCGCTCTAACAACCTCAACAACTCTAGCAGGCGGGGCAACAACTTGTGTAACTCTCTGTGAAACCTCAGCTGATCTCGCAGGAACTGGCGGCACTGGTGCTGGTCCTCCATTCCTGATGGCCTTCTCAACCCTCTGCACATAGTCGCAAAATGCAGAAGCTCCGATAGACACTCGTGCGGACTCTGTTGATGGCGCTCTATGTGCTTCAGACCTAGCAGCGGTCCCATTTCTAGCCTCAGGAACAATGCTCTCGGCAACCTCTTCAGCAAACGCCTCGGCGATAGGCGGATCAGCAACTGGGGCATGGCCCCGACCTCTAGCTAGTGGAGGTCTTCCTGCACGTCCTCGTCCACGGACGGTAGGTGGAAGTGGTGGTCGACCCCTTCCTCGCCCCATAGCAGATGTAGCTCTAGTACGCACCATCTACTATAAGGATAAATATATAATACTATATATATATATATATAGATATAAGGACACGCTACAGCTAAAGCGTAATCCAAGAAAAGCACATATAAAGGCCACATATAAGAAACTACACTGCTGAGATCCGCGGAGGTAGTGGTGGTCGCCCGTACATCTATGCCAGACCGAAAGGTTAAAACGAAAATCTCTTTTTTTAAAACGTTAAACCTCTTGCGGGTTCTATTTATTTATCCATCCGACCTGAAGAAGATTTCGAGTGCCATTGTTGCCAACCTAGAGCTCTGATATCATATTGTAACACCCCAAGTTTTGGGAACTCGAAACGCTACGAGCTAGGACCGCACAATGGGTCCCGACCCTCAAAGTAGCAACTACAAACGGATCTTACAACAAGGCACAGACGAATGAAAACAAAACTCAATATAAAACCAAAGGTTTAAACTAAAAGAAAACACAAAACTCCACAGCCGGGTTCAAAACAAAAGGGAAACAACAACAAAACAAAACCCCGATCCCGTCCTATAAAGTACGGAAACCCCGGCTGACCACACCGTCCGGATCACTCAGCAGCATCCTGAACCTGCGGAACATCTACATCGACGGTATAAACCGTTAGCTAACATTCTAGGTATAAGCAAGAGTGTAAAGGCACAAACACACATAAGGTAAAATAAACATATAGCATGCTTGCACTCAACCGGTTATTATCTTTCATTAAGTTATTCAATACTAATTCAACTTATTTTGTCACACGAGAATCCTTTCGAAACTCGCCTCCGCTTCCGTCTACCAATAGGAATAGATCAGTACTATCCGTTACCTACGGGCCTGGGTTGCAAGAGCACATTCTAGTCTCCTGGAGAACTAGAAAAGCGGTCACCGCCCGGTTATAATGCACTTGGGCCAATTAGGGTTATAAAGGGTGAATCCTATTTTCGGTTATCCGTTATAAACATGATAAACAACACAAACAAGTCAATACAATCCACCTAATACGCGGAATGAAGCTAAGTAAGTCCAAGATACTTACCTCACACGAAGGTAACACAAGAGATCAACGAACAACTCAGAAAACACTTAAGGAAGCTCAGTTTCCCTCAGGAAAGGAGCAAGGAAAGCCTGTACGAACAAGCATCACGAACCAGGAACGAAACGGTTGCTAGAAGTCTATGACTTCTAGTCTCAAAGATCTCTAAGAGATCAACACATGCTAAGGGCTCAACCTTAGTCTTACAACAACTCAGGGAACAAGGTACAACCATAAGGAACCAAGGAAGGGACGAGGAAAGGAAGGATGGAAGCAACTCACCAAAGACGGGAGCTACTGCAGAGAAACCGTAGGGGCAGTTGGACAGAGGCGCAGGGGCGGCTGAACAGAGGCGCAGGGGCAGATCTTCGTCATAAGCTATTGTCGGGCTTCTCTTCGACAGATCTCACAGCAGGGGCAACCAAAGCTCGAACCTTTGGTTCCAACACGTCAAGACTCAACTCCAGAGAGCCTGAGAACAACGAAAGGTCAACAACGGAACACTCCACAAGAATCAAGGCTCATGCTTGATCATTGGAGAAGAAGAAAAGAAAGGAACGAAAGGAAGGAACCAAAACAGAAGGGAACGCATGCAGCGCTAAAGGAATGTGAGGAAGAACCAGAAAAGATACACTTACACGTTCAACGGGATTGCAAGAAGCAAAGGACGGCTGCAACTCTCTAGGGTTGAAGATGATAGCAAGGAACGGGAAAAAGGGGAGAAAGAAGAGAATATATAGGGACGGGCTAGAAAGAAAAGAAGGAAGGGCGTCTAGGGTTTAGAAAGAAGATAAGGAAACCGGCCCATAAGATAAAATATCGGATATTCTATCTATGGAAGAAAGATAAAACAACGAAAATAGATCGGCGCGATCTGTCGCACGATCCGCAGGGGCGGATCTCACAGCCGCAGGGGAGCTACTGCAGAGAAACCGCATGGGCGGATCTCACAGCCGCAGGGGCGGCTGGCCGCGGGGGCGGTGAAGGAAAAACCTAGGATCTTACATCACAAACATTATGCCAAGAATCCAGTACAAATTCCTCCATCTTATCAATGCAATTTGCCGAATACCCAACCAAATGTATGTAAAGTTTCAACTGAAATAAGAGAATACAAGACAAAAAGAGGAAAAATTGATAGTATTGTGGGCAAGCCCTTGAGCAACAACTTTGAGTTTATCAAGAGAAAGGGATGGATTCCGGGTTTGCTACGGAAGTCAATCTACACTCTCGACATGGTACATACCAAAGAAGGATGTCGTTACTGAAATGTACGGAGGTGATGATGAACAAATGGAGAAGATCAGGAAGACAGATTGATTCAAGCCCGGCATAGCATTTGCAGGCACTTTTGAGAAGGCGAGTGTAAGAGACATACCAACGGAGTTTAAGAAGGACGAAGGCGAGGGGGAGAGATCCAGAAGAAGGAGTGAAGAAAAGGGAGAACCAGGTGAGGGAGAGAGCCAGAGAACGGCGATAGGGTTAGGGTTTGAAAGCTTTTAACAGTAAAAATAGGAGGGGCACATTTACTAAATTAAATTATAGCATAGGCGTAGTTAGTATAACGAAAATTGAAAAAGTCTAATTTAATTAATTAGTCTTTCTTTTAATCTTCATAATTTATCCTCTTTATTCTCTTTCATTCTTTTACCAAACGAGATTCCGGGAAGTATTTTTCCCTTTTCATTCTCATAATCTTAATCCTTTAATTTATCCAATTACCAAACGGAAATATTATTGAAAAAAAATGATGTCCACGGGTTTGTTTTAAACGGTTTTCATTTAACATTTGTTGTGATATTTCTTAATATGTTACCAACAATAGTATATTCATATATGTAATTACATTTCATTTTTTTTAATATTTGTTTAAAACATAACTTTTAAATACATCTCTACTTAATCAGTTTAAAATAAGTATTATTATCATTTTTTTAAAAATATTATATAAGGATTTTATTTTAGTAAATATAAAAAAAGAATAAACACCTCATTTTAAGTTTTGATATGTCAACCAACTACCTATTTAACCTATTCCCTCTTGTCTGCAATAATTGACATTAGAGCTTTAAAATTTTGGTTCATAATATAGACATTATAAGTGTTAATAATGCTTAAACCTTCCACAAATAAAATTTATCTACTTTTCATTTACTATTTGTATTTTTTAAACACTATTCCCTCTTTTTTCATACAACTTTTCACATTCTACAATTATTTTTATACAAATTTTTTAAATTATTATACATCAATAAATATTATACCTTTTACTTTTAGTTTTCTTAATATGAGTGTTTTTACTCAAATGCCAACTATTGAGAAACGGATGGAGTATTTAATAAGCTTCAGATACCATAATCTCCGGTTTCAACTCCAATAAGGTTGATGTTCCCAAACGTACCTAAATCATATTTTTCTTTAGTTGATTCCATAAAATCTGGACACTAGTTTAAATAGTTAATATAATTATGAACAAATATCGTTTTGATACACTATTTTTTACAATATAATAATTTATTTTATTATGTTTTTTACATTCTTTTCAGGTGAAGTTAATATGTTTTTCCACGAAAATCAGGAACAAAATTATCTTACATAAATGTAGTTCTCTACACTATATATAACTTTCACAATTATTTTTATTTACATGGTCATATCTATTTACCGCAATATATTATTTTTCTCTCAAATTTCATGCGTAAAAGTTTTAGACAAAATAAATTATAATATTGGGATAGAGTGGGTCAATCAGGAGACCTGAAGTTAGATGCCCCATTTGAGAAGCAACTTATGGAAGCTGATGGAGCTTATGAAAGCTGAAATTTATACTGTACAAATTTATTATATGTTTGGGATTGTTAGCTTATGAAAGCTTATGAAGTTTATGCAAGCTTATGAAATGGTGATTTCAATAAGCTTCCCATGACAAGTTTATAGGAGTTTATGTAAATTTTAATTCTACAAATACCCTTTTATTATAATTTCCCACACTACACATTATAATATAATATATAAATGTTCAATTAATAAATCCATAAACTAAGTTTTATTAATTATTTTCAGCTTAAAATTTTATAAGTTTAAATATTCAATTTTTTTCAATAAAGATAAAATTGAAATACACATTAATATAATATTTTATTATCTATTATAATAATTTTGTTTTTGGTGGTAATTTTTAATAAATATTTACCAAAAAGACATGAATTACACTATTAATTATTTTTAGCTTAAAATTTATAAATTTAAAATTTTGAATTTTCTTTAACAAAATTAAGATTTAACTATATAACTTTTAATTATCTATTAGTACTAATAATGTATTTTTTACAATAATCTCTATTAATACTTACCAAAGTCACTATTAATTATTTTTAAGCTTAAAATTTTATAAATCTAAAAATTCGAATTTTATTTAATAAAACTAAAATCTAACTACAAATTAGACATTATAATATAATTTTTAATTATCTATTAGTACTAATAATGTTTCCGACAATAATCTCTATTAAATATTTACCAAAAAGACATATAAATTACACTATTAATTATTTTTCATCTTAAAATTTTATAAAGTTTAAAATTCAAATTTTGTTTAACAAAAATAATATTTAACTATATAATTTGTATTATCTATTAGTACTAATAGATAATACATTTTTGAATTTTGTTAAAAAAACGAAATAATTAAATATTTTCCTTAATGTTCAAATAAATATTTTTTTTCATTTATTTCATTTCAGATTTATTTATAACTAGTTCCCTATTAATTATTTTAGTGTTTCAAGTCAAATTACATTTTTGAATTTTGTTAAGAAAACAAAATTATCAACTATTAAATAATTATTTCATGATATTTATTCCAATATAACATCTTTTAAATAAATATTTCTATCACAATAAAAAATAACAACTATATACTACTAATGAAGCCCTTTTCGGTAATTTTACATTTCAATCAGCTTCAGTCAGCTCGTACTTCCCAAACGCTATACTTAGAGGTGAGCATGAGACGGGACGGGATAGGGGTCGTCCCGCGTCCCGTCCCGCAAGTTATTTGCGAGACAGAATGGGACAAATCCCGCGCAAATTATGCACCGATTATATTCAATATGTATGCTTGTTTTCTCTCATGTTTAAAGACAGAAATGATCGGGGGAAAAAACTCGATACCTAATTATCGATTCATGACGCTTAAATTTGTAGTTAATGCATTGAAAACAAATTCAAATTACATCAAAGTGTCTTACCGATTCACATTCAAAAAATAACAACAAATAATTTACAAAAAATTACATTTATTTAACTATCGATTACAATTGTGGGAATCCACAAATACAAGGGCGATGGAACAAACTAGAGCAAGGGCGGCGATGGAACGGACTAGAGCAAGGGCGGCGTTGGAATGAAACAGAGTAAGACGGCGAACGGACTAAATCAAGGGAGAGCATAACATCTAGTATTTTAGATCCAACCAAATGAGTAGTAAAGAATGAGTGAATGACTGATGAAAAATTATCGAACTAATAATTTTGAAAATATAAAAATATTTTTAAAAACTTATAATTTATGTATGATATTTATCTATATAATATATATGAAAATATAAAAGTATTATTTATTTATAAATGCGGGACGGGATGGGATACACATTTTTTTTTCTAAATCCCGCCGGGATCGGGACGGGACCGGAATGGGACGGGATTAAGCGGGATTCATGCCCACTCCTAGCTATACTAGCTTATTACAATTAATAATCAGCTACTTCAACTACTTATTTCAGTTTCAGCTTTAATCAACTTCTGTTTCCCAAACAAACACAGAATAGGATAATGGGATAAAAAATTTACACTATCATAAAATTGATACGACAAATACCCATATGGTTAATGTGGAAAGTATAACTTATCTGAAGTAACTTATAAAAAGTAAATTAGGTAGACATTAAAATCCATTAGAAGTAATACAATGTGTTTGATTTGATTTAACTTACATAAATAGGTTATAACCAAATTTGTCAAAAAAAATAGGAATTATCACTAATAACATGAGCATAAAATATTACATACATTCATTGAACGTATTTTCATGATTTATGGTAAGTTGAATTTCTGAGTAAGTTAATTACCGCGAACAAACGTGGTAATTGAAAAAACTTACTAGAAAAGTGTAACTTTTTGGTAAGTAAACTCAGATCTACCACATGAGATCTGATTGGTAGTCGTTGCAAAAAAATTGTTATACCAACTGTTATCGAAGTTTCTTAGAATAACACCGAGCTTTCACTTATAACTGTTATTATATTAATCGATGGATATGAGTCAAAACTCGTAACACTAAGGTTTGTTAGGTATAGTGAGTTTTTTGTGTATACTTAGATTTCGATGTGAAAATTTTTAAAAAAAAATTTGTAAAGTGTGAAATATAATTTAAAAAAATTAATTTGTGTTTGGGAAAAAAATTGATTCTAAGTAGGTTTTTAGAGACGGTATGCCAAATTTTTTTTAAAAAAGCCAAAATTATATAAATAATTCAAATTGTTTTTTGTGACAAAACTATAAATTTCATAATCTAACCATAAAGTTTAAAAAAATGTCATGTATCATTATTATCTTTTCAAACAATCTACGTGGAATGGCCTAAGTTTTCAGCCTAAAATCTAACCATATCATGTTAGATTAAGGTTCGTTGCAAACTTGGGTATATGTATTGTGCCCGTGACAAAATTGTTGGGCATATACTATGGTTTGAAGTTTGTATGGGAGAGTGGTATTCGGGTTCTGATTCTAGAACCAGACTCTAATCTGACTAATACTCTTCCAGGCAAAAAGACCCCTAGGTGTCATCCTCTTGCAAGTCTGGTATCTAAATGTCAAGACTTCATCAGAAGGGACTGGAATATCCAGTTCCGGCATGCCATCCGCGAAGCGAATAATGTTGCGTACTTCTTAGCGAACTTTTTTTTTTCAGTTTCCTCATTGGGGTTAATGTATTGCGTGACCCTCCCAAGGGTATAGTGGATCTTTAGCATAGTGATGATAAGGGGTCGGGCTATCTCCGTGTGCGTACTACTTAGTCTGTTGTCATATATAATAAGCGCGACTAGATGCGACGGAGACCACCGACTCTCCTTTCTAAAAAAACAATTGGTATTTGTACATGGTATCTTATTTTCCGTGTGCATTTTAATGAAAAATGTAGTATAGACTATATCACTTACATTATAAAACATATACGTCAATCTAAACCACCAAAGATTCAGTGTTGTTAACCAACTCTTCTCGAACTATGTCCCCTTGTAAATCGCTACTCTTTAAACCATCAAAGTTGAACACTTTCTTATATCACGATACCCGTGTGCTACAACTTCGTCTTCTCTGTTTTGATGTTGTCTTTGTTGGCGGTTTGAGTGTTTGTCGAGAAGGGGGTGTGGATTGTGATCGACTCCTGACGGCTCTATAGTAGTCCAAATCTGAGGTGTCCACAACTGTTCCTCAGACTTCCTACATGTGTACTTCCTTCAAAGATGAATGTTCAAGCTCGTTGCTTCCGAGTAACTGGATAATTCTGCTTTCCCCTGGAGACGTTTTGTGTTATCTTTTTCTCCTTTGTCGTGGTCTTTCATGACGGTTAGTCCCCGTCTACCAATCATTTTCGGCCTTTCAATCCAATAGTGGACGCGCCCAGTGGCGGCCGCAGGATTTTAAAAGGGAGGGGCGAAGTTTTATTTTCGATAAATATATCTAGGAAAATAAAATAGCGATAAAAACAAAGTCAATATGTCATTTACTTACAATAAACAAAAATACAAAAAAAAAACATTACATTTAAAGGCGCGGTCGTGGACCGCGCCTAAAAAAAATTTTTTAAAAAAATAGCTGCCCTATAGGCGCGTCTATAACCGCGCATCTTTAGTTTTTTTTCTTTAAAAAACGTTACACTATAGCCGCCGTCTAGGACCGCACCTCTATTTGTGTTTTTATTATCTTTGTCCTAGACAACGCGTTTTACAAATAATAGTGCGGTCTAAGACTGCGCTTCTACTTCAAACAACAAATCTCGTGCATTTTGGTGAATTATTTCACTCCGAGCCTAAAACGGAAACTTCTTTTGAAGTTTCGTTTACTTCGGCGAAACATCCAAAACAACATTTAAATATAACACAAGAATATTTATATTTAAAAAATTAATAAATCGTAGAAATTTTTTTTATAAACGAGAAGCCACAACCCATTTTGAAACGATTTTTTTTCAAAATTTTTTTTTTTATTTTTTTATTTTTTTCGGAGGGTGGGGCGGCTGCCCCACCCTGCCCCCCCTAAGGGCCGCCCCTGGACGCGCCGTCTATGAAATTGAACCGCTTTTCATTATAAAAAAAAATACATACACGTCAATCCAAACACACATTAAGTGTTCCAAGGGACTTATTGAATTATATCCTTCTGTCATTCCTAAACTAAAATTTTAAGGAACAAAAAAAAGTAATTCAAGAGGTTATATAAGCCTTCAAAATGTCTATCAAAACTAACTAACAAATGGTAATTATATTTTTCCTTTTAACGTTAATTTATGGATGATCGAAACACACATTCCGAAAAAATTATAAATTTTAAAGGCACCATCCGAAAACTGAATTTTTTTTGGACATAATCCAAAAAAGTCTAAAAATACAGGACACCGCCTAAATTTTCCAAAAAGAAAAAGCAATAAAGAGCGGCGAACAATTAGGTTTTTAAGTATTTTTCATTAATTGATAAGTCATTTTCACATTATGTAAATGGATGTCCACCACAAATTTGTGTGATTTTCTTCTTATTCTTCTTCTTCTTCTTCTTATATTCCATTACTTGATAAGTCATTTTCATGTAATGCAAATGGATGAATGACATTAAGCAATGACGCGGGGATTACGTGTCATCGTATTTTAGATATGTCCACATATTTTCTTTATTCTTCTCTAAATTACGCACTAGAACTGCGTATTTTACAAAAAACAACCGGTTATGTCGCATTAGAAGTTGTTTTGGATTAAATCACACACACAAGAGATCGCATTTGAAGCCGTTTTGGAGCCGGTTGGAAGCCGAAAAAAGTGCAATTCCGCATATGTGTCCCAAAACCAAAATTATCTACACAATTTCGCACTTGATGTCACGAAACAAAGATTGTGCATAAGTTTGATTTCCATCTTTGTAACCCTCTTACGGTTTCTTCTTCACCACCTCTCACTTCCTTTTTGCCCGATTTGGCTTCGCTTTTGACTTCTTGCCCGATTCCCGTCTTCTTGCCCTTCAAATTTGACTTCTTCTCGTTCCTCCTAGTTCCGATTTGAATTCTTCTTGATTCTAGTCTTATACCCATTCGGTTTCATTTTTACTTTTTTTGAGTGGTCTTCTTCCCATTCGGTTATACTTCCTGAAACTCATAAATTCTTCTTCCCTAATTAAGCTTTTCTTCTCCTAATGGAAAACCACTGACTTGAAACCTTGACCTATAACCGGAACACATGATTTACAAATCTGAATCAAATTAGCTCCGATTCCGGTGATGAAAGATGGTGACAAGCATAGAATATACGTTGACCCAGTTTGGTAACGTAAGATTACGTAGATGAAGATGAGAATGAAGAGAATTATTTAGACGACGAATTAAGGGGATTAAATTGTTTAAGATGATGAGTATGAAATTAAGTGAAATGAGTGTTTGGTAAAATTAATACAATTGTGGGTAAATTTACGAAAAAGTACGTATTAAATTTTTTTTATAGATGAAAGAGTTGAAAAAAATGAGGGGTAAAAGTGAGATTTAATCCTCAATGATCTTCATAATCCTTATAATCCAAGTTTTGCACGATTACAAAATTCTCATAATCTAATTTCCTTAATCTCCATAATCTAACCCAATCTCCTTAATTCCCTTACCACACGAGATTACAAGAATTACATAATCTAACTCAATCTCCTTAATTCCCTTACCAAACGAGATTACGAGAATTATTTATTTCTTTTAATTCTCATAATCTTAATCTTCTTAATTTACATACTTACCAAACGGGGTCATAGTGTAGAGAACTACAATTATGTAAGATAAATTTGTTCATGATTTTCGTGAGAAAACATATTAACTTCACCTAAAAAAGAATGCAAAAACATAATAAAATAAATTAATGCATTGTAAAAAATAGTGTATCAAAACGATATTTGTTCATAATTATATTTACTATTTAAACTAGTGTCCACATTTTATGAAATAAACTAAAAAAAATATGATTTAGGGTACGTTTGGAAACATCAACCTTATTGGAGTTGAAACCGAAGATTATGGTATCCGAAGCTTATTAAATACTCCATCCGTTTCTCAATAGTTGGCATTAGACTAAAAACCACTCATATTAAGAAAACTAAAAGTAAAAGGTATAATATTTATTGATGCATAATAATTTAAAAAACTGTATAAAAACAATTGTAGAATGAGAAAAGTTTTATGAAAAAAGAGGGAATAGTATTTAAATACAAATAGTATATGAAAAGTAGATAAATTTTATTTATGGAAGGTTTAAGCATTAATAACATTTATATTGTCTATTTTATGAACCAAAATTTTAAAGCTCTAATGTCAATTATTGAAAACAAGAGGGATATGTTAAATAGGTAGTTGGTTGACATATTAAAACTTAAAATGAGGTGTTTATTCATTTTTTTATTTACTAAAATAAAATCCTTATATAATATTTTTTTTTAAAAATGATAATAATACTTATTTTAAATTGATTAAGTAGAGATGTTTTTACAATTTATGTTTAGAAAAAAAAAATTTAAATGAAATGTAGCTACATATGTGAATATAATATTGTTAACCGGTTAAAAAAATGTCACAACAAATGTTAAATGAAAATCGTTTAAAACAAACAGGTGGACATCATTTTTTCAAAAAGGTTTAACTATTCATTAATTGTATGACATTTATTGTAATATTATTGGATAAAATGTGAAGTTATGTTTCATTGTTGGATAAATTGTGGAACTATGGCTATTTATGATAATGTAAAAACAAATTTTGTGAAATTGAGAGATGAATTGTGATAGAATCGGTTAATACTTATCAAAACATCAAATACAATCTCACGAGATAAAACAACTACATGGTTACAAACCGACTCATGTAGCATGTGATAGGACATACTATATGATAATACCCATCATTGTTGAACGAATAAGCTATTTATGATTGTACTAACGTAAAAAAAAGTCGCAATTTGAGGACACCCATTTTTATTTTTTGTTTCAAAAAAAAAAAAAAATTCAGCGCCAACGTTCAAAAATATATCGAAAATTTTGCTTTACGGTAGCATGACGCCGGTACATGATTGTGTATTAGTGGTATACGATGTGTTTTAGAGGGTGTTTGAATAATACAATAAACATTTAAATACGGGAAGTAGGTTGATAATGAATTTTATTTATAAACTAGTTAATAGTCCGTGTCTTGCACGTGTATTTGTTAATAAATAATTTGAAACTTGTGCTTGATATAAACCAAAAAAATACCGTCAACGTATATAATTGACTCGATATAAAGACATACGAAAAAAATTATCTTTTTATTTTTAATAACATAGATATCATTCAAATTTTTATGACATAATGAACCGATGACATAAAACTATTAATCTATCATTGATACTTGATTGTGTTGAAACCCTTTAGAATCAAATAATTATGAGAACACATTAAGGGGACCTTGACAATGAAAAAAATTAGTTTTCAAGATGAAGCGATTGAATGTTTAACCTTTAATAACGAAAAATATTTATACCTATAGGAACGTGAGAGATTGATAAATCCACCACGACTAGGTGATCCATATAATGGAAAGTTAAAGAGTGAGTTGATTAAGTAGATACTTTAGGTACCTTTTGTGTTTATATTAACAAAGTAGGCACCCTAAATTATGATGAAAAAGATTTAATCCAAAATTATAATAGAAATTACCATGTAAGTCAACATTCTCTCCTATCTCATTTAATTATTTTCCTAATTAAAGATATAAAGAAATATGTTGTTACGTCAAATAAGGAATGAGATAATAATTGATCCTAAAATCTCTCCCTAATTAATATTCTAATTAAAGATTTAAATAAATCTTCTCCCTAATTATTTATTTATCATAATTAAAGAAATATGTTGTTATTAATTTCGTGATTATGTACATATGCTGATACATAATTCCAATGTAGTTGAGACGTGATATTTCCGTGATGAATACATAATTTTTGCGACTTTTTACATAATGATTACGTTTATGTAGTACAAGTATCTGTCATTTTGACAATGTTTGGTTACACAAATTCGTCATTTACACAAGGTTTGGTTATACAAGTCTTTTATGTATTAACATTGTGTAATTGAATATGTATGCCCAACGCATTTTATGTAGTTAATATTTGTGTTTTACGTTATAAAATTGCTTATCGGAAAAGTTTTATTTGTAATTATCCACAAATTTTATCATTTTTATTAAAAATTTAAGTTAAAATAGAACTTTTCAGCAAGATTATTATTGATCAATCTTTGGATAGGATCTAATTGTTTTTTTTAGCAATCTTGATATATGGCGATACCCTATTAAAGTATAGTCTGATTTTTAAGCTCAATATTGTGTAATTAATAATTTTAAAGTTCATTACAGCGTAATTTATCCCATGTGACACTTGTAACGAAACGTTTAACGTTACATAAAATGTTTTATTTGATCTAGAATGTTACAACATTGCATAGATTTTACAGTTGAAGATCCAAAGAGATGCTATTTAGTGCAAACCCGAACCAACTCATTCACAAATTCATCCAACTCCGTAACAGAGCTCCCGCCATCTCTAACCGCCTCAAACGCCTTCTCCTTCAGCTCTTTAGCCCTCCGCTTTTGGGCCGCATTCAGGCCCATCGCGTCTTTAATGACCCGGCCCAATTCATCCGGATCCGGTACCGTTTCGGGTCCCTCACAAGCATGAACGCCCACTCCTAAATCGTCCACCAGTATCCTAGCGTTGACATACTGGTCAGCTTCCATAGGCCACGCCACTATCATCACTCCGGCCACCACGCTTTCGAGCGCCGAGTTCCACCCGCAGTGACTCAGAAACCCGCCCACGGCCCGGTGTCCAAGTATCTCCACCTGCGGGGCCCACCTCCTGACCACTAACCCCTTCCCTGCTACTCGCTCTTCCAATCCGTCTAGCTCCGGTTCACCCCGGACCACCCAAATAAACCGGGTTTGGCTCTTCTCCAATGCCAGACCTAGCGCCTGTAATTGGGACTCCGACAGCCATTTTTGACTCCCGAATGAAACGTATAATACGGATCCGGCAGGACAATCGTCGAGCCAGGTTAACACCGGGTCGCAGCTACCCTCCTGATCCGAGTTGACCCGGAATAGACTGAGCGGGCCGACGCCGTGAACTCTCCGGTGAACGGTCAGCTTCCTGAAATGATCCAAGTAGTGGCCTTCGAGAGCACGAAAGGAATTGAAAACGCAACCCCAACTGGACATATTCGCAAGCAGTCCCTCTTTGAAAGAACGAGAATCGGGATCGGATTCGTTGTAAAACCTGAAAACTGAAGGAAGATGCTCCTCCTTGAAAGCCGGGGAATTGGGCAGGTCGGTAAATTCAACGGAATGGAGGGCCTTGAACCTGGCGATGTCGGAGAAGAGAATGGAGAAGATGGAGCAAAGGAAGGCTCCGGAGGAGAAGAAGGCGATCCTGGGAATCCCGAGCTGTGTGGCGAGGCTGTGAGTCCAGCCGAGGAAGAAATCGGAGATGATAGCGTGAGGGGGAGAAGGATGCGAGTTGAACCAGTCGGAGATGGGGCCGGCAAGCTTACTAAGGGCGGAGACTAAAGGAAAGTTTCCGCGGTTGCCGATGTCTCTGATATTCTCAACGCCGACGGGAAGCTTGGGGTGTGGAGGAAGGGAGAGGACTAGCGTTTGGATTGAAGGATGGGCGGTGAGAATTGGAGTTAAAATTGGGAGGTTTTTGGGGGTTACTAAGATAGTGATTCTGAGACCACGGATTGCGAGCTGGTTGGTGAGATCAAGGAGAGGGAGCATGTGACCTTGTGCCGGGTGAGGGAAGACCAAGATGTGGGTGGCGGTGGACATGGCGGAGGAAGCGGAGTGGACCGTTCGATGCGGGAAGTGGAAGTGAAGTTAGTATGGGGTGTGAAGGGGAAATTTTTAGGTAAGACGCAGAGCTTACCTCAGATAGAAAAATCTGGAATGTATTTCGTCCATGTAATGGCAGAATATGAAAAGGCCCGTAAAGTACATTGTAATTTAAGGAGTTTTATTTATTTATTTATTATTATTATTATTATTATTATTATTATTATTATTATTATTATTATTTTTTTATTATTATTATTATTATTATTATTATTATTATTATTATTATTATAATAAAAACCAAAGGTAAAACACATTACAAGCCGTTGGATGGGAGACGACTAACAAGCTGGGCTCCACATCCCTTCTGAATGGTAAACGCAATCCTAGTCAGAACAAAACAAGAACTCCTACTATATCCGGGCAACTCTTTAGCAACCGAGCCCAACCTTTTAAGAAGTTCCACCGCGTCATCACCCAAGTCGCCAAACGTGGAAAAGGAAAAGGGAAGAAAGTGATACCCCATGGAGCTACAAACATCAGCATACTTCTTCCTCTTGTTATCAGCAGCAACCCTCACAGCTTTACCCGGAATGAAGTTAGACAGACCAGGCGAAGAGAAAGGAGATGTACCAGTGATGTCAACACAAGTGTCTTTGCCTTGAAACCAATTATATAAAAGGATGTCTGCCGGGCGCAGCTCCCCACCTCTATCATCAACCATACCAGTATGGACCTCTTTCCGGACAGAGATCCCAATCTTAAGACACTCATCAAAAAAAGCATCACGCACCATGTTATGCCGATGCTTAATACCAACCTGTGCAGCACAAGCAAGAGCATGGTCACCCCAAGCGTCCAAAATGCCCTTCTCACAAGCTGGGCACTTGGAGCCCTCCCTAAACATCTCAATGCCCAAGCGATACTTAAGGACCGTTCGGAAAGTAGCCGGGTTCATAACTTGACCAATACCAGAAATCGGGACCGCTTTAAGCCAATGCTGAGCCAAGGGTAACCTCAAGTTTTCCACAACGGCCTTCTGCCTAACCGTAAGGTCAAAGTCCCTCAGAAAACCCTTAAACACGATATTGTAATAACATCCAGCCAATTTCTTCATTAAATGGGGGGTTGGACGTATCACAGTCATATCCAAGTTGTAGTTTTTACAGAAGTTGACCCAACAAGCAGCAGCCGACTCAAAAGCGGCACCATCACCTAAAACACCAGAAAACCTCAATATCTGATCCTACAAGCTACGGGTCTGAGATCTCGAAGCCAGAAAAGCAAAATGCAAAGTATCGGCACATGACAAAAGACCAAGCCCTCCGTCACTAATCGGCAAAGTGGAAAGCCGCCATTGAAGGGGGCCAAATCCAGCCCCCCCAGCAGTGACAATATGCTCAACAGAACAACGAAGGGCATGATCAAAGACCCCCATAGCCTCGGAGAAATGAGAAGGGTGAGCAGTCCGCATAGCAAAGTAAAGACGGGACACGCCGGAACAAGCCCGAAGAAGCAGAAGCTCACATTGAGGGTCTCCCAACCTCATAATGGCCTCCATCAAGGACTTGGTTTTCGCAACTCTCATCAAAGCAACCCGAGAGCAGAAGGCCGGGTCAAGGCTAACAGCACCACCTAACAACCTAACCCCATCAAGCGGTCTAGCAATAAGCTCAGGAAAAACACCGGGCTCATAACTACGCGGATCAACCTTCGGCCAAAAGATCTCCGTTTTACCAATATTAAGGTACAAACCAAGTGTGGGCCCATCCGACCTGATGATGTCAAGCGCCTTACTGACCATCAGGGTATCACCAATCAACGTCCCATCATCAAGGTACCAAGCATTAAGCTTTAACCGGCAACAATCCGAAATTTTTCGGATAAGGGGATGAAGGACCAACGAGAAAAGCAACGGGCCAAGAGGGTCTCCCTGTTGAACACCCTTACAAGAATAAAGGACATGCTCTCCATAATACAGACGTACAGGGCGGGCATAACAGAACTCAACCCAAGGAGAAATGGCGGGGCAAACCTGTTGGACCTGAGAAATCATAGAAGTGCGATCCACGAGATTAAAAGCATTCTTGAAATCGACCAGAAGCATGGAAATACTGTCATCTTCACCCTGAGATTCCATTAACCGATTGACCACATGCAAAACAGCCTCCCCGCCGCCCGACACCCCAACCCCGAACTGAGCGTCCTCAAAATAAGGTCCAAGGGACTTACCGATAACAGAAGCCGCAACTTTAGATACAATACGCCTCCAAATAGAGCCAACAGCAATAGGGCGAATCCCGCCTCCCGGTTTAAGGAGAGGCGTAAGAGGAGCACTAGCAATATACTCACTAAGAGTGTTCGGGCAACAACCCCTAAGGAAAAGGTTAACAACCCCAGAAACCGACTCAACCAGATCATCAGCAATAGCAACAGCCCCACCACCAAGAGCATCTAACAAGTGTTGGGCCCGCAAACCATCCCTACCACAGGAGGTGCCTTTAGGGAAACTCCTGATCCTATCAAGGACTAAACTCTTATTATTATTATTATTATTATTATTATTATTATTATTATTATTATTATTATTATTATTATTATAAAGGTGGATATATAATATCAAGGAAACACATTACACGACGTTGAATGAGAGCCGGCTAATAAGTTGAGCTCTGCATCCTTTTTGAATGGTAAACACAATCTTAGTTAAAATAAAGCAAGTACTTCTACTATATTCGGGGAGATCTTTAGCAATCAAGCTCAATCTTTTAAGTAGTTTCACCGCGTCATTATTCAAATCACCAAACGTGAAAAAGGAAAGGGGAGAAAATGATATCCTTTGGGCTACAAACGTCAACATACTTCTTTCTCTTGTTATCAACAGCGACCCTCACAACTTTACTTGAGATGAAGCTAGATAAGCTGGATGAAGAGAAATGAGAGGTACCAGTGATGTCGACACATGTGTCTTTGCCCTAAAATCAATTATAGAAAAGGATGTCGGCGAGTCGGAGCTCCCCACCATTGCCATTAACCATACTAGTAGGGACTTCCTTCCGAACATAAATCCCAATCTTGAGACACTCATCAAAAATGACATCACGTACCATGTTATGCCGGTGCTTAATGGCAACTTGTGCAGCACAAGCGAGAGCATGGTTACCCCAAGCGTCCAAAATGCGCTTCTCACATGCAGGACACTTGGAACCCTCTCTAAACATCTCGATACCCAGACGATACTTAAAGACAGTCCGAAAGATGCTCGGATCCATAACCCGACCAATACCAGAAACCGTGACCACTTTAAGCCATTGCTGAGTCAGAGGTAACCTCAGGTTTTCAACTAAGGCCTTCTGCCTAATCGAAAGGTCAATGTCCCGCAAAAAACACTTATTCACGATATTGTAATAGCATCCAACCAATATCTTCATTAAATGGGGGGTTGAGCATATCACACTCATATCCAGGTCGTAATCTTTACAGAAGTTGACCCAACTAGCAATAGCCGACTCAAAAGCAACACCATCGCTTGAAATACCAAAAATTCTCAAGATCTGATCTTGCAAGCCACGGGTCTGAGATCTCGATGCCAAGAAGGCAAAATGCAGTGTATCAGCACAAGAGAGAATGTCAAGCCCTCCGTCACTAATCGGCAAAGTAGAAAGACGCCACTTATCAATAAGAGAGGGGAGTAGTCCGCATTGCGAAGTAAAGATGGGACACCTTGAAGAACCGTATATGTGAATGATAAGGATATAAATACTCTAGAAGGGGGGTTGAATAGAGTATGAGAACTTTTCGCAAAACTTATATCAAGGCTTTGAAACTGATTTCAAGTCCTTGAAGTCGATTTGTGCGTCTAGTGACAAAACTGGTTGTCAAGGCTTTGAAAAGGATTTCAAGGTCTTGACTTCGAAACCTACAAAGCAACGTTAGTCACAATATACACGATAGAAAATGCGGAATGAAAAGATCGACACGGTGAGATGTTTACGAAGTTAAGCTCTAACGGCCTACGTCTCCGTTCTAGGGTTTCTTTACCTGTAGGATCTAACTATCTATTATCTACTCAAAAAGTCCTAGATACAACCTAGAAGAAATCCTCTTCTTCTCTCACTGTAGTCAATGCTACGATCTAGTCCAACTCTAACCTAACAATAATAGCCTAGTTACTTCGCAAAGTAACCCACACTCGAGTATAACACTCTCTAGGTATGCCAATGAAGCTCTAGTGTTTTTCTCACTCTAGGGATGTAAACGTTTGTAAGCTAAGAGGAAGAAAAACTTTTGGAACAAATGAAGATGTTTTGAGACTTAGATGTTTCCGTGTAAGCTTGTTGTAGTTCTCTTCAATCGCCATTTTCATTTATAGTCTTCTATGGAGAACTCTTCTAGTCGTTGTAAAATGACTGTTGTGATGTTCTTCTTTCTCCATGTAAAACGGTGTTTGGTTGAGATGAAGTAGATGTTGTAAGATCTTCTATCTTCTTCATCTACTTCTTCTCTTTGACGCACGTTGAGGATCTTCATCTTCGAGATCTTCTCCTTGAAGAAGCCGTTGAAGGTTTTTGTCGTTGAAGCCCTTAGTTCACGCACCGAGATCTTCTAAGCCGTTGAAGATCTTTGTTGTTGAAGACTTCTCTCTTGAGGGCCGTTGAAGATATTCCTTGGAAAGATCTTTGTGTGGGATCCGTTGGAAAGATCTTCTCTTATCCTCTTGCGTCGGTTGTTAAGATCTTTGCGAGATCTTGTTGTTGTGACCGAGATCTTTTCTTCAAATCCGTTGAAGATCTTGTTGTTGGGTTGACCGAGATCTTCTCTCAAAATATTGTTTGAAGATCTTCTTGTTATCCTTGGTAGATATTCTTGTGTTGGTTACTGAGATATTTATATCTCATATTTGAAAAGCCTTCAGCCGGATCTTCTTTTGTATCGCATTTCAAGGCCTCCGCGTTTATCCTTTGTACTGCTTTCTAAGGCCTCCGCGTTTGTCCTTTGTACTGTTTTCCAAGGCCTCCGTGTTTATCCTTTGTAATGTGTTTCAAGGCATGCGTTCTTCCTTTGAAATACTTTTCAAGGCCTGCACCTGCGTTCTTCCTTTGAAATACTTTTCAATGCCTACACACATTAAACAAACACAAAACCAAAACATGCAGTCTAGAAATACAATCGATATTTGTTAGTTTATAAAAACCGCTCATAAAATTAAGTCTTCCATCATCCACATAGATAATTTATAATCAAGGTGGAGTTATCACACCCCTAAACAGGCCCAAAGAAGCAATAACTCGCATTGAGGGTCCCCCAATCTCATAATGGCTTGCATCAAGGACTTGGTTTTCTCAACCCTCATCAAAGCCACCCGAGAACAAAAGGCCGGGTCAAGGCTAACAGGACCACCCAAAAGCTTGACACCATCCAGCGACCTAGCAATATGCTCAGGGAAAACACCCAACTCACTACTGCGCGGATCAACCATTGACCAAAAGATCTCCGTTTATACCGATATTAAGGTGAAGGCCTAAAGCCGGGCCATTCGCCATGATGATGTCAAGCGCCTTACTCACCATCAAGGTATCACCAATCAAGGTCCCATCGTCGAGATACCACACATTAAGCTTCAGTTGGCAACATTCCGAAAATTTTTCGGATAAGGGGATGAAGAACAAGCGAGAAAAGTAACGGGTCGAGAGGGTCCCCTTGTTGAACCCCTTGGCAAATATACATGACATGCTCCCCATAATAAAGGTGGATAGGTCAAGCATAACAAAACTAAACCTAAGAAGAGATAACAGGGCACAACTAACAGACTTGAGAAATCATAGCACTACGGTCAACCAAATTAAAAGCATTTTTGAAATTAACCAGAAGCATGGAAAGACTATCATCCTCTCCCTGAGATTCCACTAACTGATTGACCGCATGCAAAACCGCTTCACCACCACCACACACACCAACCCCAAACTGAGCACCCTCAAAATAAGGTCCAAGGGACTTACCGATAGTAGATGCAACAACTTTAGAAATCAGACGCTCTAAATATATCCAACTGCGATGGGGCGAATACCTCCTCCCGGTTTAAGGAGAGGCGTGAGTGAGACTCTCGCAATGTATTCGCTAAGGGAAGCCAGACAACATCCACAAGAACAGGTTGACAACACCAGAAACCGACTAAATCAGCTCGTCAGCAATAGCAACGACACCACCATCAAAGGCATCCAATAAATGTTGGGCACGCAAGTCATCCCTACCACATGAGGTACCCTTAGGAAAACTCCTAATCCTATCAAGTACCAAACTCCTGTTAACTTGCAAAGCAACTCCAGAGCTGACCACCAGAGGCAAGGAAGGTGGTGGGAAAACAAGGTGCACATCTAAAAGTCCAAGAAAGTCTCCTCAGACGGGGGAGCAATACCCAAGGACGTGAGAATACGGATAACATCCAAAAAATGACCACCACTGACTTTTCTTTTACATTGCCTCATATTAACCTCTTCTTGGCTAAAGTCCGCATCCAAAGGTCGGGAATCAAACTCAAAAGACAACTCATCAATAAGGCAACTAATGTCTCCAGGCTCCTTCCACAACTGAATAGCTCTACCGATATTCTCAGTTTGCAAACTTCGCTTCAAACCGACCGGTTTTTGGAACAAGACTTGGGTTTGTACCGATGAAGGATACACCGAGGTAAAATAAGGAGGCAAACCCACATGGACAAACAAGAGGGATCAGAAAGAACACAACCGCCCTAGGGATCGGCAACCCCACACACGAGAGGAGAATGAAGAAACTGACCTGGGGAGAATGGGGCACCGCCGATGCCGGAAAGGGACGGACACCATGCCAAAGAGGAGTCCCAGGGGATCGCCGGCCGCCGGGCACAGAGCGCAACCGCCCTAGAGATTGGCAACCCCACGCACGAGGTTCATGGTAGGTGAAAAAGCCGGTTCGCCTTCCGAGAGAATTCCAAATTGCAGATCTATTATTATTATTATTATTATTATTATTATTATTATTATTATTATTATTAGTAGTAGTAGTAGTAGTAGTGTGGTTTTAAATGTTATCGATAAATTTTCGTTTTTGATTTTTCGTTAACTCATTTTTATTAAATTTTTTTTTACAAAGTTATAATCAGACATTGGGTGTGTTAACATAGTGGACGCTAAATAAGTGGAAATAATTTCTCTTTTTTGCAAGATTTTAGCGAACAAGGTTTGCGATTCTAACGAAAAGGGTTTACGAGATTCTAGGAAAAGGGGTTTGCGATTCGTTAGTTCAAAGATTATGGCGAAAAGGTTTTGTGATTCGTTAGTTCAAATTTAAATAGGACCGTGAGAAATAGAAGGAATAAAAACATTAACAAAAGAACATTAACAAAATTATTTGTTTTTATTAAAATTACCTGTTTTCATTTAAGAACCTATCAATAATAAATAGAAAAATTTTCTAAAAATACCAATATACAGTTGGAAATTGTAAAAGTAACCACCAAACTTTTCAGTTTTAATCACTCACATTATTGTATAATTTTCTTGTTATCTAGTTGCAATAAAATTGTGTGGAACCAAAATCTCTATTTAATATTGACAAAACATTAAAAATGATTTATATTAGAGATGATGCCTTTTTTTTTTCTTTTTTTTTTTTGTAATTTTACATTCATATCAACTTCAATAAGATCGTATTTCTAAAACGTTCAACAAGGTTATCAAAATAAACTAGCCCGTTCAATCAACTACTTTTTTCTAGGGGTGGGCACAAATCCCGCCAACATTGGTCCCGTCCCGATCCGGCGGATTTCATTCAAAATTAGAAATCCCGTCCCAAACCCGTCCCGTCAAAAACTATACAGGACAGGATATGGGTCTTAACTACTTCATCCCACTAGACCTTTCTCGTTCGGTATATAATAAATTTTTAATTTAAATAAAAAATAAATACAAATAAAATCCCTAAGCATTAGTGATATACTGATATACTTATATAGTTATGTTTATATATTAAAAAAATAAACCATGTATGTCAAACCGTTAAAATCGACAAGGGCCCAAATTCATTTAGATGTGTTTTTATTATATATATTTAGAAATTTTAATGTAAATTGTAATATATTATTATATATTTTTGAAAACTTCAATGTTTTTGCGTTTGAAGTCGAATATATACGGATATTTTGTGGATAACACGTAAAATTTAATCACAATAAATAAATTAGTGGGAAAGTGGGATTGAGCCCGTTCTGTCCCGATCCCAGCCGAAATGGGACTAGGATGAGCTCAATCTCATCTCATTCCAACCCCTACTTATTTCAAATATTCAATCAGCTTCAACTACAATAAACTCGTGGTTCCCAAACAAACCCTTAGTTTCACTTTTAACTTATTCTTTCTTCCCTTATCTCTTTCACTTTTTTCATTGCTATGTACTTCATTTATTTGAAGTCTGATATTATAACACCCACAAAATTATCATTTTGTATCATTTGAATTGGGTTATGATTAATTTATAAGGAATTGAGTTGCTACACATGTCTACAAGAATTCATCTTTTTTACTGGTTGAGTGAGAACAAAAAACTCTAAAGTTAAGTGTTGAGACAATTTTAGGATGAGTAACCTCATGAGAAGTTTCTACACAAGCATGATTGACATGAGAACAACGTTTCTTAGACCTCGGGTCTTATAGATATGGTATCAGAGCATGTCCTGTTGTGATTCTAATTCTTGTATTAAGCCTTGTAACATGGGACTTCGAGTATAAATCTAGCATGTTATACGTTGATCTTGATAGAGTCATGTAATTAGGAGTCATATTATAGTTTGCCATGTTATATGTCTTGATGCCTCCTAGAATCTAATGTTGCCACTTAGGAAACTAAGTAAGGTAGCTTAGTGACTAGTACGGTGCTGAGATTATAACATAAGGTAGCCTATTATATGATTAGAAGGTATTATGTTGTATATGATATGTGTGATTTGTATGTGTATATCCTGCATGGTCTTATTTGGGCTTGACGGCCCACTATCTCCTTGTATCCGTTATGAGGCCAACTGAAGAATGATGGGATGCTCACTTGAAAGGTTGAAGGTCCGGCTTAGGATTACTAACACGTTTTGCAAAATGCGTCGTTCAACTTAAATGGAGCCTGAGTATATAAGCTTGCTAATGCAGCTTCCGAAAACCCTAATCTCGCAGCTCGTTGTGTCGGCTCATAAGAGAAAGAGAGAATAGAGAGGGAAGAAGAACAAATAGTCCAAATCTTGCTCGAAGAAAGAAGGATATGAAGTTGGAAGAGGAAGTAGAAGAGAAGTTGAGAGATCTGTCATCTCTTAGATCTCTTCTAACCATCGCTACGTTGTCTTGCGATTGTGACGAAGATCAATATCAGATCTTCGTCTAGGTGCCTTCAAGGGGGCTTTTTTTATTCTTGCTTCTCTTATCTCCTTTGGTCTTTCTGGTTACTGTCTTTGCTATATCATTAGAGTGCTAGTGTCTCAAAGTTTTGTATTTGTAACCTTGTTCTTGGATACCTAGTAAAATCGGGACCGGATCTCCCTTCTTGAGGTCCCGCAGATGTGGGGAAACCCTGAACTGCGTTACCAATCGATTGTGTTCATATTGTGTGTTTCTTTAGTTGGTTCTACGACTAAGTATCTTTGAAAACTTAGAATATAGTTTTACATGTCCGATTCGGATATGTTTTACTGACTTATGGGATTAGCTAAAAGAGAATGGGATGCAAAATCCCTCAACAATTTGTGTTTGTGAATTAGTTATAAGAGAATGAGATGCAAAACCTGACAAAAAAGAAAAAATTGTGGGTGAGCTATAAAGAGAGTGAGACGTTTGACCCGAGAAAAAAAGTGTCAATTGTTACATAGTGCAAGAAGTTAACACTTGAGGGGAATATTTAGATGATATGGTTGTTCCACATCGATAAACACACGATGTTGTGAGACTAACATATAAGCTTCATGTATTACTTATCCAATTGTCGATTGAATTTAGGATGAAACCCGTAGCTTGTTTGCGTGGCTCACTGGACGTGCACCCTCTATGTCAGTTGACCCGTCGTTTTGGTAATGCTTTGGAGTAGGGATCTTGTTCTACTACGAGATAGTTTCTATTTTAGAAGAGTACTATTCATCAAACTTCTTGTGCCTACACTCCTCATCAAAATTGAGGTAGTAGAGAGTAAAAATAGACATCATTTGAAAACATCTAGAGTTTATCTATTTTAGTCTCAATTGCCCTGGAATAATATGTCTTGATAGCAACACACTTGTTCAATCATTTTACAAGGAAATTGCTTCATAACACACCTCTTTCTCACACAAGATACATCATCGTCATTATGAACCGACTCAAATTTACCACTCTTTTATACCTCTTAAAACATTAATTTTTCTCTTAATTTAGTTTAATTAAGCTTAATTATAACGCGGATAGGATTGTAATATCACAAAGAATATCATACTCTAACTCAGTTATGTTTTGGGATCATGTGCATGGCAGTATTAGTGAAATATCTCGACTGCCCCATTATTCATGGAAATGCCAACAATGAAACTTTTGAAGAAGTTGTGACTAAACCTAAATAACAATTGAAAAAAATGAGAAGTTAATTTCCTAATAAAGGTAGATTTGTCCTCATTAAATCCGACCTAAGCACAATGCCAAATCATATCATGTAATCATTCTTACTCTCGACCCACATTCATAATGAACCAGAAAAAGTACATTGAAAGTTATTTGGAACAAAGGAGCACAAATTCGATTGTAGGTTGGGTATCACTAGACTTGTGCAAATGCAAGCGGCCCGGTTGCCTGCGAAAACGGGCGGGTATGATAAAGTAGTCAGGTCTACCCTGACTGCTAAGCCCAGCTTGTTAGGTGGGTACGACAGACGCAGCGACCATTTTTTTAAATAAAAAAACCTAGATCTCTTCAATTAAAACCCTAGATCTGTTTTATTGCTACATAACACGTTAGAGGCCAGAACTTCGCCCATCTCATTGCCCGTCTCTTCTACACACACTCCAACCGACTAGATCTTTTCTAATACTTCTACACGACTACACCGATAGGTCACCTCTTTCCTTCTTCGGCTTTTCACCTAGACTCCGACCGTCTCCTTCAAGGTTCGACTTTCGACTACACCCAAAGGCCATATCTCTCTTTCCCTTCTTCGGCTCCTTCGTCTAGACTCCAAAATTAAGTAGTTACTAACTGGATTTTTTTAAAAAAACAAAATTCGGGACCAGCGGGCGGCCTAAGTCCATACATGTTGGGCGACCCGGATTCGACAGCCCGAGTCCGGCCTGGATAAACTGGCAAAATTCTAAGTAGGGTCCGACCCGAGTCTTGCTTAGGTCCGGGGATGCCTAAGTCTAGGTAGGACGACATTTGGACGACAAAGAAAAGGTGGACTTGATATTAGGAAAAACAAAGACGCAAACATAGACATCCAACTTAAGTTGTTGTGGAAATTCTAACATAACCATACAATGTATGGACCCGAATGATATCGGAAAAGTACTTGAAAGGGGTGAACATACTTGACTACACTCCCAAATGAAACAAATCTTGACAATAGAAAAAAATGACCAGCCTTAAAAACAACTTTTAAAAAGGATTTCAAATGGAATGTAGGAGATGAAAAAATGATTAAATTCTGGAGAGATAACTAGATTGTTATAAACTTCTGTCTACCTAAACCAATCACAAGGAATAGTAGGAAAAAGAAGATCACATGGGCAAGACTTGCTCCTGGCTTGGTCAAACTAATTTTGATGACTCAAATTAGACAATGATCCATCTGATTCATCATCCGGAATTCTACTAAAAGAGTTGTAGCTACAGGATATGAGAAACTCCCGAACATGCAAACTTTGAAGCAAAATCAATTTCTTGTTGTGTGACCAAATTAAAAGAGTTAGGCCACTGAAAATTTGAGATAAAAGGGATAACTTTGATGTGATCAACTACATATTAAAGATTTGAAAACCCCTTGGCAAGTTGAGATCAAGATTGGCAAGTTTTTGTACTCAATGCTGATGCCCCTCAGACCTCATCAAATGTGATGCTTTTTGACTACGGACTCATAGAGCTCCTAATATCCGAATCCTTAAACCCTCGAGCCCGAACCACACTTGAATAGCTGATCTTATATAGAGGGGGGAAATATTTGTCATAATGCCACCCGCCGAATTCCCGGTGTATAACGCATCTGCGAATTGCGGTACACCCAGTTTGTGATTCTGCAGAGATTCTAAGTCCACTGCCTCCGTAATTATGGCGGCCGCGCCCGCTGTCGCGGCTTGTCTTTCCACTAAGGCTGTCGCGGCCAGAACACCGGCCGTTCGGTGCTCCATCGGCGGCGTTTCACCACCGCCACCATCTCCGAGGCTCACGAGGAGGAGGAACTATCTACGCCAAAAGCTCCTTAAAACCCTAACCAAGCCCTCTCCCGAACCCCTAACTCTAACCCAGAACCCAGCAGATGAAAACCAAATTGACGTTCGAGATGTCGAATTCGAACCCCAGCAAGACCCAAAAGCTCCAGATTCCGAAAAACCGGCTGCCGCGAAGCCCGGATTTGATGTTATTGAAGAGTCTGATGCAAAGGGTTCTGAATTTGTTGAGGCTAGCGTTTCAGAGGGTTCGAGCATTGTGGAGGCTTCGCCGGCTGCGGGTTTAGGTAGGGTTTCTGCTGGCACTGTTGTTAAAGTTGGTGCGTGCTTTGTTGGGATTTATATACTCCAAGCAATTGTTAGAGCATTGGTTGCAGACTCTGCTGATTCTAGTGATGATTTACGTAGAATACGTCGGAATAATAGGGAGAAATTAGGGATGAGTGAGAATGGCAATGCTTTCACAGAAACACTTGAGATGAAAGACGGGGCTCTGTTGTACGTGAACGAGGCAGAAATGGAAGCAAAGATTGCTGAGATCAGGATGATGGCAAGAGAGGCTAAAGAGCGCGAGAGTAAGAACTCAGGAAATGGCGATATGGGCTCGAATTATGAAGAGGATGATAGTAATGATGAGGTCGAGGATGATAATCCTAGGGTTAAAAGTGGAATTGAGAGAGAAATTGATGGTAGATTGACCCGTGTGAGGAGAGGTTTGGATAATGAGCGGGTGAATCAACAGGTGATCGATGCGAATTTTCTGAATGCAGCAGATGTGGAGAACGAGAAGAAGATTGTACCGGATGAAAGGGAAGAACACAAGACATTGATGTTCGAGAAGAAATGCAAATTTAGAACTGGTGATAGTAGCAAGCCAAGGGACAAGCCTAAAGGATTTCAAGGCTTGGATCGGATAGGGAGGAATGGAAGTGTAAGTAAGAAGGATAATGGATCGGCTTTGAGAGCGGACTTGAATGGGAATGATGTGAAGACGATAACTGAGCCTTCAAGCCGATTCCAAACTTCAAAGAAAGAGACATTCGATGACAGCATGAGAATGGGTCAACAGAAAGGTAACACACTGCCACAACTCAGGAGATGTGAAGCAAAATGAGATTATTACATTTGATGAATACTTTGCAACAATTCAATCCACATGGTATAATTTGGTCGAACAAAAACCAATGATTTCTTGCTTAGTAAACACATACTGTTTGTTATTTCTGCCAAATTACATGTGGAAAGATATCATCTTTGAGATTTTTATTCTTTAGGTGATATCCAGGATGCTACTAAGCATTTCAGAACACAGTCCAATAGCAGATCAAAAGGCAATAGAGTGAGAAGCGCATCATCCACCGGCAGACGGGACAGTAAGGAAGTTGGTGATAGTTCTGATCTGTGGTGGTTGAAGCTTCCTTACCTTTTTGTAAGTTGAGTTGAAATATTCATATCAGTTTGGTAGTTAACTAATCACATTCTTAGGGCCGGTTTGGTTTTAACTCCGGATAAAGAAATGGAATGGAAACGAATCTAGTCCATATGTATACCCTATTTATGAAATTTTTTGGAATCAGTCCTAGTGGTTTGAAGTAATTGAAGTACAAATTGATTACTTTTAGGGCCCGTTTGTTTTAAACTGTACAAACGGAAACGGAATAGAACTGGATCTAGTTCATACGTATATCCTTGTTCATGAAACTTTGTTGAATCATTCCTTGTGGTTTGAACTAATTAGAGTATAATTTGATTACTTTTGATACCCTATATAGAAACAAAATAGGAAAAGTAAATGTATTTTGCATGAGACCACAAAAAATGATCCCAAAAAATTTATGAAGCATATGGGGACTAGATTCATTTCCATTCCGTTTCCGTTTCCGGAGTTTAAAACAAACGGGCCCTTAATACCCTATAGGGAAATAAAATAGGGGGAAACAAATGCATTTTGTATGAAACTATAAGGAATGATTCCAAAAAAATTCATGAACAAAGGTGCACGTATGGACTAGATTCGTTTTCATTCCATTTCCGTTTTCGGAGTTACAACTAAATGGGGACTTGGTTCCTAGATTGTTACAACTAAATGGGGACTTGGTTCCTAGATTACAACTATATGAGGTCTGGTGTTTGCCATGTTAATAAAGAAACCCAAAATCTACACATTTCATCTCTTGAATTTGTTCAATTAATGGCCTTTGTAGTTCACCTGTTATGATTCTGTTTAGCCGAGGAGAGTTTTTCCCCTTTGGTTTCACCTCAGAACAATATGCTTTCTTTGATTCCTTATCTGAACTGCATCGGCAGAAACAATCAATATGATGCTAAATTGGTGAACTTAGAATATCCCGATTATTTTTTGTCACTTAGGCCATTGCAATGCAAGAAGGTTATGACGAAGAGGGAGAACGAGGGTTTTATAGCTTAAAGGCGGAATCAAATTATCAAAGTGAGACACAGGCATCTTACACTGTCCTATTCGAGGACCGTGGTGATGCGCAAAACTTCTGTCTAATCCTAGAATCATGTTTCGAGGAATTGGAAGATATAAACGTATTTGCCATTCCTTTGCCAATGAAGGTAAGGACTAAGGACCTCTAATGCTTTTGTAATCTGCTCTAAGTTGCATATTAAGTGTTTCTCCCACATATTATGTGTGCAGGATCTAAATGATGCAGTAAAATCACAGAGAACAAAGGTGATTGTTGTAAGAAAAGGGCAGCTTCGGCTCTATGCCGGGCAACCACTCGACGAGGTCGAGACGGTTTTACGCTCATTCATTGAATGAGCTTGCAATGCCCATTGATGATCTTCTGTAAGAGGCCTTGTTTTTGTATGCTGACGTAAATCCGTTTTTGCACAATTTTGGTTAACCTAGGCTGTTTATAATATAATCATCCTACTTTGTCTATTACGAAGCGTATAATTCAAAAATAATTAGTTTAGAAAAATCTATGGAAAATTCGGATTTTGTCCAATGCAATAGACTTTTCTGTATTATTTTCAAGAGTTTTTCAGTTTTCTGATGTCTCTTTGAGCTTTATAGTTTTTCAGAAGTTAACATTTTGAGGTAAAAAAAGATGATTTATTAGTTGGTTGCTAGTTATTGTTAATATTTATTTTGAAGATATATATATTATTGTTGAATGAATAATTTATCTTTTTAATCTCTTAAAATGTTAATAAATGTTCATTTATGAATGGTAGAAGGGAATAATCCGGAAAAGTCTAACACTCAAGGACATCACCCGGAAATTGAAAAACCTTTGGGCATAATACAAAAAAAATTCTAAAACACAGAGGCACCATCCAATATTTCCCAAAAAACTATTTGGTATACGAGTTTATATGAAATCGAAGAATGATTAAAGTTGATTCAAACCGAAAAAATGACTCATTCCACCGGTCTAAAAGTTATTCGGTTCGCACTATTTTGGTGTTTACAGAATTCATATGACTTTTGTTTGAAATCCGCTTTAGTTTTAGATATACTTTTTTTATACCGTAAGATTAGCAATAATGTTAAGACAGATCACCGTCTAATGTTGAATCATCAAGAGTATCCTTTTGGATGAGACCTTCAACTTAGGTAGTAATCCTCATATCCACCTTATCGTAGTCAAATCCAAAGTGAGCGAGTTTGTTTGCAACTTAATTGACGTTTCTAAAAATATCGCGGGTTTTGAGTTGTGAAAATTTAGCAATAATATTAGTGATATTAATTGTTATAGCATCAAATTTTCATGGTGGTTTTCAAGTGTGATTGATAAAACTGATAAAGATCATCGTCCTCATTTTCAATATTTTCAATATTCAGTTCTCTAGCTTTACATAAACTTCCCTTAGCCTACATGCTTCGGCGTGGAGGACGGATGTGTAACCATATTGTCCTACCCCAGGATAACGATAGAAAAGTTATGATCTCTAAGGATGAAACCGAAAGCACACTTAGCATCACTGTGTTTCGACCTATCAAACTTTAGTTTCGTGAACCCCATAGTTGGCCTCTTCTAGGAGATATTTCTAATTCTTCTATGCCTTTTATTTGTGATATTTTCCTTGTATCATTCTTTTTGTTTGCGTTCTCCATCCCTTAATTTGTGAGATAACATTATGATTGACATTTTGGTGTTTCTTATTTTTAAAAACGAGTCAATTCCATACTAACCGGACGATTCACCAAATGACCACCAACACTCTCTTATTGTATTGTTATCTCGTTTATCTCTTAAATCATTTAGTATATCACTCATTTTTTTTTTGAGGTCCTATACAGTGAAGAAGTCTTTGATTTTTTCGTCATTGAGAAATTTTTAGTGAATGGGCGTGTAAAAAATGTGTTTAACACTTTTAATGGACGTTGACAAAGAACCCAATGCATAGGGTCTTTGTATCTCTTGCCATTTTGAGAGAAAGTACGAGGGTAAGAGGAATGGAAATGCATGTGATGCAAAGCAAAAATGTGTGAAATTGATTATTGTTGAACTCCTTTCATTTGTCAGATTGAAAAGTTTTGACATGGGATTGAAAATGAGTTTGCATAAATGTATGAAATTATACAAACATATCAAACACCTAGGACTTAAACTTGAGAGGGAAGACCCAAAGAAAATGCAAGAAACCATCCAAGAACAATATATAATAACGAAAACCTAGTAGTATGAGATGTCCATAAATCATTGTGAATAATATAGTAGTATGAGTTCATGACTGAATAAAATGGAGGCAAATATGTTTTCCAACTAGGTTAATACCAGCACCTTGTGCGGGATTGAGTTTGAATAAATTGTAAAAAAAAAAAAATATAATTATTACATGAAAAATTATTATCTAAACAAATTATAATTTTTTTTTAGAAAAAAGTGCTAATTGTTAAGAAGAATATATAATATCAATCTGGTTAGATCATGTAACAAAAAAATTAATTATTAAATATATAATAATTGGCAAACTGTTAAACAAAAAAATTTTCCTAAGAATTTATTTTTTTAATATTATTACTTATAACTAAAAAATTAAAGTTTTTTTAAAATCGTTTTTTAAATCGATTATTATTTTTAAAAAATAGATTTAATAAAACGATTATAAAATCTTTATTAATGATAATACAAATATTTTGAATAAAATATTTTTATATCTCATATTGTAACCACTAAAATTTAAATGTTAGTTCGGATTTATTTTGTAAAATCTAGAATCCAAACAAAATCCATTGAAATCTCTAAATTCGGTTAGGTGATATGATATTTAATTAAAAATTATTTTTATAACATTAAGATATTTAATATGATGAGATGGAATTATTTTTGTTGAATTGGCATAATGAGATGGAAAATATTTTAATTTTTACTTAAAATATTTATTGAATAATGGCATGATTGTAATTAAAATGTGGCAAAATTGTAAATATTTGACAAAAAGTCCTATGTGGCATGATTAAGGTGTTGACACGTGGACTAAGAGGGTTCTATTTTAGTAGTATATATAGATTGATACGAATGATAAAAAATGACTGTAAATCCTAATGACAGTTATTGAGACTAAACTTCCAAAGGAACTTGAAAACTAGAGTGCTAGGTTGGGCACGACACAATGCTAGATTGACGAGGACGCAACCGAGAGGAAGACCGAGACACACGGTTCGGTAGTGACAAGGTAGAGTTCCCCAATATTGTTGCATCTCATACGGGTTTGTAGATCCTTCGCGGAAAAAAGCATATGAGTCAAATTTCATGCTAGCATTGTTAACAATCGTGAATTTGTGAACAAAGACGAGGTTTTTAATAATATGAGAAGTAATGAGGGCATTGTTAAGATGAAAGCGGTCAATATGAGAAGGTATAGCGGAGTTACCAAGACCTGGATGGAGATGTACTCTTAAAAGTAAGGGAAGATAGTGAGCCTGAATTGTTTGTCATATGTAATGAAGCCCCGATATCCATAACTCATTGTTGGTCATGCAGGTTAAAAGACACTGCATCAAACAATTGAGCAAGTTTTGTGGGTTGTAGAGTACCACACAGGTCGTCATACGCCATATGAGCATGACATAGAGGGCGAGGTACTGAACCTAAGATGCCGATAGATGACACTTATAAAGGGTAGAGAAAAAAAGGTGATTGTCATTGTACCCATTGTTGAAACTAAATGGGAATATAATTGAAAGGGGTCTATCTCATCGGAATACCCCTTTTCCTTGCTCGCATGGCCGGCCGAATCTTCAAAGGGTGGTGGTGTATTAAAACGGTCACATGACGGGGAAGTAATGATGGTGAGAGCATTCAGAGCTATTAGAGTAGGATCCACCTACCTCGCCGAACTCTTGAAGACTAGAAAGAAGGGTCTGAAGGTGGCTGCATCTAAGATGGCTCCTTCCTCACGATCGATGGATTCGACGAAGATGATGGCCACTCCACTTCCCGGAGGAGCCAATTTATGTCAACAAGATAACTCTAAGGTCGGGTACTCAATTACCTGACGTACAGCCTCCAGCACCTTCAGTGAAGGCATCCCAAGCTCCACCTAACCAAACAGCTTCTCGCCACGCTCACAGCATAAGAAATAGCAATTCGGGACGAGTGATAATAAAAGTAAAATAGATGAGTCTTCCTACCAACCGCTGATAAGAGTTGGGATTAAGAAGCAAATCTGACTTTTGGGAGTCTTGTTTCTACTAGTAAGATGGTGGGTTTCCTCGAGGTAGAGTTGGGAGCGGGTATTTGAGAACAACGAGAGGATATCACATTGTTAGATGAGGGTTGCGATTGTGTTGTATTCGGCGGGAAGACCAACAACAATTTACAACACGAGGCGAGTGATAGAGACCGAGGGGTTTAATTGCCTTGAGTTGATTGATAAAACCCATTAACTTGCGGCAATAAGTGGAGACGTCTAGAAATAAGAAAATACGACAGTTCAAGAACTCATTTTTGAGATGAACCACACGAGCCTTCTTGTTGTCATGAAAGATTTACAATCCCACGTCTTTTAAGCAATGCAATCTGGTTCGAGAATTGTCAATATAAGGTCTAGTGAAACATGGAATAAATCCGTTGAAGGACGACATTGTCGATGCAAGACCTGAGTATGTCGTCCATGGTGTGTGGACGAGGATTTTCAAGTCGATGTGAGACATGACTTTGTGGGAAAGAGAAATTACTTTGAACAATTCTGACCACACATTGTACTAGACATCTTTGGCATCCAAAATGAGAGGAATTGCATTGCCGCCATTGCGGCTATTGGAAACGGTGAGAGCAAAGTGGAACCGTGTCTTCTGATCCTTGTCAGTAGGGCTGTAATATGAGACAAGCTAATCGGGCTTGGCTCACGTTCAGCTCGTCAAAATCTTGGCTCGAGCTCATTCATTTTCTAAACGAGCCGAATACAAACACGTTTTAAATCTCCTACAAAGTTTAGGCTCGGCTTGTTCGGGTAAAGCTCATTTAGCTAAAATAAAACTATAGGAGCATTATTTTAGTCGAGCTACTCGGGCTCGGTTTGTCAAGATCTCAGATCGAGCTCGTTCACTTTCTAAAGAGCCAAATATGAACACATTTTAAAGCTTAGACTCGGGTCGGCTCGTTTATAAACGAGTCGAGCTTGAGCATGCCGATTCTCGGCTCATTTGGCTTGTATTACACCCCTACTTGTCAGCCATGGGGTGGAGAAAACAATGGAAGGACGGGGGTTGTGGTGGCAAGAGAGCGAAGCCGGCGGAAACTAAGTCTAGAGGAGGAAGAACACACTAATTGTTTTTTTATGGAGGAAATTAGTTTGATATATTCAAATTCCATATATTTTTTACTGGTGTTTTTCTTTTCAACATTATCATATATTCTTGTTTTACAAAATAACTTTATAATATAATAATTCTATAAGTGGTCCCGAATTCCCTTATACATTATAAATGTGACCCTAAATGAAAAATGAAAGTGAGATTTTTTCTCACTTATGTGGGCCTTCTTTTTTTTCGCTTGTGTGGTATATCCTTAAACGGCATGGGCTGCCCATCTTCATTTTCCTTTACTCATGAAGGTTCTCCGGTTGTTGGCGAACCTTCTACCTCCTTCTCCTGTTACCTTTTACTTTCCACCGCCGAAGTTGCTTCACGGGGGCAGGGCATGCGTCATTTGACGTGCCTTTCTATATGCCTACCGCTGGTGCATTCAAGTCGCCTAGAACCGTATCATGCTTTCCCTTCCACACCTTTTTAATGTGATGCAGAGCATTAAATGTGCCAGACACGGTTCTCCAACATTTTGAATCTGGTGGGTCTTTTTTTTTTTATTATTTGGCTCCATCGTTTTCGAGAATGAATATTATTTTTGCTCTCTATTCAAAGCATGTTTTATACCAGATGTTTATTTAGGTTTTGCTCATCCTTCATACTTCCACCTTTTCTCTATTTAGTGCATTGTTTGATTTTGTTCCTTTCAGTAACTTTTCCATCCACTATTTTGCCCAAGCTTGCCCTTCAAGCTTACTCAGAGTTTATTGCGTTTATAAAATGCTCTATGAATTGTAAGTGATGTCTGCTTTGATGAGTTCAATGTCGTTTTGAGTTTGGTTGTACTCTTGTCTTCGATTTTTTTGTTTGCCTATGATCCAATGAACGCTTATTCTGTTTTCTCTAATGCTCGATGATATACGATAAGACTACTGTGAATTTCTTATTCTACATGGTTCTTCTATACCATCTCGGTAGTGAGGTTATATCTTGTGGTCTTGAGTTTCCGTATTTTGTTGTGAAGAGCTTGGTTGTTCTTATCATATGCTCGATGATATTATTTACTATTTATACTTTTTTTTGACTAATTTTTTGCTTTATTCTGTGGTATTCACTTTCTATATTTCGTATATGGAGAATTTTGTTCTTTTAATCATACGCTCAATAATACTATATTCGGGCTTAAATTCTTTTCTTCCGTAGATGTTCTTTTCATTGTAATCATATGCTCGATGACACAATTACACTAATATGTCATTTTAATTCATGTATAAAGTTGATGATGCCCTCTCACATGAGCTTGATTTGTTGTCATATTCCAAGTCGTGGAATTGAGTTTAGAGGTTGATATATACTCGTGTTTAACTTGCAGTGGTTACTTGTTGTCTTCTGTACATGTTTTCCTCTTCTTTTTTTCTTTTTTGAAAAATTATGTTCTTTATTCCTCATATATATTACTCGATTGATCATGGATAATGAGTTGTCTTTTTCTCCTTCCGTTTATCTCTATTGATTTTTTTTATTATTATTTACCTTCCGTTTATCTTTGTTGACTTGTTATTGTTTTATTTACTTTACCTTGTTCGTTGCTGGTATTTCTTGTGGATATTGTACTAACACGTGCCAGTTTTATTACTACATGACACCTTTATGGATTTCCTCTATTACTTGTTTGTATGTGGTCATTTGTACTCTCTTTCTCTATATACTGTTGTCTTATTTCTACTAGTTTGTTTATGTTTTTTTTACATGTACTTATAGTTATAGGTGCACTTATTGGTTACCTTTATTATCTTATATGTTCTTTGTGGCATTCCAGGTTTCATTGTACGAGGAAGTTCATAGCTTTTATGCAGTGTAACTCTGTCTCTCTTAAGTGCTTGCATACAAAAGGTATTTTTCTTTCCCCATATGACCTTTGTCTATTTTGTCTATCTTCCCTCTTCTGATTGTTTCTTGTCGGCCAACCTCTCTTCTTGTCTCTGTATGCACCGTACTACATGTAAATCTGCTTTCTTTGTGCTTGTTTATGCTAGTTTGTTGCTACATGAGATTAGAGTTCACTGTTATTGAATAACTATAAAGTAGACACATGCCAGTTTTATTACTACATGACACCTTTATGGATTTCCAAATTGGCTTAAAATCAAAGAACAACTTCTACCACGAGAAAATCGCATGACTGTGTTGATTTAGTTACACGAATATTTAGAGAAAAATTAGCAGCACTTTAATCTAAAAAAATTATTTGGTGAAATCGCTGCAAGAGAAGATGCTATTGAATTTCAGAAGCGCATGTTGCCTCACACATCTACTTATAATACTCTCACAAGAAAATAAAATTTTCAGTGCAGATGATTTTTACAAGTTTGTATGTGCATAAATACTGCTAGTAAAATTTTCCTGCTTACGCAAACTTGTCACACAACATATTATACACGGACCATGTGGTAAACAAAATCCTATTATGTCCTTGTATGAAGGTGCTTGCAACAAAAAAATGTGCAAATTGAATTAACCAAAAATATTCTTAGTACGCTCCAAGTTCTAAAGACTCATATCCAATGTATAAACGAAGAAACAACGACGATAAAAACTTAATACATAGAGCTACGTTAGACAACAAATGGGTAATCCCTTATATCCATATCTATTAGCTACATTTAATTTCCACATAAATGTAAAGGTATGTTCCACGATTGGCGTAGTAAAATACCTTTACAAGTACGAATACAAAGGACACGATAAAGTTAATTTTGTTGTTATAAAATAAAATTCAAGTATTCAGGATGAAATAAGAGATTACCAAAATGGAAGATGGATATCAGTACCATAAGCGGCTTGGAAAATACTTGCGTTCGATTTGAACGATATACAACCCCTTGTAATGCCACTACAAATACATTTGCCACATATGCATTTTGTTACGTTCTGAAATGATGAACATTTGTATAATGTTGTTTTAGACAAGAACAAACAACGAAAGATATGATGTTGATTGGTTTTTTCAATACAAATTAGAAAACTCAAACAACAACAAAAATCTTATACGGTGAGTTCCCAAAATTCTATATATGAAATCGTCAAAATAAAGCTTGGCAAAAGAGACAACAACGCCCTTCGTTTGGACGACTTACATATGTGAACGTTGTGAATGAGAACATTATTATCTGCCCTTATTGCTTATACACCTAAAAGGACCAACATCTTTTGAAGATCTACGAACAGTAGATGGACACACGTATCCAACTTTCGAAGAAGCATCACTAAAACGATAATTAATAGAAAGTAATGGATACACAAATGTTTGTATGGCAGAGACAATCGCAATACAGATGCCCAAAACATTACGCAAATTAATTGCTACTTTACTCGTATTTTGTACGCTAGTTAATCCTGAACAATTGTGATTTAGCATATGTGCATCACTTTCCCAAGATTACAACATAAAAGATCCAGAAAACATAGTTAAGGTATTCAAATTAACATGGACTGAAATTAAATCACATTTAGAAGAAATAGAAAATCACTAGTATTCTTTAGAATAAAACCACATCATACAAAAAGGAAGAAATTATTCCATCCACCCGTGACAAAGAAGATGCCCAAAATACACCAATACGACAACAATACCTAAGAGCATCTAAATTATTAAACGCGCAACAAAAAATAATATGCAAGTACATTGTAAATTGTAAATCATGTAAAACGAAATAGGCCCAATGCATTTTTCTTCATTGGACCTGGAGGCACGGGAAAAAAAGAGATTGTGCCCTATATGCAAAAATAAGAAAAAATTAATAAAATAGTTCTCCCAACAACAACGTCAGGAATAACGGCATCAAATCTACCTATTGGTCGCACGGCACACTCACGCTTCAAAATCTCAATAGACGACAACAGCACACAACCTTGTAACGTGTCAAAACAAAGCATCTTATCCCAACTCCTCCGTCATACAACTTTAATCATATGGGATGAAGCATCCATGGCAAAAAGACAAAATCTCGAACTGTTATATACCCTAATGCAGGCTATACGCATATTTGGCAGAAAACTTTTAGTGTTTGTGGAGATTTTAGGCAGATACTTTCAGTGCTCCCGAAACAAGGACAACATGAGACAATAAAATCAAGTTTAGTTAGTTTAGATATGTGGCCAACCCTAATAAAGTTCAAATTTGTCAATTATAAACAAAATAATATTCATACGTTCAATTACCGCCGAACATATAGTTTAACAATTTCATTGATTTAGATTAATGTTGGATCTTGTTAGAGAGATTATAGTTTAGTTTATATTCTTCTCTCCTTCTTCTCTCTCTCTCTCTATATATATAGATATATATATGTGTGTGTGTGTGTGGCATTGAGTATTCATTTCTTCATATCCTTCTTTGATCATCAATAAAATACATTGAGTATTCATTTCTTCATATCTCTATATAGCATCAGCTTAAGATCGGTCACCACTACAAAATTCTGCAAACCCTACTGTACAAAACCTAATTACATGGCTGAGTCTGCTCCGTCCCTTGCCAATCCCTACGAGCCCTGTTACGTCTAGGAATAGATGCGCAAAAGCCTTAAATTTATACTCGATATATTTCTCCTAACTCCTAGCGAACCCGCAGTGTACGTGACGTTTTGTAGTAGGGATAGTATTCCGAGGTCGAACACAAGGGCTGAGGCGAAATCAAGTCATTCAATGATCAAAGATAGTGTGAATCTAGTCTAAGAAAGGAGAAAGAAATAAATAGCACGATATTTTTGGTTGGTTTTGGGGGTGATCAAACAAGGATCACAAATCAAGCAAGATAATAAAACAAACTATCAACTCAATCTACCAAAACAAACAAGCAACACAAACACAAGATGTGTGATCAAAGAGAGAAAAATGGATTCTAGAGGTCAAGATTTCCGGTTATGGCATTGGACTCAAGCTTCTAAAGATTATAAGGACAAAGCTGCGGTGTTGGGAAAGGGTGTTTCTCTAATGGAAGCAATTACCGGGTAAGTCTCATGCTTCACTAATCCCGCACCAAACTCCTATTACCGGGTAAGTCTCAAGGAGGTAAAGTTGGAAATTCTACACAAACCGGACACTACTTAAGGAGCAAACCTCTCCTTACCGGGTAAGTCTCGAAAAAGGTAAGTCTCAAGCAATAATCCTAGCACACTCAATCCAATAGCGGCTTGTGAGGCTCACTACTACCTAGAATTCATCATCTTAGGTATCTAAGATCGGAAATCACCGGGTAGGTCTCTTTCCTCACTTAGTTTGCTAGCATTAGGTCACCCTAAGCTATATCATGCTCAACAAACACTAGAATTTCAACAATCTAACATCCTAACATACAGATTCATCAATTAAAGAGCAACAGAAGGAAAAATCGGGTGGATCATAGTAAAAATCGGCCGATTTACTCTGAAGAACAGGTCGATTTTTCTCCTCTAGTTTAGGTTTCGGGCACAAAAATCATCCTAAACTAACATGTAAGTCCATTCTATCATCACCCAAGCTATAACCATCAATCCATCACTCTAGAATCACAATAAACTAGCCAACAACATGCATTTCAAGATCTAAAATCATCATACAAGCATACATGGAATCCATAGCAAGAAGATGAAGTAAGGAAATGAAAGCAATGAAACTTAGCTGGATTTGAGCTCAAAACAAGTCTTTCAACACACCAAATGTAGCTCCAAGTCAGATCTTACAAACTTCAACAAGATTCTTCACAAAAATTACTCAAATCTCACTACGAAATTGAAATCTACACTAGTCTCCCTCAAGAACACCCACAAGAGTGTCTTGAAGAGAGGCTCCCAATGGAATAGTCTTTGGGAAGATGCTAGAGGATGTGTGTGAGGGGAATGAGAGATGAAAAATCAGCAACAGCTTGCAGGCCCACTTATATTCTCCACCAAGAGCAAGGCCGGACAAAGAGATCGTGGGACACGTGGCTTAAGCTGTCAAAGGCCAAAAAATCGACCCAGTCAAATAAATCGGCCGATTTTCCTGAGTGTAGGTCGATTTTCTTCAACAGAGACTTGTTATGATCATCTAGCCATGAGTTGCTCCATTGCTTGCACCAATAAGGGTCTTTGTGTCCTTCATTGCTCCAATTATGTTCCTTCAAAGCCTTGGATGTGTACCACCATGAGGCTTGACCCTCGAATGTATCGATTAATGCCCAAAAGATCCCCGAAATACCTACAAAACCGACAAAAGCTCGTGTAGACGTCTTTTCTAGAAATATGCACGAAATGAGTGTAAACGTCGTGAACTAATGTCAAACCGTGCATGAATAACGGGAAAAACTATCTAAATGTATGCCTATACTAACTTCATAAATCATGTTATCAAGCTCACAAAATCTTTCACCATTGTTGTTCTCACAAACATCATCAAATTGGTTCCCACAAACTATTTTAACTAGAAACACATTGTTCTCGCCACTCTAGGAGGTTATGACAAGGCTTTGTTCTTGGTACTACGGTTGCCCCTTCATGTAACCTTCCCAACACTCAGGTACCAAACCCTGCTTACAAGACCCATGTCCGTCAAGATAAACTCATTTATAATGCTATGTTGGAAACTCTCTCGTCCGAGCTTGCTTGTGTTGTCACCACTAACACGACTTCACATGCAGGCTAGTAGACTCTTCGTCTATGTATGGAAACCCTTCAAGAGGCTATCTAAAACAAGTACAAATTGACCGTATCAAGTGATCAAGGGTGTTGATACAGTTCACGATCTATATGCAACAAATCCAAAGTCTCGCTAATATACTTGCCTATCTGGATCCCCCAATTTCGCAAGAGGATCTCATAAATTACACTGTGTGAGGTTGAATGATCCTTATCTTCCAGTTGTTCACACAATCAACGCTAGGGACACTCAAATTTCGTTTGAGGCTCTTTACGAGAAACTCAATAATCATGACCTTTCTCTTAAACACAACCATAAAGACTTCAGTGCTCCTCTCATTGCGTTCAATGCTCAGTCCAAATCTACTCGAGGAAATGGTAAGTCTTCTCAACCTTCTTGGTCACCGTCATCTCAGTCCAACCCTTCTCCCACTACTGACCCTCAATGTCTGCCTTCCATCAACACTAACCTGCTTGTTCCCCCAAATAGCAATGGTCCCAAAACTTTTAAAGGGCGGTGCTAATGGTGTAGGAAAATTGGCCTTGTCCTTGCCTAGTGCCGTACTTTCCGATCACTCAATCCCACTATTGAAGCCCCATTGTTTGCTTCCCTACTACTCCCTAAACCAACTTCACAATTCCCACCAACACCAATTCTTGTCTAGTGGATAGTGGTGTCTTTCACCATGTCAGGAATGATCTTCAAAACTTAGCTCTTCATTATCCATACAATGGTCCCGATGAGATGCAAGTAGGAAATGGTAGGGGTCTCCGTATAACTCATTTTGATTCTCTTCCTATGTCTTTTGTTGCTAACAAATTCCATCTTGAAAATGCCTTATGCGTTCCCTCTATGTCTAAGATTATTATTTCAGTTTCTAAACTCACTCATAACAACAACTATTATGTGACTTTCTTATTTGATTCTTTTTGTGTGTAGGAAATCAAGTCCAAAATCATTCTTCTTAGAGGTCCTTGTGTCGATGGAGTCTACCTATGACCCAACTTGTTTCCTTTCACACATCTTTCTCAATGTGTCACTCCCAGCTTATTGCATCATACGCTTGGCCATCCATCGTCTCAAGTGTTTCAATTTTTATCTAGAAAGTTTCGTCTAGGATGCTCTTCATTTAATCATTTAGATTGTACCTCGTGCAACATCAATAAATTCACAAATTATCTTTTTAGACTTCTCCAATTACATCGAGTGGTCTTCTTAAAACCATATTTTCCAATGTTTGGAGTTTCTGGTATCATCTTCCGATGGCTATCGGTATTATGTGATTTTTATTGATCACTTTACAAGGTACACGTGGCTTTATCCAATCAAGCACAAATCTGATATCAATGTCATATTCATTAGGTTTTGATCTCTAGCTGAAAATTTATTTGAATCTTCGGATAATTGGGGTGAATACATAGCCCTTAGATCTTTTCTTGGTGACAATGGTATTACTCACCTTACCACCCCTCCTCACACGCTTGAGCACAATGGCATCTCCGAAAGGAAGCATTGTCATGTTGTAGAAATTGGTCTCTCTCTTCTTACATACTTTTGGACACCACTTCATCATTGGCCTCTTGCCATGATCACGGCCACTTAGCTCATAAATTGGCTTCCAATGACTTTTCGAAAAATGAGTCACATATCTTTCGTCTCACACATGAGCATCCGAACTATACAAAACTCAAGAGTTTTGGTTGCTTGTGATTTCCATGGTTACGTCCATATAATCATCATAAAATTCAATCCAAGTCCATACCTTGTGTCTTTATTGGCTACTCCTCAACTCAAAGTGCCTATATGTCTATGGATCCTACAACCAAGCATGTCTACACATCTCGTCATGTTCGGTTTTTTGAACATGATATGCCTTACATTAAAATGGCACCTACCTCATCTCCCTTACCTACGCCTACTTCGGAATGGGAAAACTTTAGCCTTACAATCATTAACCCTCCACCTTCACCTTCTTGTCCTATTTCAAGCATTCAGCCTAACCCACATGATATTCCAACCTCGGCTAATTTACCTATCCAATCCACTTCTACTCAAACTCATCCAAGGCTCAATCCTTTCATCACTACTCCTAACCTCAACCCACTACCATTCCCTTATTAAAACTTGGCGTTGTTACTAGGTCCCGTAACAATGTCTTCAAACCCATTCAAAAACTAAACCTAACCGCAACCCTAGCCGAACCTTCTCCTCCGGTACTAAAACCATAACCCAAGCTCTTAGAAACCCCGAATGGCGACTAACCATGCAAGTTGAGTTCGATGCACTTCTCTCAACAAAACATAGGAACTTGTCCTATCTACTACACATGAAAAATTGGCAGGCTGCAAGTGGGTTTATCGAGCCAAGTATCTCCATGATGAACCAATAGATAAGTACAAAGCCCGTTTAGTCACAAAAGGGTTTTACCAACGCCCTAATCGGGACTACATTAAGACCTTTAGTTCCATTGTCAAACTAGTGACGGTCCGAGTGGTATTGGCTCTTTCTATCTCTAGGGGTTGGTCATTACGTCAATTGGATGTTAACAACACTTTCTTGCAAGCACACTCCATGGTGATACATGTTGCATACACTCAGATGGTGAAAGAGGTTGGGTTTACAATACCTTGATCTCGCACGTCCAGATGTTGGGTTTATAGTGAATAAGTTATCACAATTTATGCAGGCTCTGACTACCATCCACTAAACAATACTCAAGCGCCTTTTGCACTATCTATCTGGTTCCATGCATTTGGGCGATCGGATCTCACCTTCCCTTCTCTCCATGCCTTCTTTGATGATGATTAGGATGATAATTGGGATGGTGACATGGCTAATTATGTGTCTACAACTAGCTATATATTGTATCTTGACAGCATTGCAATATCTTGGAGTTCTAGAAAGCAACGTTATATGGCACACTCATCAACTAAGGCCGAGTACAAGGCTATTGCAAATACTTCCTCTGAGCTTTTATGGGTTACTCAACTTCTTGGTGAGCTTTGAGAACTAGTTCGCATTCCTCTAGTTATTTACTATGATAACTTGGGTGCCACAAGCTTAAGTGTGAATCCTATTTTTCACTCACGCATGAAACACATAGCATTTGCTTACCACTTTGTTCGAGATTAAGTTCAGAGAGGGACTTTTCGTGTAAGTTTTGTCTCTACAAATGTTTAGTTGGCGGATATCTTAACAAAACCTCTACTTCAGCCCATATTTCCGCATCTTCTACAAAAGTTACAACTTACTAAAGAACTATCTCGCCTTGAGGGAGAATGTTAACAATATTAATGATTTAGATTAATGTTGGATATTGTTAGAGAGATTATATGGTTTAGTTTATATTCTCCTCTCTCTCACACACACACATATCCTTATGTGATCATCAATATGATACATTGAGTATTCATATCTCTACACATAGTATCGTGCATGGACATCAATATCTCAACTATTAATTTACTAATAGATAAAATATTTTTAGAAGTGACAAATAACATGAACGTTTACATTTTTACTGAACGGGCAATACCAACACCAAAAAACACAGATGAGAACTACATAAACGAATCTTTAATAGCGGAATTTCCGAAAATATCTAAGACATACACCCATCTTTGACTCCGTCATCAACAAAAACTGTAATATATACACTACCGAATTCTGAATCACATTGCAACCTTCAGGAATGAGCCCACATTTCCTCGTACTAAAATAAAATTGCGTGATAACTTTATTCATAAATCTTGATTCACCAAATGGGCTATATAACGGTACACGATTACTCGGTAAAGGCTTTCACACGAACATAATACATCGTGAGATTACGATAGATTTTTACAAATGGGAACAACAATTTTTTCCGCAAATCACGTTAAACCATCTAACACGAAATACCCATTATCATTTCAAAGGAAACAATTCCTATAAAATTATTCTTCACAACGACAATTAACAAATCTCAAGGGAAAACGCTAGAAAAGTAATTTTATATGTACGGGAACCATATCTCGCACACGAACAAACTTATGTCGCCTTATCTAGAGTAAAGAAAAGAAAGCATAAACATTTTCACAAGAAAAGAACGATGACTATAACAGCCACAAATCAATAAAAATACCGTAGCTTTTGAAATACTAAAGAAGACATCATTATAACACAACAGTGGAATACAAACACCAAAGTCAACGCACCATAAAATTCAGTTACATAATCATATCATATACACAAAACCGTAAATACAAGAAACACAGTTGTATACCGCATATACGACACAACAAATGACCGCTTCACCCTCAATTGTTAGACACCCAAACGAAAACATACCTAACATCACAATTTGCACCTTAACATTACATAATCCACCTAACTTATACTATGTATCTTGTGTTATAGGAAACACAACAACGACTAGCATCGTCGCTGGAGAAGGCATGCTCCAAATACTCTGGTTCAAAAACCAGACGCGAGTTAATCGGCCATGTTCGCTCCAAACGGTGTGTGCAAGCTTTAAATTTATAACCCTAGACTTAAGCTTAAAACAAGGATGCGAACCCGCAGTGTACGGGTCAATCGTAGTAAAAGCAAGAAAATTCCAGGGGTCGATCACAGGGACTTAGTGAAACAAAGTCAACACGGTTTGCTACGTTAATTCTAACCACAAAAGCGACTAACACAATCAAAGATGAATAAGATGTCAAATAAAGCAAACATGCAATTCTAGGGATTAAAGCATCTAGTTGTGGTTCCAACTCAAGATCAATAGATAAGCGGACAAAGCTGAGATTTTTGCGTGGGGAAGGTGTTACTAATGTGGAGTAGATCACCGGGTAAGTCTCACTACACACTAATCCTAAACCGTAACTCCTATTACCGGGTAAGTCTCAAGGAATCAAGATAAAGAACTATAACCTCAAACTAACACACCATTTAAGGGAATAGAATCAACCTTTACCGGGTAAGTCTCAGGCTAACTCACAAAGATGGGATGGAAGCACACTCAAACCCCAATAAAGGATAAACCTTTATTACCTACACTTATGATCGTTAATATACAAACTAAGGAATTACCGGGTAAGTCTCATCCTAAGCTTGCATTGAACCAGTAAGGTGTAATAAGAATAGGATTTAGCAAACTCTAACACTTAACTTTCTGTTTTAGGTCGGATAAGTCACCTCGGTCAGAAGAATTCCACCCCGGCCGAGATGTTCATCAACCGAACGAGATGCTTAGGGTTAAGGTTAAAGACTCGAACTTTCAGGATCCTACTGGAATCTAAGATTATTCTATCATTGTTTTTCCCACAACCTTCAGCCAATCACCCTAGAATCACACAAGGAAATTAGCCACTCATCATCATAATGAAAGTATTAAATATATGGGAAGAAGGTGAATATTTGAACAAAGAAGAATTTAATGAAAAGACTTCAATAACTGAATCAAATATCACAAACAAAAGCGTTCCTTGGATAGCAATCCAACAAGACAAGACAATCAAGGAAGGAATTGAAGACAATCTTACAAAACCCTTCAAAAAGCTATAATCTTCAACCTTCCTTCAACCTTCAAAAAGGTTCTTCAACAACTCCCAACTTGGAGTGTAATGCGGCTGCTGCGTGTATGGAGTATTTCCAGCTGTAAGCGGATTGTATGCGGGATGTTGGATTTGTGGAAATCCAACCCTTTTTATAGGAAAAATAAACCTCCAAAGATAATAAATCTTAAGAAGATATTATCCCATAAATATAGGTAAAATATATGATTCTGCATATCTCCTTCCTTCCAGAAGCTCAGCCCAAAAATATAAGATCACTTTCCAAAATTAAAAGATCTCTTCCAAGAATAAAATATTCTCGCCGCGTCCTAGGTATTCGCCTCGGTCGAGTCGGTGTCTCTGGATCGCCTCGGTCGAGGTGAACCTCTGGTCAACCGAGGTGACTCAGAATGTGGAATCTCTCGAATTTGCTCCAAAGTGAATCTTCAATCCATGGCTATGCTTCCTGGATGTAGCTCCAAATGACTCTTGACTCCTTTTGCTCCTTTTTGATGCAAAACGTACCATATTACCTGCAATTACAACGAAACTAGGTGTAGACCTCGATTCTCGCAAAGGTAGATGAAATGGTAGTAAAATCACATAATGTACATACAAACATGCAGAATATGAAAGATAAAACGTCCAAACAAACCCCAAAATATAGACTATAATTCATGCTATCAAAATACCCCATACTTAGCCCTTGCTTGTCCCCAAGCAAGTTCCTCATATAGAAGACAAGATAGAATGGATTATAAGTCAAGAAAATCAATGAAAAAGTCTTTCAAAAATTATTTTATGGTGTGCAACTATCATAGATCACTCTAAGAGAATACTTCCTGAAATTAAAAACTTAATATGCTCAAAACATTTTATAAATATAAGAAAGTTGTTCATCTTTGCATAAAATCATAGAATGCATAATAAATCATAATTATCAAAATTAATCATGTATAATCCAATTTAAACCGCTAAGTCAATCAACAAGCTCAAGGTCTCAAGGGCTTCCCAAAAGAAAAGGTCAAGAAACGTGTAGGGTAGGGATGTATGTAAGGTAATGTGGTGCTAGAATCCGGGAAAAGGATGAACTTCACTTCCACTTTGACTTGCAACACCTTCCACCAATAAGCTTTGCTTATTTCACACTTTTTCTTTTTCTTTTACTTTTTTACTTTACTTTTTGGGATGCATGGACAGAGGTGCACAATAACCGAAGCCTAGGAAATCTGCAATCATCAATTTCTCGAGATGCATCAGACCCTTGATGCACATACCATGACCCGTTAGGAATATCGCTCAATCCGACTTTGGCAAGACACAAACACCCGGCTATGTGAATGGTGCCGAGTTATTCATCTTCATGATTGACTTCCCCAAACCTAAAATTACTTTCTAACACTTCACTTCCAGCCCACTCTTCAACCTTAACTTGCTTTCACCACTTCGCTTGCTTCCAAATTCCCGGATAGGTAAAGGGAGGCAAAATGTATATGAGGGGCTAAGCATGATCAAGAAGAGGAAGAAGAAGAGAATGAATTGCCTTGGTCTTTCCAAGAAGAATGTGAGAGAACTTAACCTGCGGTGTCAACCTTCAAATTCAACATAATTTGGATAAAAACAAAGTATTAAACATGCTAATAATTTCAAACAAAGCATTTAGCAACTTAAACATATTATAAAACCTTTCAAACACACAAAGAATTTAAAACCAGTAAGTAAACAAGGTCTTCACTGAGATCATATCCAGATAAGTAACACAAAAATCGTTTTCGAAAACTTTCTGTTACGCCACCTCGGTCGAGATGTTCTTGGTTCAACCGAGGTGAAACACCTCGTTTCGCCAGAACTGTCCCGGTCGAGGTCAAAAATTTTTTTTTAAAACCGTTTTTTTTTTCTTTTCGGTTCGGTTTCGACGTTTTTCTCAATCAAATAATCTGTAGGTATGCATGTAATATCAGATAATCATATAAAGGCAAGTGAAGCATAAATATGAAAGTATCCGATGAATATAATACATCAAAAGGTATCGAATACATCAAGTAGTCACGTAGTCAAATAATACATCAAATACCCCATACTTGAGACACACTGTCCCAGTGGGTATAATAAAAGTCTAAATGAAAGAGGACTCACCGGATAAAGAGCCGAACTGCATAAAAATATAATAAATAAAACCCTGCAGCTCCTCAGTAGTCTCGATCCGGTGGTGGTGGTGGTATGTAGGGGAACTGAGTAGGATCATAGGGATAGCCCATGATACGCTCGAACTGTAGCTGAGCCATCATGTGCTGATGATGCTGCCGCTCCTGCATCTCGCGGATGTCCAATGAAAGTGCAGCATATGAGTCGATAACCTGATCCGTCAGGTCATCGATCCGTCGGTGTGCAGCTCTGTCCCTAGCTCCTCTCCTGCGCCTAGCGGGCCTGACTGGAGAAGTCTCAGCTGGCGCCGGCTCAGTGTCCTCCTCATCCTCATCCAAATCAATAATGGGAGGCGCGCTCGTCCCAGCAGTATCTGTCCTTGTGTCCATCGGGACGCCGCCTCCTCTCTCATCAACAGTCTCGTCGTCGTCATCATCCTCATCAGCAGCCTCCTCAGCCTCAGCAGCCGCCGCTGCTCCCTCTCTATAGTCCTCCATAAGCGGGACCCATGCTGTCTGCCAGAAATGCGGGTCGGCGACAAAGAACTGTGCAGACCATCTGATGCCCTGAGGTGCAGTCCGCTCCCAAGGCATGGCAACGTAGGGTGTAGTCAGCCCACGGGGAACAAGGATCCGCCGTGTAATCATCTCCTGAAGTCCCAGCGGCTTCGGAGCCGCCGCCAATGTGCATATACTGAGGTCCATCCCATGGTAAGTGGCGATGTGGGTGACTAGACCTCCACAACAGATATCTCCCTTCGCCTTGGCCTTGATCTTGTGCAGATCCTCTGCCAAGAGCAAGCCAAAGTCTGGGAAGCCTCCTGTAACCATGCAGTAAAGCGAAAAGAGCTCCCCCTGTCTGATCTTCTGGGGCGTCTTAGTACGCGCCAGAAGCATCTCACTGAAGATCCTGTGGGCAAGTCTGAAGGCCGGGTGAAAGATGACCTTCTCCCTGGAATCACCAGGGCGCCATCTGTCTGCATGTGTAGTAATGTGGGCTATCTGTCCCCAGAACTCCCTAGCTACTGATCGGGAGGGGAAGTCTACAGCGGTGGGGTCAGGAAAGCCAAATATCTCTCTCCAAATCTCTAAAGGAACTATGAAGTTCCGGTTCATCAACCGGTACTTCACAGAACGGTCTGTGGGAAGGTAGGAGAAGAAGCTAACAAACTCGAGTGTCGGCTCTATGTAGGCTGGGGCTCGGATCTCAGTGAACTGATCTAGCCCAACGGTAGCAATCATCCTCCTAAGGTCAGCGTCTAACCCTAGGCAGTCAAAAGATGGTATATCCAGAAATCGCGGTGCGATGACTGGACGCCCAACTATCCTCTCGTAGTCTACCCGGCATCTCTCGTGGATAACCGGGCGGTAGGGTCGGGATGAGGAAGGAGAAGGGGAAGGAGAGGATCTATCTCTAAGGGCTAGCAATCTGTCAGAACTCATCTCTAATGCACACTGTCAGACTACCTCGGTCGACTGACAAATACCAAGAATCACCTCGACCGAGGTGCAGAGCGACTGGACCGAGGCGAAGACAGTTCGAATTCCACTCTCTGATTTTCAGTTCTTTTCCCCCTAAAATCACTACAAATGCTTCCTAAGGGGTACTTATGGATTTCCTCAGCAAAATCAAGGGCAACCAAAGCCCAATACGTAGTAAACGACGAGTTACGGTTTTTCGAACGGTTTTTACCTTGTTTCGGTCGAAACGCTCAGATTTCTTGCAGATCCGTAGTTGCAATCGATCCTTCTACCCTTTAATTGCAATTTGGAAGGAGAAATCGTCGAAAACGAGCGAGAAATGGAGGAGCGAGGTGTTGCTGTTCGCCGCGGTCGAAATGCGTAAAATAAAAAAGGTGAAAAGTAATTTTCCCTTTTTATACTGTTACTGGATCTGCTGTCACCTCGGTCGAGATGGTCTCGACTGGCCCGAGGTGGTCTGGACCGAGGCGGTTCTGCAGAAACCCTAGTCGCCTCGGTTGCCTCAAGAATCAACTCGGTCGAGATGCTCTGACAGTGACCGAGGTGCTTCTGTCTTCTCAGATTCTCGAACTTCTGTCCTTCCAGATGTGCTCCTTCCTGTTGTCTGTCCAGAACGCCAAAAACAAAGCAAAGCAAAGCAAAAACAAAAACTATCTAAGCTAGACTAGAAAACGGGAAAGAATAGCAATACCTTGGGTTGCCTCCCAAGAAGCGCTTGATTTAAGGTCGCTAGCTGGACCATAATGCGTCTCAAAGGAGATGAGAGGTGCCCTCACCCCATACTTCACCTCCATCGTGGGGTGAAGTAAGTAGATCCATCAAATGCTCCAAGACGTGTAAGTGCTCGTCGGGGAATGAATCGTCTATGGGTGGGCTATCCGTCTCGCGGGAAGATTCCGGTAGCCGGCTGAGGTGATCCGCAACTGAATTCTCGGATCCCTTCTTATCGCGGATCTCTAGATCAAACTCTTGAAGCAAGAGAATCCATCGAATAAGACGCGGCTTGGCATCTTTCTTAGCCATCAAGTAACGAATGGCTGCATGGTCGGTGTAGACAATGACTTTCGCCCCTACTAGATAGGAACGAAACTTCTCGAAAGCATATACAACCGCCAATAACTCCTTTTCGGTGGTATCGTAGTGGCGTTGTGCTTCATCTAGCGTCTTGCTAGCATAGTAAATGGCGGTGGTCCGTCCATCCTTCTTCTGCCCAAGCACCGCTCCTACGGCTACATCGCTAGCGTCACACATGACCTCAAAGGGTAAGGTCCAATCAGGAGGCTGGATAATGGGAGCGGAGATCAACGCTTTCTTAATCCTGTAAAAAGCATCAAGACACTCCTGCGAAAACTCAAAAACAACATCTTTATTCAAGAGGTTAGTTAGAGGTTTAGAAATCTTGGAGAAGTCCTTGATGAATCTCCTGTAGAAACCTGCATGCCCGAGAAAACTCCTCACACCTCTTACAGAACAAGGAGGAGGGAGTTTCTCAATAGTCTCGATCTTAGCTCGATCGACCTCAATACCTCGATTAGAAACGAGGTGTCCTAGCACAATGCCTTCGTTAACCATAAAATGACACTTCTCCCAATTCAAAACAAGGTTAGTGTCTTCACATCTTTTAAGTACTAGAGAAAGGTTAGATAGGCAATCATCAAAAGAGGAACCATATACAGAAAAATCATCCATAAATACCTCCATGATCTCCTCAATGTACTCGGAAAAGATAGCCATCATGCATCGCTGGAAGGTAGTTGGTGCGTTGCACAATCCAAATGGCATCCTCCGATAGGCAAACGTCCCCCATGGACAAGTGAAAGTGGTCTTCTCCTGATCATCCGGATGGATAGGAATCTGGAAGAATCCACTATAGCCGTCCAAGTAGCAAAAGTGTGAATGCTGGGCCAACCGTTCGAGCATTTGATCAATGAAGGGAAGCGGAAAATGATCCTTCCGAGTAGCCGTGTTCAGCTTCCTATAGTCGATGCAAACTCTCCAGCCCGTAACGGTCCTTGTTGGGATCAACTCGTTGTTCTTATTCGTCACAACGGTCATCCCTCCTTTCTTCGGAACGACATGCACCGGGCTAACCCACTTGCTGTCCGAGATAGGATAAATAATACCTGCATCCAACAACTTAAGAACTTCCTTCTTCACAACCTCTTTCATGATCGGATTTAACCGTCTTTGAGGTTCCCGTGAAGTCTTATGATTATCTTCCATTAGAATTCTATGCATGCAGAAAGAAGGTTTAATGCCAATAAGATCATCCGTGGTGTAACCTATGGCTTTTCGATGCTTTCTCAGGACATGCATTAGCTTAGTTAATTCAGAATCGGAAAGGGAAGCACTAACAATAACGGGATAAGTAGAATCCGGCCCAAGAAAGATATACCTCAAGTGACTAGGGAGTTGTTTAAGCTCCACAACTGGGGGTGCTTTCTGAGAGGGATCTGTGCTTCCTCTTTCCAGCGGAGTGGTGTCAGAAACTGGACTAGATGCAGTCTCAGTTTGAATCGTCTCGCTGTCGACCTCGGTCGAGGCACAAAGGCGTTGACCGAGGTGTTCTTCAGACGCCTCGCTCTGTCCAGAAGGTGCCTCGGTCGAGGTACTGCTACTGGATCCGAGGCTGAAAATCTTCGTTTCCTGGATCAGCTTCTCAGTTTTAGCTCCTGGATCCTCTTCCAGTGCCTTCAAGCTCCGTATATCTGCATCACAAGAAGCATCTATACCTTCCTCCATTAAACTGAAGCTTATAACTCTTTCGAGTGGATCGTTAATAATGATAGAGCTCACCAATTCTCTTGATTCTTCTTCATCATAGATGTTGAAGATATCATCAGTTAGTTGCTCCCCTTTCATGGCTGCAAGTAGTGCGAACTCCACCTCATCGCCACCAACGTTGAATTTCAACTTGGCGTTCTTGCAATCCACATTGCAACCCGAAGTTGCTAGGAATGGCCTCCCGAGAATGATGGGAACAGGATAATCTGCGGGAATGTCAAGTACGACAAAATCTATAGGTAGATAGAAATTACCTAACTTGACCGGAACGTCCTCCAAAATGCCCACGGGATGGGTGATGGAGCGATCCGCCATGTAGAGTCGAAACTTGACCGGTTTGGGCTCTCCAAGACCGATCTTAGTGCATAGCTCCAGCGGGATGATGCTCACGCTGGCTCCTAGATCGCAAAGGGCTTCACAAGTGACATCCCCAACTTGAATGGGAATGCAAAATGAGCCGGGATCTCTCAATTTAGGTGGCATCTTCTCCTTCATGATCTTTATGAGTTCCGAAGATTTAGATGTCATCCTAACTTCACCAACATCCTCCAGCCTCCTCTTCCTTGATAAGATCTCTTTTAAGAACTTCCCATAGGCGGGCATACCTAGAATAGCATCAAGGAAAGGAATATTAATATGTAGCTTATTCATCAAGTCAAGGAACTTACCAAAGTGCTTGTCTAGATGTGCTCTGGCTCTGGACTGAGGGAATGGAAGTGGTGGTTTATATGCAGGAGGTGGAACATAAGCTTCTGTCGTTCCTCCTGCTTTCTGTTGCTCTGCCTCGGTTGGCATCTCGGTCGAGGTGTTCTTCGACTGGATCTGGACCGAGGTGGTCTGCGTCGAGCGAGGTACTGGATCGGCAGTTTTGAGTCCACTCCTCGTTGTTATGGCCATGCACTGGTCCTTAGGGTTAGTTTCCGTCTTTGCTGGAAGCTTCCCTGGATCTCTTGGCACTTCATTCGCCCTATTAGCAAGTTGTTGTTCAAGGGACTTTTGGGCCCTCGAAAATGAAGTCATAGAATTCTCCATAGCGCCGAGCTTGATCAAGATTGCCTCCAGAACTGCGTCTTTCTTTTCCGGCTGAGACGAACTTGATTCTTGCCCTTGGCTTTTCAATGGAGTAGAAGAGGAAGAAGGGGAAGAGAGGAAAGGGTTAGAGGAATCATTAGAGTTGGAGTTTGGATAATTGTTACCGTGGTTTTGATTATTCGCCCTCCAGTTGTTGCTGTTGGATCCTCTATTGTTGTTGTTGTAGTTGTTGTTTCGGGGTCCGTTGTTGTTGTTATGGTACCCGTTGTTGTTGTTGTTCCTTTGCCCTTGCTCTTCCTTCCTAGTTTGAGCCATCAAGAGCTCTTTTAATTCCTTCACTTCATTCTTCAATGATGTGAGTTGATTGTTGTTGGGTTGAGTCTCTTGAAAGTTGACTCTTTTAACTCCACCTTCGGCTCCTTGGTGGGTATACTTCTCCATGTGCAAGGCTTGCTTCTCAATGAAGTCCCATGCATCATCAACCGCCATGTCCATGAATGTACCGGCGGAGAGTAGTTGGAGATTGAACTGGGTGTTTCCGTCCAGCCCTTTGAAGTAGATCTCCAACAACTCGATCTTTGGAATCCCATGATGTGGGCAATCCAAAAGGATATCCTTGAACCGCTCCCAAGACTTGGACAAGCTCTCCTTGTCCTTCATGATGAAAGCATTGATCTTTCCCCTCATTTCAGCGGTCTTTGAAGGTGGAAAGAATTTGGTTAGGAATTCCGTAGTCATCTCCTCCCATGTGCTAATTTTTCCTGGAGGAAGAGAATGATACCAAGTAAGAGCTCTATCTTTTAAAGAAAAGTAAAAAGGTCTTAGCTTGTAGTTGTTATTTTCAATTCTAGAAGGTCGCAAGGTCTCCATCAAGATCTCGTAGTTTTGAAGATGTTGATGCGGTGACTCCTTTTCTAGCCCTCCGAATTGACATTGGCGAATCATGGCTAGAACTTGCGGTCGAAGTTCGTAGTCATGATCCGCTGGATCTCCTAGGTTCACCCCTGGACGCCTCAGCTGCTGATTAGGGTCCATCCTTTGACCTAGGTTTGCGGGATTCCTGCAAGAAGAACATCTCGGATTGGCATCCGATGTGGATGTACATCGACCGGGGCGTCAGGTGCTGGAATCTGCCTCGGTCGAGGATCAACTACTGGATCCTGCATCGGTCGAGGATCAACTACTGGATCCTGCATCGGTCGAAGTAGAATCTGGTTCCGAATGGCTGCAATCTCAGCTTCGATTGCTGCAGTCCTGGCTTGATTCTCTTCTTTCTCTTGCCTTAGCTCTTCTTTACTGAGACGTAGCAGCTCCTGCGTCTCTCTCAATTGGGCCGCAAGATCGTGATCGTCTTGTTGGGCCATTTTCGCTTCTCTTAAGCGTCGCTTGTATGTCTTTTCTGGTTCGGGATCGTAAGGAACGATTTCCTTCCCAGCGCGGGTTCTTCGCATATACCTAAGAAAGAACCTGCAAAAGTCACTCAAGTAGAGTGGTAAGATGAAACGGGGCAAATGCCCCAAGAGCAAACCGTACCGGCTCGGTCTAGACCAAGTCCCCGGCAACGGCGCCAAAAACTTGTTCGCTCCAAACGGTGTGTGCAAGCTTTAAATTTATAACCCTAGACTTAAGCTTAAAACAAGAATGCGAACCCGCAGTGTACGGGTCAATCGTAGTAAAAGCAAGAAAATTCCAGGGGTCGATCACAGGGACTTAGTGAAACAAAGTCAACACGGTTTGCTACGTTAATTCTAACCACAAAAGCGACTAACACAATCAAAGATGAATAAGATGTCAAATAAAGCAAATATGCAATTCTAGGGATTAAAGCATCTAGTTGTGGTTCCAACTCAAGATCAATAGATAAGCGGACAAAGCTGAGATTTTTGCGTGGGGAAGGTGTTACTAATGTGGAGTAGATCACCGGGTAAGTCTCACTACACACTAATCCTAAACCGTAACTCCTATTACCGGGTAAGTCTCAAGGAATCAAGATAAAGAACTATAACCTCAAACTAACACACCATCTAAGGGAATAGAATCAACCTTTACCGGGTAAGTCTCAGGCTAACTCACAAAGATGGGATGAAAGCACACTCAAACCCCAATAAAGGATAAACCTTTATTACCTACACTTATGATCGTTAATATACAAACTAAGGAATTACCGGGTAAGTCTCATCCTAAGCTTGCATTGAACCAGTAAGGTGTAATAAGAATAGGATTTAGCAAACTCTAACACTTAACTTTCTGTTTTAGGTCGGATAAGTCACCTCGGTCAGAAGAATTCCACCCCGGCCGAGATGTTCATCAACCGAACGAGATGCTTAGGGTTAAGGTTAAAGACTCGAACTTTCAGGATCCTACTGGAATCTAAGATTATTCTATCATTGTTTTTCCCACAACCTTCAGCCAATCACCCTAGAATCACACAAGGAAATTAGCCACTCATCATCATAATGAAAGTATTAAATATATGGGAAGAAGGTGAATATTTGAACAAAGAAGAATTTAATGAAAAGACTTCAATAACTGAATCAAATATCACAAACAAAAGCGTTCCTTGGATAGCAATCCAACAAGACAAGACAATCAAGGAAGGAATTGAAGACAATCTTACAAAACCCTTCAAAAAGCTATAATCTTCAACCTTCCTTCAACCTTCAAAAATGTTCTTCAACAACTCCCAACTTGGAGTGTAATGCGGCTGCTGCGTGTATGGAGTATTTCCAGCTGTAAGCGGATTGTATGTGGGATGTTGGATTTGTGGAAATCCAACCCTTTTTATAGGAAAAATAAACCTCCAAAGATAATAAATCTTAAGAAGATATTATCCCATAAATATAGGTAAAATATATGATTCTGCATATCTCCTTCCTTCCAGAAGCTCAGCCCAAAAATATAAGATCACTTTCCAAAATTAAAAGATCTCTTCCAAGAATAAAATATTCTCGCCGCGTCCTAGGTATTCGCCTCGGTCGAGTCGGTGTCTCTGGATCGCCTCGGTCGAGGTGAACCTCTGGTCAACCGAGGTGACTCAGAATGTGGAATCTCTCGAATTTGCTCCAAAGTGAATCTTCAATCCATGGCTATGCTTCCTGGATGTAGCTCCAAATGACTCTTGACTCCTTTTGCTCCTTTTTGATGCAAAACGTACCATATTACCTGCAATTACAACGAAACTAGGTGTAGACCTCGATTCTCGCAAAGGTAGATGAAATGGTAGTAAAATCACATAATGTACATACAAACATGCAGAATATGAAAGATAAAACGTCCAAACAAACCCCAAAATATAGACTATAATTCATGCTATCAGGCCACCAATTAACGTACAAACAACATCCGATAATCACTGCAAGACATGACGATAAAGAATCATGGCAGTAAATTACGTTTCCGTGTCAAAACAATAAAAATGATGTATACTATATGTATGTATATAGAAGTTACTTTATTTGCTTAATTTCAACACTTATGGTATCACCCGCTAAAAATAATCGATTAAATCACGCGGGTGCGTTGCTGTTACGGTGAAACTAGTATTAAAAAAATCCCGAACTCCAAATACACGCCAATATTTTGCTTGGACACGCCAAAATCATGCACATTTGGATGTGCATGTAGTATGCGCCTTATATGGATGTGCAAGTAGTGTGCGCTTCATGAGGCGCATACTTCATGCACATCCAGATGTGCATGTTCCATGCGCCTCATGAAGCGCATGCTACATGCACATCCCCGAAATCCCGCGTTTGTTAATATAACGGGAAGTAAATCTTAACAATTGATATGGTTACATGCGCTTCAGGAAGCGCATACGTGTGAATTTTTTGAAAATTTTGTTTTCTATATATAGCTTTGTCCTTAATCGATGTTACACACTCAAGCATACTGTGTTTATAGTTACAAAAGACCTTTAAAAAAATGGATTCAGGCGATGGTGATCAAAGCCTCGAAGTACAAAATTATCCCGATTTCTCAAGTTTTTTCGCGTCAGTCAATCTGTGGCCGGATCGGATGTCTATGCTTAACCATCTGCGATCAATAGGTACATCTCACAACATGGTATTGACGATAAAGCGTTCTTCACCAAGTACCGAAAAACGACTTGGGAGGATATGGTTATCATGTGAGAACAGCGGAGCGTACAAATCAAAGGCGAAGATGAAGACGAAAAATGATGTAAGTCATAATTCACAACCCATGAAAACTATCACTAAGTTATCGTGTTGTCCTTTTAGTTTGTACGGTTTTGAGGTAGAGCGAGATCAATGGATGGTTCAAGTTTTATGTGGGCATCACAATCACGATCTTCCACAAAGGTTATTAGGCCATGCATTTGAAGGACGGTTGACGCAAGAGCAATATCAACATGTGAGGTGGTTGTCTTCAATTGGTACCGAACCTGAAGGAATATTGACCGACTTGCAAATGAGGGACCCAACATGTGTCACCTCAATAAAACAAATCTACAACGCACGAGCAAAGATAAAGAAGGAAGACCGGGACTCGAGGAGCATAAGCCAATATACGTTAGACTTACTCGCACAGAAGAACTACTTCA
>BSUD01000008.1:108432628-108465554 GCA_033239045.1 Fagopyrum esculentum | reverse complement strand
CATGCACATCCAAATGTGCATGTAGTATGCGCCTTATATGGATGTGCAAGTAGTGTGCGCTTCATGAGGCGCATACTTCATGCACATCCAGATGTGCATGTTCCATGCGCCTCATGAAGCGCATGCTACATGCACATCCCCGAAATCCCGCGTTTGTTAATATAACGGGAAGTAAATCTTAACAATTGATATGGTTACATGCGCTTCAGGAAGCGCATACGTGTGAATTTTTTGAAAATTTTGTTTTCTATATATAGCTTTGTCCTTAATCGATGTTACACACTCAAGCATACTGTGTTTATAGTTACAAAAGACCTTTAAAAAAATGGATTCAGGCGATGGTGATCAAAGCCTCGAAGTACAAAATTATCCCGATTTCTCAAGTTTTTTCGCGTCAGTCAATCTGTGGCCGGATCGGATGTCTATGCTTAACCATCTGCGATCAATAGGTACATCTCACAACATGGTATTGACGATAAAGCGTTCTTCACCAAGTACCGAAAAACGACTTGGGAGGATATGGTTATCATGTGAGAACAGCGGAGCGTACAAATCAAAGGCGAAGATGAAGACGAAAAATGATGTAAGTCATAATTCACAACCCATGAAAACTATCACTAAGTTATCGTGTTGTCCTTTTAGTTTGTACGGTTTTGAGGTAGAGCGAGATCAATGGATGGTTCAAGTTTTATGTGGGCATCACAATCACGATCTTCCACAAAGGTTATTAGGCCATGCATTTGAAGGACGGTTGACGCAAGAGCAATATCAACATGTGAGGTGGTTGTCTTCAATTGGTACCGAACCTGAAGGAATATTGACCGACTTGCAAATGAGGGACCCAACATGTGTCACCTCAATAAAACAAATCTACAACGCACGAGCAAAGATAAAGAAGGAAGACCGGGACTCGAGGAGCATAAGCCAATATACGTTAGACTTACTCGCACAGAAGAACTACTTCACGAGTATTAGACGGACGGATGGAAGTGAAACAATGAGCGACTTATTTCTTGCTCACCCAGACTCGAGGCACTTGTTGTCATTATTTCCATACGTTATTGTTTTGGATAGCACCTACAAAACCAACAAGTAAGTTTTTATCCATTTTTTCATTGTACATATGTTTATGGTTTTTTTATTAAATATTTTTTAAAAATTTATAATTTATGTTCTAGCTATGAAATTTTTACTTGTGTAAGTTAAATGACATTACCTTTACTTTATCGATGTTGATCGGCTGCATGATATCACACTTTTTAATTTCCTTGTTAATTTTGACTTTGCATATAGGTACAATATGCCACTTTTGGAAATTATTGGTTTGACGTGTACGAATAAGAACTTCAGTGTCGCCTTTGTTTTCATGTCCAAGGAGAGTGAAGACGGTTATGTTTGGGCATTGAATCAACTTACTACTTTGTACGGCGAAGGTTTGAGGCCACAAATGATAATGACGGACAGAGAGTTGGGTCTAATTAACGCACTCAGACAAGTTTACCCCGATGTAAAACATATGTTATGTTGGTGGCACATCGGTTGTAACGTTGGAGATGCTGCTTTGGGTAGAACGGGTTCTGAGGAGGCTCGTGACAAGTTTAAGAGTGATTGTTATAAACTTTTTTCATCCAAGACAGAGGAAAAATATGAGGCTCGACGAAGGGGGTTGTATGTGACATGGGGTAAGGTAGATGATTTGATGACATATCTCGAGGGTACATGGCTAACTCCATACAAGAAGAGTATAGTCAGAGCTTGGACGGACACCGTATATCACTTTGGCATAAGGACTACTAGCAGGTAAATTCAATTACATATATATTTTTAAAATTTCCTTACATCCAAGGTATAAATTTATTCTATGTATATGATTTTATTTTATGAACTTATAGGGTGGAGTCTGCACACTCTGTTTTGAAAAGAAGGTTGAATTCTTCTGTCGGAGGATTTGACACGGTCATCACGTGTATATGTCGTTTCATGACGAACCAGATTAATGCGGTCAGGGGTTCTTTAGAGATTGCACGAACAACCAGGCCTACCGAAATGAGTCATCACTCCATATTTGTGCGGTTAGTTGGCAAGATCTCGAAACAATGTTTTTATAGGCTGTTTGACACATACAGCAAGGTGAAGTCGGGAGAGATAGAAGATCAGTGCTCTGACAAGTGGTTGTCAACTTGTCTCGGACTCCCATGCGCACATGATATTTCCTTGTGTATCCAAAATAATGTTCCAATCATGCCTGGACAAATTCACAAGTTTTGGAAACAGTTGACTTGGGAAGGACTTCAAAGCGATGCACAAGATGATCATGTTCCTATTTCAGCAGGACATGTCCATTGTCAGGTATTCGTCGAGAGATTTCTTGCCAATGAAGTGAGTGAAGATGTTGTTAACAAGGTTGGAAACACGTTCAACGATGCAACAAATCCAAACGGCTCGACTCTACAAGAACCGATTGTAAAAGTGCCTAGGGGACGTCCGAAGAAGAACCCATGTCAAAGAGAGAAGAGTGCATGGGAGATAAATGAGATGGAGTTGAATAAGTCAAAACGTCAAAAGTCAACACACGGCAATAGAGGACGCGCGCGTGGCAGGGGCAGATCTGGACGAAGGAAGGATGTGATTTCTCCAACCACTTCTAAAGCGTGTAGCGCTGATTACGTGGAGGAACCCTTAAGAACAGATCTCCTTCAGACACAAGAGGCGGAAGACCTCGTTTATAAGGGTTTTAATTGGGGTCATAACAGTGTAGATTTGTTCATGATGCCATATGTTGACAGGGTTATAGACGTCCGACCAGACGGTCACTGCGGGTATCGCTCATTTGCCGAGCTGTTGGGTAGAGGGCAAGATACATACATAGAACTTCGGTGGGAGTTGGTGGAGGAATTGATCAGAAATGAACGTATATATGAGTTGGCCAGTATCCTCATCCCAATACAAGATTTGGTCTTCAATGTCAACTACACGGCCCCGAATGCTCCTCCTTTACATTGGATGGATATGCCTATTATGGGTTTGGCATTTGCGACTAGATATCGTGTAGCTCTTGTCTACCTTACTTGGAGTCAACCCTGCACATGTCTCCCGATGATTTCGAACGACCCTCTCAACGAACCGCTTAGGGTGTATGCCATAGCGCATGTAAGCAACAACACTCATTTCGTACCGGTGAGTTAACTTACTTTGAACACCTCTCATATAATTTTTCTATCAATTTACTGTAAAAACGTCTAAATACATTACAGGTTTGGCTGCATCCAACATTTCCAATACCCCCGGTTCCAACAGAGTGGGAATTGTTCCATCACCCTAGTGTTGATGGTTGGGATCAACCATTTAATGATAGAATGGACCAATATCGGACATATCGAGAGCGTGATGGTCGTCCATTAGTGTAATTTTTTTAAGTTGTTTAAATTGCATTTGGATTATTTGTATATGTAAATTTCTATCGTTTTATCACTAGTACAATAACAACGTTTTATGGGACCTCTTTTTAGTTAATTTAGTATTTCTAATATATTTTAAGTTTTAAACAATAATTATGATTTCCGGTATTTATATTGTGTAAATCATTTAAATGTGTTGGATCTATTTAAATTCATATGAACATATAAATTAATTTTATATATTATAATTATTATTTGTTGAAGATTTCACGATTTTACTTTATTCTATTTTTTATTTAAAACAAAATGAACATGGGAGAATTTTAAAAGCTTTTCTAAATTGATCAATCATAAATAAGGTAAATCTTAACAATAAAATTCAATTAAATTGATTAAATTTAAAAATTTTGCATGCATTATAATTATATGTACTACTTTGTTAATAGTTTTTAAATAAATTTTTAACTTAGATATGGATTTAATTTGAAAATTTCCAATCGACATATAATTAGATTTGAATTTGTAACAAAAATAACTGAATATAAAAAATATTAAATGTAAAAATACTGTAATAATATCACTTAAATTTTAACAATATCATACGCCTCATAATGCGCATACCCAGTTACTAAAAAATGCATCCACCACCTACGAAGAAAGTTTTGCTTAAGTATGAAGACGTCTCATGCACATCATGATGTGCATGAAACGTGTGCGCTTCAAGAAGCGCACAGAGAAAAAATCAATACATTTTTGTGCGCTTCACGATGTGCACAGGAGTAAACTTCTGAAATTCGTGTGCGCTTCAAGATGTGCACATAAGGACAGTTTCCAATTTTTTGTGCGCTTCATGAGGCGCACAGAATTTGTGTGCGTTTCACAATGCGCACAAGCTTTGCGCGCAGCAGATTCTCCATTTCTCCCACTCACCGACGTTGTTGCTACAATTCCTACACGATGATAGATCATGCTTTAAAGTCTCAAATGAGGTAAATTTGTTGTATAAATTGATTGGAGAATTTCAACATTGATATCCAAGTTGACTGATTTTATTTGTGCAGGCAAACTGAAGTTCAAAGTAACAATGGTGTGCAAGGATCGGAAACAACACGTGCGTGACTTGGTGCAAATCAGACTTTTTATCAGGGAATTAATCGAGTCAATTGGATTGAATGTTGTTGGGCTACATCTTGGGAGGTGCGGTTGGTTTGATACGTTGGAAAGAATCTTCACGGAGGAATGCAATTATCAGGAGCTGCAGAACAATCCTAATATCCGGGCAGCAGTTGCCAACGGAACTTGCACAATGCCTCTTCCAGTTGCTGATATGTCTATTGTGAAGGAGGAAGACAAAGATGAACCTAGTAGATGCGAATGCCTCCAGCCAAGGAAAAAAGGAACGAAGCGCCAACCGAGGAAGAAGTAGTTTGTAGGGTACATGAAGATGGTAGTTTTAGGTTTATTTGAAAGTTGGCAGGTTAATTTTTTTAGATTTAGGATTGTTTGTAGTTAGAATTGTGGTTTAGGTTTTAGAAAGTTTCAATTTATGTTCTACATTTTCATTCCTTCTTTTTCCTAAAATTTCAATTCTCAAAATTTGTTGATGTATCTACCATCTGTCAATGAAAGCTGCAAGGATTTGTCAATTGTTTAAGAAGCGCATACATTTTGGCGTGGATAAGTAATAATTTAGCGTTTATATATCATCGCCCTTAATTTATACAGTGACCTTGCTTCTTTTTTTTTCTTAAGGGATATTGTATTCATGGTCCTGTAAGGATTTGTCAATTGTTTAATGTTTTACGAGTTTCTGTTTCTTCTCCAGATTTGGCGTAGACGAACATTTCGACCCTCTGGACTTTTTGCTTCTCGAGTTGTTCTGCAAGGCACTAGAGTAGTATGTATATCTAATGGCTGGTCTTGTCTTTTATCCTCAAGTGTGGATCCTGACATCTTTTTCCTCTAAAAAAGGGGCTTCATGCGCTCTTTAATGGAGAGGATGATACCTGGGAGGCATGGCTAAACATAGATGCTGCTAGTTTTTCTAGCGTAGTTGGCTTTGGAGAAAATGGCATAAAATTAAGGCGCGGCTATGCTCCATCTCAGTCACCAAAACCAACGCAGGTTTTTTATTTTACTTTTTAGTTTTTTTTATCTTTCCTTGTTGGAACACTGATTAATGGAAATTGTGTTCTGGCTTATTTTCTTCTTTTATGTTAAGGCGGATATGCGCTTTTGTGTAGAAAGGTGTTGAAAGCTCAGTGAGTGCATTATGCATTGGAAGTTTGGAGACATGTTCCCTTTTTCTGTCATATGGAAGTATGGAACTTGCGAGACCAAGCATGGATTCCCTTTCTTATTAAGTTGTCGGACTCACCTTCTTCTTTGGAGTTATAGAAGTTTGGAAACAATGAAAAAAATATTGCTAAGTCCTAGGGATACTTCAGCTCCCCGCCAATCTGTCTCACAATGCATCCTCTCTTCTTCCACCTTTTCTATGTGAAGGAGTCCAGTTATTTGTCTGTCTCTGATCAACTAGAGCTTAATCAAAAAATAACTACGTCATGTGAAACCATATGATATAATGTGACTATTTCAACTTCTTAGACGTACATGAGTTCAAAACTTCCTATTTTGGGTTCCTTGTACTAAGGTAGCTTTGATGCCCATACCTTGGTATGATCAATGTTGGAGTAAAGGTATTGATTGTATAAGGGTTTTTTTGGCTTTGAAAAGAAATATATACTTGCAGAAGAGGAAAATAATATTTATGCTCACTGCTCCTACTTCAAGAATTCAGCTATTTGAACTGGCCTGTAGCCTTGAGATTAATGTGACAAACAGTGCTGTTTTAGGAATTAGTGTCAGGATCTGCTTACCTTCATGGCTAGTGGTTTTGAGATTAATATGAAAATGATTTATTTTGTAGGCTCATTTGTCCAGTTGGGTTGAAAATCTCGCCTTAGTTGTAAGGAAATGGAGTTTTTTGAGTTTTTCTTTGTTGTACACCTTAACATTTTTATGTTAAATACTTATAAGTTACATGCACAAAATAGATACTTGAGTTTTTCTTTGTGGTTATTTGTATCTGTATCCTTTGGCTTGCTAAGTACTTGTTAGTATTATATAAATTCAAATTCTGTCAAGTATTTCATTCATAAAGAATAGTAAGAATGCTGGTTTGAAGGAATATCTTAGTATTTTATCTTATTGCTCCCAGGATAACTTACATCAGCAGAAGGAAGAGGAAATGGATGATTACTGTTCAGAGGTATGTGTTTAACACATATTCACTTCAATATATACACTCCCTTATATTCTCTTTTTCCTTTAGCTTCTTCTACATTGGATTTTGGTTTCCATGTGTCCTCTTGCTATGTTTCACATATGTATCTCGACCTTTGATTTAAGCATAATGATTACCATATCAATATTTGTTCTCTGTGCTTGATTTGTAAATATGGTTTTACTCTTTATTTTCTACCAGCATTATTGATCTATACAGAATATGGAGTTTACCAGTTAGGCATTCCAAAACATAAGTTCATAGTACCCTATAAGTATCAGATATTGAAAACATACAGAGAAGTACACAGTCTATCCCCCTGTCAAATAATAACTAATTTGCATAAACCAAACCTTTATTTGTCCTTCCTAACTTTCACTATGTTTCCCACAACCCACACACAAACAATTACAGATTCATAAATCACCAATATCGCTGCCTTTCACTCTGTTTCCCACAGCCCACACACACAAATTTACAAGCAACTCCCACAGGCCACACACACAAACTTACAAGCAACTCCAGATTCATAAATCACCAAGATCGATTTATAAATACCAGTGACAAAAAATATTGTCTTAGTTCTTGGTTTGATTTCACATAACATCTCAACAATCTCGATTTCCAGTGGGTAACATTTTCAATATATCATTTCTGATTTTACAGAAGTTAATAACTAGTGATTTGGCATTCCACACCCAAACAATGTATAACATCCTTCGAATCGACTAATTAAGGTCCAACAAATCCACATTGCAACCGTTCTTAATTCAACAAGTACAAACTGAAATCAAGTTTTGAGATTAAGCATCTAACCTTAGGGCGGACACGAAGAGATGCAACAGCGGATGGAGAGAAGCTCCTCTACTCCGCTGCAGCGAAGAGATGTCGGGGAGACGATTCACTCACACTTATAGGCTGACGAATTTTGCAGGAAGTTGGGAGATAGATTGTTTACACCGGTCGACTGAAGATACTTGGGAGGAGAAGTTCGCTGAATCGAAAGTGACGAAAACGCTGGAGCTCTAAGTATAGGGCTGAGAAATTTTTTTTTTTCATTACACTTGTGCGCTTCAAGAAGCGCACACTTGTGCGCTTCAAGAAGCGCATACATTTTGGCGTGGATAAGTAATAATTTGGCGTTCATATATCATCGCCCTAAAAAAATCGACGACTAGTTGTTCTCACCGATTAGAGGCTCTTTGAAACGCGACGTTTCAATTCAGAAAATACATGAACGCGGCGTCCAATAGGACAAAAATCTGCACATTCTCTGCGAGTACTATTTCCGAGACCAACAAACAGCTTCACTGATCTCCACGGTCTCCAAATCAAACCGAACGCCAATGGAGCAACCACCTCCGCCGCTCCCTCTACCGACGCACCGTCTAGATCACCATTGGAGCAAACAGCCTCCTAATATCCGCTTCTGCAATCATCACAAAATGGAGATGCCTCCGCTTCCATCTCAGGCCTCCGATAATGATCGAAGCAGCGGCGAATTGCGCGCTCTCGACTGCAACCTCATCTCCCTCTGCGATCACATCCAATTGGAGGGATTTAGCAATGGATCGTTCTCTGATATCGTTGTCCATGCAATGGGCTCCACTTATAATCTTCATCGCCTTATACTATCTCGAAGTTCCTACTTTAGGTTTGGTCCACTTTTCATCCTTTTTCAGAAATCGGAGTATTGATTTATGTTTGAAATTTTGAAAATTTTAGGTTTACAAATTGCGTAAGGTGGATTAGGGTTTACTGATCGGTCTTGGTGTCATGTTTGCACTTCGTTGATTAAATTGGTGGGACATCTTCGTGAATATATATTGAAATTGACCTTTCGTCAGTACCAAGACTTATTTACCTTTCTAGGTTTCTCATTGCAGCGTTGCTGATCATCTTGTGAAAATCTCGTAGGGTGGTTTGTGGAGTGAATTACTTCTAGGGTTCTGACGTCTGATGATCTGCTCTGATAGGTGATACAATTTGTGTGGGTGATTATATTCGAGAATATAGGCCACTCATGCTAATTTTGTTGAATTACGAAATGGGTAGAGCATTCAAGTACTTGTTTAACTACAAGAGTGACAATAGCAAATGAGAATAAAATTGACTGCTTTAGGTGCAAGGAATATGAAATGAGTCAGGAACTATATGTAACCCCCCAATTGAAGAATTCTTCAATGTTAAAATTTTAAGCGTCTTTGCTTGAAGACCATGGTTGCTGATGCAAATATTATTCAGGAACATGCTTCATGGTCCGTGGAAAGAAGCTACTGCTCCAGTCGTGACATTGCAGCTAGATGATAAAAATGTAAATGAAGAAGCAATCGCAATTGCCTTAGCATACCTTTATGGACATCATCCAAAGCTAAATGACAGTAATGCATTTCGAGTTCTTGCTGCTGCTTCCTTTCTTGATCTCCAGGTATTTTGCTCCTCAAATCACTGAAGCCTGTACTTTTTGCTTTGATAATGGTGCATATATAATCAAATCCAAATTTCTCTTTTCTTTCTCAAGCTGTAATCTTGTTCTACCTTTATACATAGCACAAAGTGATAAGAAGTTGGAACTTGCTCGCAGGATTTATGTGCAATCTGTACTGATTTTATCGTTTCCGAGCTGTGGACTTCAAATTTCTTGACGTATCAGGTTTGGCATTCTTGCTGTCATGAGCTGTTTGTGATTTCATAAAAAGCATGCTAGTTATAGTAGAATGCCTTTTAACAGGTGTTTGCAGAGAACCAAGACTATGGTATTCATGGTGAGCGTGTTAGAAGTGCTTGCTGGGGATACCTTTGTCAGAGTGGCTCTGTGGAGTTGAGAGAGGTAAGAAGTTCAGATGGAACCAAACTCATTATTTCGATTCAGTGTTATGAGAATTCTGACACTTGCAAATGAAAGTAGGTGCTGCCAAAACTCTCCTCTCACACTTCGCATGCTTTGCTTACCTCAAATGAGCTGTGGGTACCTAGTGAAGAGAAACGGTAACAGGATTTGCCATATAAGTTATGAATGTATTGTTATTGGTTACTTGTGAATTGCTTACACATTTCTGTTGGTAAAAAGGTTTGAGTTGGCGCTACACACACTTCTCAAGAAAGCAAAGGATGAACACCATGACAGCGATGGCCTCAATGTGGAAACAATAACAGACAACCTTAAATTATCTGATACAAAAGGAAAGAACCCTATATATAGCTGTGAGTGCAGAAGTCTGGAGTCCGGTATAGGACATGTAAGTTCAAAGATGATCTTGCTAGTCATAGTAGTGATATGAGAATTATGGTTCAAGTAGTCTGTTACTCTGTGAAAGTATTGTGATTATTATGCTTAACAAGTCCAGCATGTTGATTTTGTGCAGCCTCATTTAGATCCAAAATACCCAAGAATGGACCAGCCTTCATCAGTGACTAATCCATTTTCTGATGCAGAAAGGAATAGATTTCCATATTCATATGTTGAAATGCCAGTTACTTTGCAAGAAAGTGGACAAGGCTGTGTTGGAATGCCTGCGGAAGGGCCATCTGAAGAAAGCTTGTGCTACCAATTTAGTAACAACAGTTGGCTATCTGAGAATGATTTGGGGAACTGTTCATCATCAAATTCATCATGTAATTTAATCATGCCAAATGAATGGAGTGGCTATGACACACATCTTTCCTGGGGCGGAAGGCTTGTTGGGAAAAGGCAGGCAAAGGGCTATGCGAAAGGTTTTGGGGTAGGGAAGGAAGAATATGAAACATTCAACACTATTTTCGAAGGGGGCTCTCTTTTATACTGTAACATGTCATTTGAAGCACTTCTGAGTGTGAGAAAGCAGCTTGAAGAATTAGGGTTTCCATGCAAAGCTGTAAATGATGGCCTATGGTTGCAGGTTTGGATAAAAATTCTCAATCTGGACAAATTAATTTGTCATCAGTTGAAATTTTTTATAATGTAGTAAGAGATTAAATCACAGGTGCTTGCTTGAAAACTTAATCCTATATGACGAAATTTGGGAAGTTTAATATTCCTACTAGTCATTTTCTTTTGCTTCAACAACTGAATATGATGCTATACCTAACTCGTTTTTTACTACCCTTCCTATTTGTATGCACTTCAATCTGGTCCCGGAATACTTGTACCCACTAGTGAAGCATTATTGAGTTGAAGACATGTTTGCTGCCTTTGCATACATTCAACCGGATATCTCTTTCCCTTTTGTTTTGTATGCCAAGTTCTGCTATTTTAAAACTATCTAATAGAACAAGCCTGAATGACCACATTTTTTTTATGCTCCTGTTGTATTGATTATCCTGCATATCGCAGATGCTTCTGAGTCAGCGGGTGCAAGAAACTGCAGCTGAAACATGCAAAAGTTGCTGTCTCTTGGGAATGGCATGTGCGTGCAGGCAGCCCTTTGTATTTTCACATGGAGTACCAACCACCAATTACTATGTGCAAGCACCAGATCAGCATTTTCCACCTGCAAATCTTGGAAATTTGTATGATGCAGAATCCGCAGCAGGTGGAAATGGTATTCCCAGGCCGGTGAGAGTGCATGTAAGGGGGTCCAATGATGGACTTGCTGGCATTGGGCGTGGTAGTACATCAGTTCCCACAAATGCTTGGCCTCCTACACGATTTGTCTATTCACGTGTACCTATTGGTGTTGGTAATAGAAATGGCCAACAATCATTGGCGAATGATGATCAAGTTGCTGGACCTAATCAAAATGGTGATCTGGCCGGTGACGGATTGACGGTTTTGGTTGGATTAAGTGAGGGAGGAAGGAATGCGCCAGTTGCTCATTTAGGGCAAACAAACAGGGGTTTGGAGATGGATGTGCAGACTAGCTCGGTTGGAACATCTGTTGCTGGGATAAGTGGTAGTGCAGCTGAGATAGCGGATTCATCTGATAATGATACTGAAATTCAGTGGGAGAGCTCTGACAATGCTTCTATATCGCTGGATCTTAAAACACCTTTGAGCCACTTCCCACCGTTTCGCTTTGGGTTAGTCATTTCTTGATCTGTCTTCAAATTGTTACTGCCTCATTACTTGTGTACGGATGCTGGATGATTGCTTTTCTCATATATTTACTTATTTGTCTACCTACTGGATTTCCAGTTTGCACTTTTGAGTTTGATTTCAGAAAATGTTTATAGTGTTTGTCCATTTGTTCTGGTCTGTCTTCCTCAAGTGGGGAATCTGTACTTTTTCTTAGAAAAAAAATTGGAGATGGATATCTGTTTGCATTTAATGTTGATTATTTTCTCGTGGCTATAAGCTTTCCTGGTTTCAGTTTGAGTTTGATTTCGGTTAGTGTGCATATCATCTGTTCCTACTGCCTCCAGCATGATTACATAACCAGAAGGGTTTCTGGTTTTCTTAACAGGGTTGAATTTGAGGACGTGCATAGGCTCACTGATGGTCAAGTTAAGCACTCACCTGAAGCATTTTATGCTGGTTCTTTGTGGAAGGTAAATTTTCTTTTTATCCCCAGGGACGTGCATGGGCGGGCTTAGCTTGTGGAAACTATTCTGTTTTAATTCTCTTAATCATCCATGCTTGACAATTGGGTCTCTTATATGCAATAGGTCAGTGTACAAGCTTTTAGTGATGAAGACCCTCAGGGACGTAGAACTTTAGGTAATCTCAACTTACGATATTATTATGCTGATTGCTTATATTTCTTATCTAAAATAGAAGATCTTGGTTATCATTCTTACGCTATGATGCGCAACTTCAGGCTTATTTATTCACCGTCGAAAGGCAGAAATAGCTGATCCTCTCAGGAAGGTAAGCGATTATATAAATTATATGGGCTTGTGCATCCCTTGATCAATAGCCTCAGATTGCTACCTACTTATGTAGAGGTTTAAAGGAATGAATTTATGTTGTTCTCCTTGTTGGTTCGTGGTAGGTTCACGTGTACATGGATTCTCGAGAAAAAGTGACAGCACGGTATCAGGTATAGATTCTTTGTCAAAGAAATCACTGGAAGCCTTGAAGTGTGATGAATTATGAACTTTGTGTTTATTTTTAATCTGTTTTCTTACCATTCAGTTAATATGTCCATCAAAGAGGGAAGTAATGGTGTTTGGAAGCTTCAAACAACCAGGTACCCTTCTACCTAAAGCTCCGAAAGGTTGGGGATGGCGTAGCGCTCTGTTATTTGATGAGCTTCCCGACCTCCTTCAAAATGGTTGCCTGCGGGTTTCTGCAGTGGTTCAGCTTGTGTAAATATCCATGCCCGTTGTTGAAATGACTTGACTCAAACTGTACTCAAACTACTTCCATGGTTTACTGTCCATGTATTTTGGCTTATAGAAAAACATAGGACTGAATAAATCATTATGCATAATAATTTATAAATCATCTGTAATAACTCATGTAATGATAAATTAGATGTATATTTTTGATAATTCTTCTCCACCATGCATTGCTTGTACCTCTTGCGGTCGCCTGCCAAAACTTGAACCTCTCATCAGGTTTGTCCTAGCCCTGATAAGTTAAAGTGATGGTTTTTTGTGACGAAGATCAAAGTCGAATCGGTTGTGTTATACTGGCAGGGTTTTGGCACGCTATGGTAAAAAAATATGTTCATATTCGATTCATTTGGAAAGTGAATGAATTTGAGTCGAGCACATCCTATAATATTGGATTTTTCTTGGCAAATATTGTTGTACTTGAAATTGATATCACGAACAATCTTATATGTTTGACTTAGTTGTAATTTTTTATATTTTAGATCTTTCTTGGTAAATAATGTTGTACTTGAACTGATATCATGTACATACAACCTTATACTATTTTTTGGTTGGATTCAATTTTTCTTCTTCTTGATTTTCAGTTGATTTATTAGATATATTTCTACAAATAACATGTAGAACACATGATCCGCTTCACCTGTTAGATTAAGGTAGACGTTATATTGTGAGACCCCTAGCAAGTGACGGATCGGTTGGATGGTTTGGTTGACGGATCGGGTAGCAGTCAAGGTCATCCACCCACCACCCAATTAATCCATTGCCATTCATAATAAGGTGCAATCAGGTCTCCTTATCGCACCAATCTCTTCCCTCAAATACAAATGACTCACCTTCTAAGTTCATGCTAAATATTGGCAGGTGAAATACTCCATCATAATCCATACTAACATCATTGGATAGAAAACAAATGGATAAATATATTCATCCACGAGTTACTAGCTAAGAGAGTCACACATCTTGTGTTATGGAAGTCAATTTTGAAAGTATGTTTAGGTAAAGTGTCCTTCATATGTGCTTCATTGAAAAAAATTGTTTCTTACATCTCGTTTCTCCCTTTTTTTCTTATATTTTTTGTAGAGAAAATAAGCGCTTCAATACCATGTCATTGGTGTATCAAATAAAACGGATCATTCAATATATGACGTACCGTCATGAAACAAAGAAATAACATACCAAAATCAAAGAGAAGCACCGAGGAACAATATCACAAACCCTAGTTAGCCGAACAAGAAAAGTACAAAGAAAAATGAAGGTGATTAGATCCCATAACTATGAGAAAATATCATCCAAATGAAATACTCAAATTTGATCACACGTTCATCTTTAAGGAAACCAACTTATTGCATTTGTGCTGAGTTTGAGTGTTATTAAATATGTCTAAGCACATGTATGATAGCTAAACACATTTCCTTGAGAATTGAGAGGCCTTTGCACATTCCCTTGAGAGGCCTTTGAATATGTGAGTTTTGACTTATTTATATGACTATGATATGTGTGATAAATGGCTTTGGTCTTAAGAGCTTTATCTTCTTAGTTGTGATAGGTATGTGAGTCCCTTACATAAAGGTATATACATATTTTACTCGACGTTTAATGACAAATGTCCGGTCAATCTTCTCAATGCGGGAACAAAGAGAGATAGGAATATGACGAAAAAAGTTATGGTGGTTTAGGTTTGTTGAGCATGAGACGGGTGAATAGAGCATTCATGGCAAAGATGGGATGGATGTTGCTCTTTACTTGACTCGCTATGATCAAGAGTCATTCCTCGCATATACTGCAAGGGAACGGTACGTTCAGGATATTTTTCACCTCAAAAAACTATTGATCAAATCAGCAAGATTTCATTCAACCACGCCAATTTTCGATTACCACAGTTTGTTGTTCATAAATGTAGCTTATAAACCTTGTTTATTCCTTATAAAGGCTTGGGGTTTGAATGTAAGACCAGAGCAAGGGGGTGTGACCGTGTGAATATGGCTCCACTCAAATTGGTATCGATTCGTTTCGCTACCAGACGATAAGAAACGGGTGAGAATGTAAGAAAAGAGAACTTTGAAGATCACCCAAGCAACTAAACAATTCTTGCTTTTCAAGATGCTGAATGACTTGATTTCACCTTCAAAGAAAAGATGGGGAATCTTTCTTTTCTTTTCAGAGATGCTGCCCAAATAAAAAGATATTCCTGTAATATGCCATAATTGTAAGTGAGCAAGCCGCCGCCGTAGCAGGCAGCCGGTTAGGCGAGGATATGCTAAGAATCTTAGAGCCGTTTGAAAACAAACAAACCAAAGTCACCAAACACACAGCCAATAATTTAGTCCCGTCAAATGGAATTCATAAATATGGAAACTCAAAGATCAACAGTCACAGTTTGTAAATTAAGCAAACATGAAATTTAAAAACCAAAGCAAACTTAAATATGGAAAGAAAATAAGCTCTTCCACTCTCCCTCTAACACTTGACCTCCTTCAGACCATGGGCAAAGTACAAAAATGTTGGATCAGCTGCACCATCCTTGTAGTATGCAAACACCAAGCTTGAATCGTCGTGCATGCTCTCCCCAACAAAGCTGAACATTCAAATATGCAAACACACACCATTAAGTTCGACTAGTAATTATAAACATCATTCATATGACACTTGAGTTTCAACATCATCACTTACAATTGGAGGTCACTTAGCTTCCCCATCAGATACTTGGTAGCAGACTGGATGTTCTCCTTGAATACCTTCTTGCTCTCTTCGTCCAGTTTCGGCTCCAACAACTTAATGTACTTCTTCACGTATGCAACAAACTGCTTCTTGTCGAAGGGAGGTTGTTCCTAAAGCAACAGTTTAATTGCATTTACTTTCAGTTCAGATTCAGATTCTTTACAAGAAGGCTTGGTGAATTTCATACCTGGAGTCTGAAGGTATCAACAATATCGACAACCTTAACAGCTTGGTCATCAACACCTTCGTCTTCACCGCCACCTTCAGCTGATGGGTTGGCACCAATGTCAAAATCAACAGCACCAGTCACAACCCACTGCAATCAAAGCATAAACACAATCAATCTACCAGAATCCTAGTGAAAAACAGAATAAAGAAACCATAATTGTGCAACAGCAACTGGATGCTAACCTTTCCTTCAACCTCCCACAGAACTCCGTTCTCTAGCTCCTTGTATGTAAAGGAATCCGAGAGCAATTCATCACCTGTAACAGGTAAAGCAAATAGATTTTGATAGGGGAATCATTCAGAGCTCCATATTACCCAAACTAAATATAAACATGACAGATATACAGGTCTAAGAACAATTTAATACAAACCACAGATTGAATTGAATCTGCGATAATTGAACAATAAAAATCAGGCCAAAAAATAACCTAATCGACAATTCTGTCATTGATAACCTAATCTAAACTTTCTGTCATGATAACCTAATCGACAATTCAGCAGATCTAAACTTGAGGCACTAAGAAAACCTATTAGACCAACAATCATCACAAAGAATAATCTATCCTACTACGCAACGCTATAACAAAATAACAAAATCATCATAAGGAACTATAACAAAATCATTATAAGGAACGAGAGTCCCGTTAATGATAAGGAACGATAGTAGCAGATCTTAGTTACCAAGAAAGCAAATTCATAGAAGAGCGCACACGACGGACGGAAAATTAGTTATCAAAGCAGATTCATAGAACAGGGCACACGGAAAATTACCAGAAATAAGATCCTGATAGACCAACATGGTGGTTGGTTGCAGAAGCTCTCAACAACTGAAATCAGGGAGGCTAGAGAAGAGGAGGCGGAAAAGCGTAAGACTGAGAGGGTTTGAGAGAGATCCAGAGACCGACTTATATAGGCTAGGGTTAATGGGCTACAGCAGGAATTTTTCTATTTTTTATTTTAATCAAAAAGAAATCTTTTTTCAAGATCAAATTTTATTTTTGGAATAAAGAAAATAATATCTTCAATCCAACATGATAAAATTTTGTTTCCTAAAACATGATAAAGAATAAATTAAATTAGTAAGATAACGAAGTGCAACTAGAATTACGATTTTTCATATAAACAGTGTACGATTTTTAAAGTTCAAGTTTTATTTATATTTGGTGATAAAATTTAGTCTCGTGAATCTCCCCTTAATATCAGAAGATATATTTCTTAAACAATTAAAAAAATATATAATGTTTATCAATATATATATATATATATATATATATATATATAGGGTCCAGTTCCGGTAAGGAGAACCCTTGCAGATAGGAATGAGGAGAGTCGGGGTGGTGACATGTGGCATGCAACGTCACCTTTTTTTTCCAGCTTTTCTTTTTGTAAATAAAAATTGATGTTCATATTTTTATGAGTATGTGTTCATTTTTAAAAGAGTCATTGTTCATATTTTTATCAATAAATGTTCATTTTTTCCTAACACTAACTATTCGTTTTTTAACATTAATTGTTCATTTTTGTATTTTTGTAAAACATTTTTTTTGGATTTTAAAAAAAAATTATACTATTCTTTCAAATCGTGTTAATATAATATGATGGTCAATTTTTCACAAGTATATATTCATTTTTTTTGAAAATTATACTTTTTCTAAAAAAATCGTGTTTATAATATTCAAATATCGATTACGTAAAAAATTGTGAAATCAAAGAGAATACAAGACGATTCAGGTTTTGTTTCTTCGAATTTCTACTCTCAATGTTTAGATTTCCATTCTTAATGTTTAGGTTTCATTATGACTGATGTTTGTGTTCGAAATCAAATTTGTTTGAATCATTTTGTCTTTGATAAGTTTGATTGAGAAAATACATGTATATACATATGTTGAGTTGGTCTAATAGCTCCAATTGAATAATCTATACGCTCCTTTTAGTGTGTACGTAAACTGTTCGGTAAAATGCCTTATAGAAAAATAGTTTATAATATTCACAAGAACAATGATATAAAAAGTATGAACACTGACGAATAAAAACATGAACAATGACGTATAAAAGTATGAACACCAATTACTTATCTATAACTTTGACACATACATAACATATTATGATAATCTTTTAACGTTTTGTGATGAGTTTTTTTATTTTTTGTGGTTATATACTGTAAATGAACATCTATGCATTATAAAATGAACACAAAAAAATAAATGGACATGACACTTTGATGAATAAAAATACGATGAACACCGATGTATAAAAACATGAACAATGACATATAAAAGTATGAACACCGATGACTATTTTGAACGTAAGGGTATTTTTTCAGATTTTTAGTCAATTTACAAAAATGCCATTAATGATGAGCGTGTAAGAGCCCTTGATTTGAATCCATCCAATGGCTTACAGCCCTCCTAATTCCTATCTACAAGCTCTCTCCTCACTTGAACTAAAATCTATATATATATATATATATATATATATATATATATATATATATATATATATAATGAAATTTTTATTATAGATATAAACCTTAAATATTAAATTTCACCCTTTCGTGATTAAAAGTATATTTTCTTATAATTTTAATTATCAAAATTTATTTTTGAGTATTTTATTATATAACTAATCTTTATTAAAACACGTCGATCAAAATTTAGATATGTGTTTTTAAATATTCTGTACAGTATAAATTAAATAAGAAAAGGAACTTACATAATAATGTTTATAAGCAAAAGATAAAATAATATATATATATATATATATATATATATATATATATATATATATAGAACATAATACGAATAACAACTGAAACTAATAGTTTATAACATTTCTATAATATTAATGTTTAAAATAGTTAGATAATAATAGTGTATATATTTATAGATCTTATATTTATTTGTATTTGAATATTGGTTAGACTTATTTATGATCTAATATCATAAAATAAATTATAGTTATGTAAAAAGAATAGTATAAACTAATTTAAAAAAGTAACTATACATTACAAATTATGAGTTGATAAATAACAATAATAATAATAATAATAATAATAATAATAATAATAATAATAATAATAATAATAATAATAATATAGTATAATATTAAAAAAATTAATTAAAATTTTGATAAAGGAAAGCGGTATGATGCACTATAACACATTGTCTAATGGATCGAAAGGCTGGATAAATCGGCGGAAAGACTAACCGTCATAGGAAACAAATCATAAGAAAAAAGAAAAAAAATACATCAAAAGAGAACTTTGACCACAACAAGCCGATCAAGAAGAAACACTAAAGTAAGCGCAAGGCAAACTAAGCGTGAAAGAAACGACAAGAACAAATTTGTTGAAGCAGTGTAGTACACAAACTCCCAAGGGACCACCGATTCAAATTTTGACCCTCTTTTAGACCCTTCATATTTCGATCACCTATTCTTGACTCCTTCTCACGAACAAATTCAACACTCATACAGACGAAGCTCATAAAGTCAAGGTGTACCCCGTACCATCGGACCATATAACGGGAAATAATGAAACTCTATTGATGATCGATTGCTTTTTTTGTAGAACGCACTTTAAACAAACATTAATTCTTTCTTTGTGTGGTGCAGAAGCACAACAGGAAGGTCACGGTGAGTGAAAAATAAAGAAATCCGTCAAAAAGAAAAGACCAATGATCTTCCATTCACTCTTAACAAGTTTGTATAAAATACAATTTTGGGGCATTTTCGCCAATATCAAAAAGTAACCATCACCACCATTTGTAAGTATGGAATACATACATGTTGCCAAATAAGGCAATGTTCAACATGTCAAACTATATAATCTTCTAATATTAATGGTACTTTGCTTGAGGTTCTCCAAGTGTTGCCTCACTTCCCTAACATAGTGTTGAGGCACGAATCTCACTTTTATTAAGGTCTTCATTTGTTACAGGTGTTGATGTCCGGATCTAGCGTTCTTCTCCGTTCTTTGACAAGATGATCCCACCAAACTAAGGCATATCCTTGGAACTCCAACGCAACAAGTTGGATCTCACTAAAATTATGGCAAGACCAAATTTGTTCAATCTTAATCTCCCATTCCATGTACACATCCGGATCGCATTTGCCTTCGAAGCTTGGAATTTTGACCTTAATCTTTCCAATCATGTAGTTATCGTGGGGATGTCTAAAATGATATAGTCATGACCTCTTCTTGGATTATGATGACGTCTAGGGTAATCTCTCGACATGCCCTCATCTTCCTCATCTCCTAATTCCTGAAAATCTCCACCAAAGTGCGGATTGTTAAATGCATTAAAAAGAGGATTAGGATGAGTGATAGATGGCCATTGGGGGGTTTGGAGGTGGTACGGGGGCTGGTGGCATAAGTGGGTGTTGGGAACTCCCACCCACTTTGTACACGGATCTCGGGTCAAATCTAGGGCGAGATTCTGGCCGAGATTTTTCACTGGGATGAGTTTCGAGCTTCTTAATCCTTTTAGCGAGTGTGGAAACCATAACCATGAGTTATTTTAGTAAGTTCATTGCTTTTAGACTTGAAGAGTCACTCTTCTGTGATTCACGTGGACTATTATTTCCTGACATTTACACAAACACGCAAAGTAGCAACAAACTTGTGATATTAGTGAAAACGAAAGCGCTTTACTTATTTTCTCTCACACTCACACTATATTGTGATATCGCAAGCTAATTTGATGTAATTCCCTTGGATGGATTAATACTCCTTTAAAGTCAATGCCTTTGTCTCAACTAGAACTCCTTGGATGACTCAAGTAGTCAACTTGGTTCGGTAAAAGGTTCTTGTGTTGTGAGATGGTTAAGGAACTCTTGTTGGAAGTTACTTCACACAATTGACAACATTGAAGGAATATTGCGAGTAGACATACTAGTATGATAGAGAGTTTAGATATTAACTAGCACACCCAAAGAAATCGACTCAACTATTTAGAGTAGAAAGAGGCTAGAAAAGACACACATGAGATTAAGAAGAGAGAATTACGTACTTTGAACGTGCGCAATTGGAGAGAGAGATAGCCGGGTTTGGTTTCGATCTCGACTAGGGCAAATCTCGGTCAACATTGAGGAATCTCGGCCAAGATTATCCCAGGTTGGGTGAGATCGGTGTTTCTGGTAGGCTAAGGCTCGTAACTAGGCCAAGGATGGTATAAAACTTCCTCTCTAGATAGAGTCTTGCACAGGGCGCACTTGGATTCTTTAGATTTTGCCTCACAAATTTCTCGAAAAAATCAACAATAGCAAACCGCGGTCAAAATCTCGGCCGAGATTTGTATTATTTGGCCAAGATTGTTGATTCGACAATGAACGTCGATAATCAGCAATCACCTTTAGGATATACTTCTTCCTAGTTGCTTTGTGGATCCTTTTTAGTTGGAGGATGTATATATTGTTGTTGGACAAGATATTCGGTTAGGATTCAATGGATATGATAAGATATTACCTACTAGATAAGATCTCAACAATAATATCTTGTAAATCTCCTTATTCGGTAAATGTGTTACGAGATATTATTAGATTAGACTCAAATTCGTTAATATATGATCTTCAACTGGATAAAGAAAAATTCACAAAACTTGGGGAACAAGTGACATAAAGATCTAAACTTTATGCTCAAAATCTCGAGCGAAATTTCCCGTAAAGGTCGGGCGAGGTTTCGTTCAAGGTTATTGGTTGGCTTGTGTTTGGATATGGTGTTTCTCTCTTCTAAAAGACACAAGTCAACACACGTTAATCTCAAATAATCTCGCAAAGATAATCGCTACAAGAAAAAAGACTCAATTTTTATATGACTCAAAGAAGATTCAAATAAAATTGACTCAAACCTGAGACGGATTTCAATCAGTTGATCTAATACCAATTTGATGCGGGGTTGACGCCGTGGTTGCCTGATCTAGATTGAAAGTCCACAAATAGTCTCAAAGAACAAATCTCGGTAGGAATCTCGGGCGAGATCTGTGTGTAACACCCCAAATCCGCAGGACTTAGGGCGTCACATTGGCTAGGATCTCACAATGAATCCTGACCCTAACCTAACAACAAGTTCACTGGACCTTACAACAAGGCACCGACAGATATAAAAACAAATACATAAAACTGTACAACTGTATAACAAAAGGGTATACAAAATCATAGCCGAGTGCAAACAACAACAACATATCCAAAGCATACAAAACATCCCCAAAAGCCCATGCCAGACCTATGTACGAAAGTTCTCGGCTAGTCACCCTGCCGGATCACTCTGCAGCTCTCCTATCCTGCAAAACATCTGCAACACGGTATAAAACCGTTAGCTAACCATTCATATACAAGATAATACATAAGCACAAGCAAAAGTCATGAAAGGTAAACACATAATCATGTTGTCACTCATTTACCCGTTTAATCATCTTGAGTAGTATCGGCGCACTACCCGTGTACCCTATGGGAGTGATGAAGTGCGCATCCCATATACCAGTCTGGCCTGACCTCAAAGAACCTCCCAAACTCCTTACAAGATGAAAGGGAAAGATTATCACTGCCACTGCAAGGGGGCTACCAATAAAACATAGGTCGGTAATAATCGATATCGCATGCTATCAAGCATATAACACATACCACTCATGCATACACCCAATATAAGGATGGTAGCTAAGTAAGTCTTAGGGACTTACCTAAACCTCTGATACTCTCAACCACGAGCAACCTCAATCCAGATAACAACACTACCCAATAACAAGGCATAAAGAGATATCAAATGTCCTATTCATCAAAGGGGTCACACCTAGACCCAAGAAATCAATAGGATCATAATTAACCTAAGCCTCACATCCAACTAATCCTCAAAGCCATAACCGGTACATAACGATATCATAAACATCATCATCCTAACCTTATGCACATGCCTAACATGCTACTAAACACTCACATTCGGAAAGGATATGTCTATGCCAACCTAAGAAACCCTGGACAAGACGCACCTGCGTGACAAGGAAGGCGCAGGAGCTGGACACAAGGAGGCGCAGGGGCAACGACTCCACACACAGGGACGGTGGCACACCAGGCGTAGGGGCGGCCCTAAGGTGGCGCAGGGGCGGTTGGACAACAGTGAGCTCGTCTTTGACTCCTTTTCGATCCTTCACTTGCCTCTCTTCACTTCTTCATCACCCAACAGCTAGAGGTGTCAAACGTGGCCAATAGGTCGGGTTCGGGTCGGGTCACAACAAGCTCGGGTTGAAACGGATCGGGTAAAAAAATAGCTTGGTTAATAACTAATAACACGATTTATGACTTAGGTTAGGGTAGTCATTTAGATAGATTTCCCACTCATTCATGCATGGTTTAGCACTAGTTCACGACGTTTGTACTCAATTCACGTATTTTTGTCGAGATAGACGTCTACACGGACTTGTGCATTGCTTTGTAGGTATTTTGGGAGATTTAGGAGCTTAATCGATACGTTTGAGGGTCGTTCATCAAGATGACACACCCTCGGACCCATTAGGATGCAAGCTAGAGGCTAAGGAGGACTCATGGAACCTTGTCAACACAAGCCATGCACCAAATCGAAGCTTAATGAACCAAGGCAACGCTGAAGCACCAAACCACGGTCACTGGAGGGACCACGGCCGTGGAACCAACCGTGGTTTTTGCCAGACGGTTGTGACAGCTGTGCCACGATCTCAAGGCCAACTCTAGCAAGGTTGTAGTATAAAAGTGGTCCTGCAAGGCTGAGAGAGGGGAGCTCCCATCACTACCATTCTCTCCCACACTCTCAACAAGAAGATTCTCTCAAGAAGAGAGCTACCATTGGAGGAGAAGGAGGGCTACCATTTGAGAAGAAGAGAAGAACACACCGTTGCTAGACTTTGATAGGTTTTGTAGCGAAGATTTTCGGAATCGATTTCTAGAGTTGTAAGAATCGTTTAAACCTTCTTTTGGAAGGGTTGTGAGTCTTTCTAATCTTATTTTCAGCTTGGTTTCACTTGCTTCACTTGTTCATCTCGTTCTCTTCATTATCTTGCAAATGGAAGCCATGATTTTATGTTTGATGATTTCGATTGTTATGATGTATGTTGTAGGCTAAATAGATGCGATTCTAGGGTAAGGAAAGGATGGTTGTGGCTAAGACTATGATAGGATGAACTTAGATTTGCCCTTGGATAACTTGTTTGCTTGAACGAAGTCACTGCTATAGTCCACGGTTAGTTCTTGCCCTTCCACGGCCGTGGAAGTGGTAGAACAACCCGTGGTTTCCCTGGTTCGATAGATCTAAGTACTAGATTGTTAGAATGTTGAAATCCTAGTGTTTTTTGAGTTAAATCTATCCTAGGGTGACCTAGTGTTAGCAACTAAGTGTTAGAAGAGACCTACCCGGTGATTCTTACTCTTAGATTTCAAAGATGACAAACTCTAGGTAGTGGTGAGCCTCATAAGCCGCCATTGGACTAAGTGTGCTAGGATAGTTGTTTAGGACTAACCCTTTCGAGACTTACCCGGTAAGGATAGGTTAGATCCCTAGGTGACAATCCGGTTTGTGTAGAATTCCATCCCTTAGGCTCTTTGAGACTTACCCGGTGATGAGACCTTAGGAACGGACTAGTGGATCATGAGACCTACCCGGTGATTGATCCCAATCTAGAAACACTCACTCCCAACATATCATAGTTAATCCAAGGAATGATTAGATAGCTTGAGTCCTATGCCATAACCGGAATTTCCAACCCCTAGAATCCGCTTTTCTCTCTTTGATTTATATCTCGTGTTTAGCTTGTTTGTTTGTGTTGATTTGTTAGCATAGTTTATTGTTCATTTTGCATGAATTGTGATCCTTGATTGATCACCTAAAAACCCACCAAAAACATTGAGATTTTCATTTCTTTATTTCTTTCCCTTTTCTTAAACTAGATCTTCACTAAACTTAATCACTAATCGAATCAATCTCACCTTAGTCTTTGTGTTCGACCTCGGAATACTATCCCTACTACAAACGTCCCGTACACTGCGGGTTCGCTAGGTAGTTTAGGATTTTATTTCGAGTTTATAAATGTAAAGCTTTTTGTGCTATTTCCTAGCGTGACAAGTTTTTGGCGCCGTTGCCGGGGACTAGGTCTAGGTTGAGTCTTTTTGTGATTGTTTTTAGTGTAGGTCTTTCTTGTTGCTTTTGATCTCTTTTTGGTTTGTGTCTTTGCTTTTCAGGACATCTCTCACTCTTTAGGTGTATGCGAAGATCTCGTGGCAAGGATTTAGCTCCATTCGATCCCGAACCGGAGAAAACCCTTAGATCTAGATCCAAGAGCATTAAAAAGGGAAAAGAGATGGCCGGAAGAGATCTCCAAGCTGAATTAGATGAGGCTTTAGAGCAAATTAGGATAAGGGATGAAGCTTTGGAGAATGAAAGGAGACTTGCCAATGAGAGGCAAGAGGCAACTAGGAGGGAGATTGAGGAGATTAGGCAAGCTCTTGTGCAAAGGGAGCTTAACCGTCACCAACCTCCTCCACCTCCACCACAACCGCAGCCGGTGGTTAACATTCGGGTTGTGCCCATTGCTATGGAAGAGCCACAAACGTTAGGGCAACGTATGGATCCGGCACAAAGAGCACACCGTCCGGGTGTGAACCTAGGAGATCCCGCAACCCATGATTACGAGCTCCGCCCTCAAGTTCTACAAATGATCCGGCATAATCAATTTGGAGGGATGGAAGGAGAGTCTCCTCATCAACACTTGATGAATTATGAGATCTTGATGGAGACTCTTAGACCGCCTAGATTGGAGAACAACAACCATAAGCTAAGGGCTTTCTCCTTCTCTCTTAAGGACAAAGCCTTAGCTTGGTATCAATCTATTCCACAAGGGCGAGTGAGTACTTGGGAGGAGATGACAACCGAGTTTTTGACTAAGTTCTTCCCACCTTCCAAGACTACCGAATTAAGAGGGAAGATCAATGCCTTCGTGATGAAGGATAGAGAGAGTTTGTTCAAGTCTTGAGAGAGGTTCAAAGACCTTCTTCTAGATTGTCCACACCATGGTATACCAAAAATTGAGCTATTGGAAATCTACTTCAAAGGACTTGATGAAGATAGCCAATTCAAGCTCCAATCTCTTTCCGGTGGGACTTTCATGGAAAAGCATGTGGATGAAGGTTGGGAGTTTGTGGAGAAACAAGCTCTAGTGATTGAAAAGTACTCCCATAGAAAGAGTGAAGGGAGAAAGGCGGGAGCATATGAGGTGAGTGAAGTCACCATGAGCAATTTCAAGCTTGACGCCATCAACAACGAGCTAAAGTCTTTGAGGGAGTTGTGTGCTACAACTTTGAAGAACCAAGCAACCCCTCAAGTTCAAGTGCAAGCAAACTTGTCTCCAAGGAGTAAGATGTGAACTACATGGGAAGGGGCAACTACAACAACTATCAAGGCCCAAGGAACTTCAACAACAACCGGCAATTCAACAATTACCGGCCCAACCATAACCATCCCGGGTTTTTCTATTCTAACCCGGATGGAGCCTTGAACCCTCCCGCTTCCACAAGCGCAGCTCCACCACCAAAAGCTTCACAAGAACCTCCACCCGGATTTACTCAACCTCCAAAGGATAGAACCGAGATGATGTTTGAGCAATTGCTTGGAAGGTTGAGTGGTCTTGAGAGCACGGTGACTTCCATTTCTAAAGCTCAAAAGGTGTTGGAAGCACAAGTGTTCCAAAAGGCGGGAGAAGCTCATAGAGATCCGGGAAAGCTTCCCGGAAGAACCGAAGACAACCCAAGAGGCCAAGTGTTGGCCATTACAACGAGGAGTGGGTTGAGTATGAAGGATCCTTTGCCCAAGGAGAATGCTAAGGGAAAGCAAGTAGTGGTAGAGGAAGAGATATTGCAAGAAGATGGAGGCAAGAGCAAGGATGTTGAGCCAACATATGTGGCACCGCCTCCATACAAGCCACCACTACCGTTCCCACAATCACGAGCAAGAGCTCGCTTGGACAATCACTTTGGTAAATTCCTTGAACTTATGTCTAAATTGCATATTAATATTCCGTTCATGGATGCTATTTTAGGAATGCCGGCATATGGCAAGTTCTTGAAGGAAATACTCTCCAACAAAAGGAAGTTGGAGGAGTATGGGGAAGTAAGGATGACTAAGAGGTCATCGGAGTTGATTCAAACGATGAAGGAGGAAATGCCTCCTAAACTAAGAGATCCCGGTTCCTTTTGTGTGCCAATCGGAGTGGGAGAAGTGAAGTATGAAGCCCTTTGTGATCTTGGGGCGAGTGTAAGCATCATACCGCTTGCACTATGCAACAAGGTTGGGCTAGGAGAGCCAAAGCCGGTCAAGATGACCCTCTATATGGCGGACCGTTCTATCACTCACCCGGTTGGGATCTTGGAAGACATTCCGGTGCAACTAGAGAAGTTCTATGTGCCGATTGATTTTGTTGTCTTGGACATCCCGGCGGACTATCCGGTTCCCATCATCTTAGGAAGACCTTTTCTAGCCACTTCCGGATGCCTAGTGGATTGCAAGAATGGGACTCTCTCCTTCAACATTGGAGAAGAGAACATCAAGTTCAAGCTGTCCACAATGATGAAAGGGCCAACCCTTGATGAAGATGTATTCAACATAGTCGAGCAAGAGGAGTCTAGAGAAGTTGTGAGCTCGATCTTGATCAAGGACCCCTTGGAGAAGGTTCTTACCTTAAGTTTGATGGAGGAAGGTGTTGAGGAGGCTTGCAATGAAGAAATCAAGGCCTTGGAAGCACTAGAAAAGGAGACAAGAGCTGAATTTGAGGTTCACGAAGGCATGCTAAGCACCTGTAAGAACCACGGGCGTGGAGTGTGTTCCACGGCCGTAGAACTCTCTGGAAAGCTCCAACGAGCAAGCTTGGCAACTTCCACGGCCGTGGATGTGCCAAGATCCGTGGAATCAACCGTGGTTTCCCCAGAAGCAGTCCTCGTTGATGATCAAGCTTCAAGGAGCCTTGGAGAGCCTTCATTTTCTTTGGATTCATCTCAACCAACGTTATTTGGATCGTCTCCACTCGATAAAGGTCCTCCTAAACTTGAACTCAAACCCCTCCCCTCTCATTTAAAGTATGCTTTTCTTGGTGATAATTCTACATATCCGGTGATTGTGAATGCATGCTTAAATGATAATGAACTTGCTAAGTTGTTGCATGAGCTAAGATTGCATAGGAAAGCCATTGGCTATACCATTGATGATTTAGTTGGCATAAAACCTTCTTTGTGCATGCATAAGATATTGATGGAAGATAACCATAAACCCTCTATTGAACATCAAAGAAGATTGAATCCTATAATGAAAGAGGTAGTCAAGAAAGAGATCATTAAGTTGCTAGATGTGGGGATTATCTACCCTATCTCGGATAGTAAGTGGGTTAGTCCCGTTCATGTAGTTCCTAAGAAGGGTGGGATGACCGTAGTGACTAATGAGAATAATGAACTAATCCCAACTAGGACGGTTACGGGATGGAGGATGTGCATTGACTATAGGAAATTGAACATGGCCTCTAGGAAAGATCACTTCCCTCTTCCCTTCATTGACCAAATGCTAGAAAGGTTAGCTCAACATTCTCATTTTTGCTACTTAGATGGCTATAGTGGGTTCTTCCAAATCCCTATCCACCCCGATGACCAAGAGAAAACCACTTTTACATGTCCATGGGGTACTTTTGCATATAGAAGAATGCCATTTGGGTTGTGTAATGCACCCGCCACCTTCCAAAGGTGTATGATGGCTATCTTTTCGGAATACATTGAAAACATCATGGAAGTGTTTATGGATGATTTTTCTGTTTATGGTTCTTCCTTTGATAATTGCTTAGCTAACTTGTCATTAGTACTTAAGAGATGCGAGGAGACAAATCTTGTCTTGAATTGGGAAAAATGCCACTTCATGGTAAGTGAAGGTATTGTGTTAGGACACTTGGTGTCTAACCGTGACATTGAGGTTGATAGGGTCAAGATTGAAACAATAGAAAAGTTGCCACCACCTACCTCGGTGAAGGGGGTAAGGAGTTTCTTAGGGCATGCCGGTTTTTACCGGAGGTTTATTAAAGACTTCTCTAAAATTTCTAAGCCTCTTACTAACCTACTAATGAAAGATGTTGAGTTTGTTTTCTCCTAGGATTGCCTTGAGGCTTTTTGTAGGTTGAAGAACGCTTTGATCTCCGCACCTATCATGCAACCTCCGGATTGGAGTTTACCGTTTGAGATCATGTGCGATGCAAGTGATGTAGCCGTTGGGGCTGTTTTGGGGCAAAGGAAAGATGGGCGCACACATGCCATTTATTATGCTAGCAAGACGCTAGATGATGCCCAACTCAATTATGCTACCACCGAGAAGGATTTACTAGCGGTTGTGTATGCATTTGAGAAGTTCCGCTCATATCTTGTTGGAGCGAAGGTCATTGTGTATACGGATCATGCTGCGATCCGATATCTACTTACCAAGAAGGATGCCAAGCCTAGGTTGATTCGATGGATCCTTCTTCTTCAAGATTTTGATTTAGAAATCCGGGACAAGAAGGGGTCCGAGAATTCTGTGGCGGATCACCTTAGTAGACTCCCACCGTTAGAGCTTGAAAGAGATGACATCCCGATTGATGACTCATTCCGGGATGAGCAATTACAAATGGTGGAGGAGTGCTTGTTCCAAGTGTCTAGAGGAAGTGAACCATGGTATGCCAACATTGTGAACTATCTTGTATGTCAGGAAGTGCCTCCCGGTTTGACATATGCCCAAAGAAAGAAGTTCTTCAAGGATGTGAGGCACTACTACTGGAGTGAACCACTTTTGTTCAAGAGAGGGCTGGATGGAATGTTTAGAAGATGCATACCGGAGGATGAGGTGGAGAGTGTGATCCGCCATTGTCACTCCTTGCCATGTGGAGGGCATGCTAGCTCACACAAAACATGTGCGAAGGTGTTGCAATCGGGCTTCTTTTGGCCAAGTTTGTTCAAGGATGTGCAAAGCTTTGTGGTAGCTTGTGATGCTTGCCAAAGGACGGGCAACATCTCAAGGAGGAATGAGATGCCCTTGAACAACATACAAGAAGTGGAGATATTTTATGTGTGGGGTGTGGACTTCATGGGACCATTCCCTTCTTCATGTGGCAACCTCTACATCCTATTGGCGGTTGATTATGTTTCGAGATGGGTGGAGGCAATTGCCTCTCCTACAAATGATGCCAAGGTGGTGGTGCGGTTCTTCAACCGAGTGATCTTCCCTAGGTTTGGAACACCAAGGGTGATAATAAGTGATGGAGGGAAGCATTTCACTAATAGGAACTTTGGGGCACTTTTGGCTAAGTATGGGGTGACTCATAAGGTGGCAACACCTTACCATCCCCAAACTAGTGGCCAAGTGGAGATCTCCAACCGGGAGATAAAAGGAATTCTTGAGAAGACGGTCTCTAGGATAAGAAAGGATTGGGCTATGAAGCTCGATGATGCCTTGTGGGCATATAGAACCGCTTTCAAGACACCAATTGGCACCACTCCCTAAAAGTTAGTCTATGGCAAGTCTTGCCACCTTCCGGTAGAAATGGAGCATAGAGCTTATTGGGCCATCAAGTGGCTAAATTTTGACCTCAAGGAGGCCGGAGAGAAGAGGTTGTTAGACATGAACGCTCTTGAGGAGATCCGGTTGGATGCCTATGAGAATGCCCGGATCTACAAGGAGAGAACCAAACGGTGGCATGACAAGCGCCTCATCCCGAAGGAGTTGAGTGAAGGCGACTTTGTCCTTCTCTTCAACTCAAGGCTGCGGCTCTTCCCCGGAAAGCTAAAGTCGAGGTGGACCGGTCCATATGTGGTGAAGAAGATCTTTCCCCATGTAGCTATTGAGATAGGAGGGGAGCATTGTGGAGATTTCAAGGTGAATGGGCACCGTTTGAAGAAGTATATCCCGGGATCTCCTGTGGATATGATTGCCCCACTTCACTTTGAATAAGACGCCCCCGAGTTTGGTCAAGCTAATGACTTTAAAGAAGCGCTTGGTGGGAGGCAACCCATTGATAACGTTTTCCCTTTTTCGTTTTGTTTTTGTTTTTGATTTTTCTGTTTTTGTGTGTGTTTGGTGTGTTTTGTGTGTGTGCTAGAGTCTTGGTAGCATTGGAAGCCTTGCATGGCATGTGAATGATGATGATGAACCCCTCATCAATTATGGGTGGAGCGGACGCGGAACTTGGACGGCTAGCGGCGCCTAGCGCGGGTCCCGACGCTTTGATGAATACTTAGAGCTTTCTACCATTGTTGATAGGATCATCCACCATCAATTCCACTTGAGAAATCTCAAATACCATAGCAAACCATTTTTACATTGTGAGAACCTTCTTTCACTCTTCTTTACTTCATTTACACATTGGGGACAATGTGTTTCTAAGTATAGGGTGGGGTTTGCATGATCTTTTGCATGATTAGCATCTAGGATAGTTTAATTTTATCACATGTCTTGCATTGTATATACTCATTTCGAAAAAAATCCAAAAAAAAAATCAGAAATTTAAAAAATTTTGTGCTTTCTAGGCTTGGATATGACCCTAATGATGAATCTTGTCTTGTGGATTGGCTATGGATGGCCTTATGTGTTAAATTGATGAATGCATATGTGGACTTGAAGTACTTCTCTTGAATCCCATGAATGATTTGTGATCATGATGTTTGCCTAGAATGAATTGAGTATTGAAAGTCGAAATTACATGCTAGTTCGTGCACATCATCTAGGAATGAATGAGGCAATTCATCTTTCCCTACTTCTCATCTTGATCATAATGTTTGAGCACCTCAATTGATATAAATTTGACCTCTTTTGACCCATCCGGGAATAGGAGCCTGTTAGTGTGTTGATGTGTGTGAAAAGCAAGTGTGGGGTGAAGATGTTGATGAAAGAATGCCATGAATAAAATGCTGAATTTGTTGTGAAAGTGTAGACAAAAATATAGGTTTGGGGACGTTGGTTTAAATGACGAGTAACTCGGCACCATTCACATAATCGGGTGTTTGTGCCTTGCCAAAGTCAAATAAACCAATAGTCCCAACGAGCTTTGGTATGTGTGCCCGGTGTGGATGCACCTCGAAAAATAGAAAAAACCCGAGGACGGCTAATCACCAAGGTTTCGGCTTTTGTACACCAATGCCATTGTCTCAAAAATAAGTGAAAGAAAAAGAAAAGAAAGAAAAGATGAAGAAAATATACACTTGTGGGAAGTTGATCAAGGACAAAATTGTGGAGTTAGTTCCATTCCCGGATTAGCATCACATAGCCTAGAAAAATCCCCACCTAATCACAACGTTTCTTGGCCTTTTATTTCACAAGACCTTATGACCTATTTGCATGTTTGTAAGACTTAGTAATCTAGATTGAATATGCTCTTGATCATCTTGACTTCTTCATTTTTACATTTCATGCATGCTTTCGATTTAAGTGTTAGCATGAAATATTGTGATATTTTAGGCACGTTTTCTAATCGTATTTGATTCATATTGATAGTCTTTGATTGAGCTTTGTGCATATGTGAGCTAGTATTACCTATATTGTCAATATGGATGTCTACACGAGTTCTATGTTGATTATAGGTGATTTGGAGCTATTTCCGAACGAAATCAAGCAAAGGAGAGTTGAGTTGATGTGTCCATAGTCAAGGACACTTTTTGAAGCATTTTGGAGTCTTAGATTGAAGAATGCACGAGTTAGGGAAGAATCACGTTCTTGATCACGCCCTAAAACACGGCCGTACCACAAACCACGTTCTTGCCCTAAATTACGGCCGTGGATTCAGAGTCAAAATTTGATGTTCATTCCAGGAGATATTACGGCCGTGGAACTAACCGTAGTAGTTTCCACGCCCAAAATTACGGTCGTGGAATCTTCCACGACCGTGATCTTGGCGAATCTTTTCGCCATGTTTCGAAGCCATGATCTTCTAAAGATTGGGCCGGGCCGACACTTTGCCCTGCATTATAAAAAGACGGAAGAAAGGAGATTCCGTCATCATCGCTTACATTTCCGTTCTAGGTTTACACTTGC
>BSUD01000008.1:108408151-108432397 GCA_033239045.1 Fagopyrum esculentum | reverse complement strand
GGAAGATTGAAGTTCTTGGAGGATTTTGCAAGAAGATTCCTCTTCTTGCTTAGGTTTGATTTAGGATCGGATTGACATCCCGTTTCCTTTCTTTCCTAAGATAGTGATTGCTTATTCCGTTTTGAATCTTTTGATAAACACTTGTTCCTGACTGTGATTCTGAGATTCATTTGAAGATTATTGATAGTTCTTGAAAGTTCCCATCTTTTGTCTTTTAATTCTTGAATTAATATCAATATGACTGTTATTGGCTAAAAACCCTTAACAATTCTAAGGTGAAGGGTTGATAGTTGTGGCTTAGATGATGATAGATCGATCGCAAACAGATTAGACCTTGAGAGTTAGAGAATTATCGCCGACAACCCTAAATTACGGGCTGTTCTTGAGTTCCACGACCGTGGAATCTCAAGATCCAACCGTAATTTCTGTAAGTTTATGATAGCATGAATTATCGTCTATATTTTGGGGTTTGTTTGGACGTTTTATCTTTCATATTCTGCATGTTTGTATGTACATTATGTGATTTTACTACCATTTTATCTACCTTTGCGAGAATCGAGGTCTACACCTAGTTTCGTTGTAATTGCAGGTAATATGGTACGTTTTGCATCAAAAAGGAGCAAAAGAAGTCAAGAGTCATTTGGAGCTACATCCAGGAAGCACAGCCATGGATTGAAGATTTACTTTGGAGCTGATTCGAGAGATTTCACATTCTGTCGTGAGATCACCTCGGTTGACCAGAGGTTCACCTCGACCGAGGCGATCCAGAGACACCGACTCGACCGAGGCGAATACCTAGGACGCGGCGAGAATATTTTATTCTTGGAAGAGATCTTTTAAATTTGGAAAGTGATCTTATATTTTTGGGCTGAGCTTCTGGAAGGAAGGAGATATGCAGAATCATATATTTTACCTATATTTATGGGATAATATCTTCTTAAGATTTATTATCTTTGGAGGTTTATTTTTCCTATAAAAAGGGTTGGATTTCCACAAATCCAACATCCCGCATACGACGCAGCATACTTCATACGACGCAGCAGCCGCAGTACACTCCAATTTGGGAGTTGTTGAAGAACTTTTTTTGAAGGTTGAAGGAAGGTTGAAGATCATAGCTTTTTATAGCTTTTTGAAGGGTTTTGTAAGATTGTCTTCAATTCCTTCCTTGATTGTCTTGTCTTGTTGGATTGCTATCCAAGGAACGCTTTGTTTGTGATATTTGATTCAGTTATTGAAGTCTTTTCATTAAATTCTTCTTTGTTCAAATATTCATCTTCTTCCCATATATTTAATACTTTCATAATGATGATGAGTAGCTAATTTCCTTGTGTGATTCTAGGGTGATAGGCTGAAGGTTGTGGGAAAAACAATGATAGAATAATCTTAGATTCCAGTAGGATCCTGAAAGTTCGAGTCTTTAACCTTAACCCTAAGCATCTCGTTCGGTTGATGAACATCTCGGCCGGGGTGGAATTCTTCTGACCGAGGTGACTTATCCGACCTAAAACAGAAAGTTCAGTGTTAGAGTTTGCTAAATCCTATTCTTATTATACCTTCCTGGTTCAATGCAAGCTTAGGATGAGACTTACCCGGTAATTCCTTAGTTTGTGTACCAACGATCATAAGTGTAGGTAATAAAGGTTTATCCTTTATTGGGGTTTGAGTGTGCTTCCATCCCATCTTTGTGAGTTAGCCTGAGACTTACCCGGTAAAGGTTGATTCTATTCCCTTAGATGGTGTGTTAGTTTGAGGTTATAGTTCTTTATCTTGATTCCTTGAGACTTACCCGGTAATAGGAGTTACGGTTTAGGATTAGTGTGTAGTGAGACTTACCCGGTGATCTACTCCACTTTAGCAACACCTTCCCCATGCAAAAATCTCAGCTTTGTCCGCTTATCTATAGATCTTGAGTTGGAACCACAACTAGATGCTTTAATCCCTAGAATTGCATGTTTGCTTTATTTGACATCTTATTCATCTTTGATCGTGTTAATCGCTCTTGTGGTTAGAATTAACGTAGCATACCGTGTTGACTTTGTTTCACCAAGTCCCTGTGATCGACCCCTGGAATTTTCTTGCTTTTACTACGATTGACCCGTACACTGCGGGTTCGCATCCTTGTTTTAAGCTTAAGTCTAGGGTTATAAATTTAAAGCTTGCACACACCGTTTGAAGCGAACAAGTTTTTGGCGCCGTTGCCGGGGACTTGGTCTAGACCGAGCCGGTACGGTTTGCTCTTGGGGCATTTGCCCCGTTTCATCTTACCACTCTACTTGAGTGACTTTTGCAGGTTCTTTCTTAGGTATATGCGAAGAACCCGCGCTGGGAAGGAAGTCGTTCCTTACGATCCCGAACCGGAAAAGACATACAAGCGACGCTTAAGAGAAGCGAAAATGGCCCAACAAGACGATCACGATCTTGCGGCCCAATTGAGAGAGACGCAGGAGCTGCTACGTCTCAGTAAAGAAGAGCTAAGGCAAGAGAAAGAAGAGAATCAAGCCAAGACTGCAGCAATCGAAGCTGAGATTGCAGCCATTCGGAACCAGATTCTACTTCGACCGATGCAGGATCCAGTAGTTGATCCTCGACCGATGCAGGATCCAGTAGTCGATCCTCGACCGAGGCAGATTCCAGTACCTGACGCCCCGGTCGATATACATCCACCTCGGATTCCAGTCCAAAATGTTCTTCTTGCAGGGATCCCGCAAACCCTAGGTCAAAGGATGGACCCTAATCAGCAGCTGAGGCGTCCAGGGGTGAACCTAGGAGATCCAGCGGATCATGACTACGAACTTCGACCGCAAGTTCTAGCCATGATTCGCCAATGTCAATTCGGAGGGCTAGAGAAGGAGTCGCCGCACCAACATCTTCAAAACTACGAGATCTTGATGGAGACCTTGCGACCTTCTAGAATTGAAAATAACAACTACAAGCTAAGACCTTTTTACTTTTCTTTAAAAGATAGAGCTCTTACTTGGTATCAATCTCTTCCTCCAGGAAAAATTAGCACATGGGAGGAGATGACTACGGAATTCCTAACCAAATTCTTTCCCCCCTCAAAGACTGCTGAAATGAGAGGGAAGATCAATGCTTTCATCATGAAGGACAAGGAGAGCTTGTCCAAATCTTGGGAGCGGTTCAAGGATATTCTTTTGGATTGCCCACATCATGGGATTCCAAAGATCGAGTTGTTGGAGATCTACTTCAAAGGGCTGGACGGAAACACCCAGTTCAACCTCCAACTACTCTCCGCCGGTACATTCATGGACATGGCGGTTGATGATGCATGGGACTTCATTGAGAAGCAAGCCTTGCACATGGAGAAGTATACCCACCAAGGAGCCGAAGGTGGGGTTAAAAGAGTCAACTTTCAAGAGACTCAACCCAACAACAATCAACTCTCGTCATTGAAGAATGACGTGAAGGAATTAAAAGAGCTCTTGATGGCTCAAACTAGGAAGGAAGAGCAAGGGCAAAGGAACAACAACAACAACGGGTACCGTAACAACAACAACGGACCCCGAAACAACAACTACAACAACAACAATAGAGGATCCAACAGCAACAACTGGAGAGCGAATAATCAAAACCACGGTAACAATTATTCAAACTCCAATTCAAATGATTCCTCTAATCCTTTCCTCTCTTCCCCTTCTTCTTCTTCTACTCCATTGAAAAGCCAAGGGCAAGGATCAAGTTCGTCTCAACCGGAAAAGAAAGACGCAGTTCTGGAGGCAATCTTGATCAAGCTTGGCGCCATGGAGAATTCTATGACTTCATTTTCGAGGGCCCAAAAGTCCCTTGAACAACAACTTGCTAATAGGGCGAATGAAGCGCCAAGAGACCCAGGGAAGCTTCCAGCAAAAACGGAAGCTAACCCTAAGGGCCAGTGCATGGCCATCACGACGAGGAGTGGACTCAAAACTGCTGATCCAGTACCTCGCTCGACGCAGACCACCTCGGTCCAGATCCAGTCGAAGAACACCTCGACCGAGATGCCAACCGAGGCGGCGCAACAGAAAGCTGGAGGAACAACAGAAACTTATGTTCCACCTCCTGCATATAAACCACCACTTCCATTCCCTCAGTCCAGAGCCAGAGCACATCTAGACAAGCACTTTGGTAAGTTCCTTGACTTGATGAATAAGCTACATATTAACATTCCTTTCCTTGATGCTATTTTAAGTATGCCCGCCTATGGGAAGTTCTTAAAAGAGATCTTATCAAGGAAGAGGAAGCTGGAGGATGTTGGTGAAGTTAGGATGACATCTAAATCTTCGGAACTCATAAAGATCATGAAGGAGAAGATGCCACCTAAATTGAGAGATCCCGGCTCATTTTGCATTCCCATTCAAGTTGGGGATGTCACTTGTGAAGCCCTTTGCGATCTAGGAGCCAACGTGAGCATCATCCCGCTGGAGCTATGCACTAAGATCGGTCTTGGAGAGCCCAAACCGGTCAAGTTTCGACTTTACATGGCGGATCGCTCCATCACCCATCCCGTGGGCATTTTGGAGGACGTTCCGGTCAAGTTAGGTAACTTCTATCTACCTATAGATTTTGTCGTGCTTGACATTCCCGCAGATTATCCTGTTCCCATCATTCTCGGGAGGCCATTTCTAGCAACTTCGGGTTGCAATGTGGATTGCAAGAACGCCAAGTTGAAATTCAACGTTGGTGGCGATGAGGTGGAGTTCGCACTACTTGCAGCCATGAAAGGGGAGCAACTAACTGATGATATCTTCAACATCTATGATGAAGAAGAATCAAGAGAATTGGTGAGCTCTATCCTTATTAACGATCCACTCGAAAGAGTTATTAGCTTCAGTTTAATGGAGGAAGGTATAGATGCTTCTTGTGATGCAGATATACAGAGCTTGAGGGCACTGGAAGAGGATCCAGGAGCTAAAACTGAGAAGCTAGTCCAGGAAACGAAGATTTCCAGCCTCGGATCCAGTAGCAGTACCTCGACCGAGGCACCTTCTGGACAGAGCGAGGCGTCTGAAGAACACCTCGGTCAACGCCTTTGCGCCTCGACCGAGGTCGACAGCGAGACGATTCAAACTGAGACTGCGTTTAGTCCAGTTTCTGACACCACTCCACTGGAAAGAGGAAGCACAGATCCCACCCAGAAAGCACCCCCAGTTGTGGAGCTTAAACAACTCCCTAGTCACTTGAGGTATATCTTTCTTGGGCCGGATTCTACTTATCCCGTTATCGTTAGTGCTTCCCTTTCCGATTCTGAATTAACTAAGCTAATGCATGTCCTGAGAAAGCATCGAAAAGCCATAGGTTACACCACGGATGATCTTATTGGCATTAAACCTTCTTTCTGCATGCATAGAATTCTAATGGAAGATAATCATAAGACTTCACGGGAACCTCAAAGACGGTTAAATCCGATCATGAAAGAGGTTGTGAAGAAGGAAGTTCTTAAGTTGTTGGATGCAGGTATTATTTATCCTATCTCGGACAGCAAGTGGGTTAGCCCGGTGCATGTCGTTCCGAAGAAAGGAGGGATGACCGTTGTGACGAATAAGAACAACGAGTTGATCCCAACAAGGACCGTTACGGGCTGGAGAGTTTGCATCGACTATAGGAAGCTGAACACGGCTACTCGGAAGGATCATTTTCCGCTTCCCTTCATTGATCAAATGCTCGAACGGTTGGCCCAGCATTCACACTTTTGCTACTTGGACGGCTATAGTGGATTCTTCCAGATTCCTATCCATCCGGATGATCAGGAGAAGACCACTTTCACTTGTCCATGGGGGACGTGTGCCTATCGGAGGAGGCCATTTGGATTGTGCAATGCACCAGCTACCTTCCAGCGATGCATGATGGCTATCTTTTCCGAGTACATTGAGGAGATCATGGAGGTATTTATGGATGATTTTTCTGTATATGGTTCCTCTTTTGATGATTGCCTATCTAACCTTTCTCTAGTGCTTAAAAGATGTGAAGACACTAACCTTGTTTTGAACTGGGAGAAGTGTCATTTTATGGTTAACGAAGGCATTGTGCTAGGACACTGATAGCATGAATTATAGTCTATATTTTGGGGTTTGTTTGGACGTTTTATCTTTCATAATCTGCATGTTTGTATGTACATTATGTGATTTTACTACCATTTCATCTACCTTTGCGAGAATCGAGGTCTACACCTAGTTTCGTTGTAATTGCAGGTAATATGGTACGTATTGCATCAAAAAGGAGCAAAAGGAGTCAAGAGTCATTTGGAGCTACATTCAGGAAGCACAACCATGGATTAAAGATTTACTTTGGACCAGTTTTGAGAGATTCTACACTCAGTTATGATCACCTCGGTTGACCAGAGATTCATCTCGACCGAGGCGATCCAGAGACGCCGACTCGACCGAGGCGAACACCTAGGACGCGGCGAGAATATTTTATTCTTGGCTGAGATCTTTTAAATTTGGAAAGTGATCTTATATTTTTGGGCTGAGCTTCTAGAAGGAAGGAGATATGCAGAATCATATATTTTACCTATATTTATGGGATTATATCTTCTTAAGATTTATTATCTTTGGAGGTTTATTTTTCCTATAAAAAGGATTGGATTTTCCACAAATCCGAGAATGCTTAGAGGCTGCAAACATCCGCTTACAGTTAGAACATCCCGCTATCAGCGCAGCAGCCGCATCATACTCCAATTTGGGAGATTCGAAGAACCTTTTTGAAGGTTGAAGGAAGATTGAAGACTATAGCTTTATAGCTTTTTGGAGGGTTTTGTAAGATTGTCTTCAATTCCTTTCCTTGTTGTCTTGTCTTGTTGGATTATTATCCAAGGAACGATTTTGTGTGATATTTGATTCAGTTATTGAAGTGTTTTCATTAAATTCTTCTTTGTTCAAATATTCACCTTCTTCCATATATTTAATACTTTCATTATGATGATGAGTGGCTAAATTTCCTTGTGTGATTCTAGGGTGATTGGCTGAAGGTTGTGGGAAAAACAATGATAGAATAATCTTAGATTCCAGTAGGATCCTGAAAGCTCGAGTCTTTAACCTTAACCCTAAGCACCTCGTTCGGTTGATGAACATCTCGGCCGGGGTGGAATTCTTCTGACCGAGGTGACTTATCCGACCCTAAACTGAGAAGTTAAGTGTTAGAGTTTGCCAAATCCTATTCTTATTACACCTTTCTGGTTCAAAGCAAGCTTAGGATGAGACTTACCCGGTAATTCCTTAGTTTGTGTACCAACGATCATAAGTGTAGGTAATAAAGGTTTATCCTTTATTGGGGTTTGAGTGTGCTTCCATCCCATCTTTGTGAGTTAGCCTGAGACTTACCCGGTAAAGGTTGATTCTATTCCCTTAGATGGTGTGTTAGTTTGAGGTTATAGTTCTTTATCTTGATTCCTTGAGACTTACCCGGTAATAGGAGTTACGGTTTAGGATTAGTGTGTAGTGAGACTTACCCGGTGATCTACTCCACTTTAGCAACACCTTCCCCATGCAAAAATCTCAGCTTTGTCCGCTTATCTATAGATCTTGAGTTGGAACCACAACTAGATGCTTTAATCCCTAGAATTGCATGTTTGCTTTATTTGACATCTTATTCATCTTTGATTGTGTTAATCGCTCTTGTGGTTAGAATTAACGTAGCATACCGTGTTGACTTTGTTTCACCAAGTCCCTGTGATCGACCCCTGGAATTTTCTTGCTTTTACTACGATTGACCCGTACACTGCGGGTTCGCATCCTTGTTTTAAGCTTAAGTCTAGGGTTATAAATTTAAAGCTTGCACACACCGTTTGGAGCGAACAAGTTTTTGGCGCCGTTGCCGGGGATCGAACCCGGGTCACCCGCGTGACAGGCGGGAATACTTACCACTATACTACAACGACAATAGAGGATCCAATAGCAACAATTGGAGGGCGAATAACCAAAACAACGGTAACAATCATTCAAACTCCAACTCTAATGATTCCTCTAACCCTTTCCTCTCTTCTCCTTCTTCTTCTTCTACTCCATTGAAGAGCCAAGGGCAAGGATCAAGTTCGTCTCAGCCGGAAAAGAAGGACGCAGTCCTGGAGGCAATCTTGATCAAGCTTAGTGCTATGGAGAATTCTATGACTTCATTTTCGAGGGCCCAAAAGTCCTTCGAACAACAACTTGCTAATAGGGCGAATGAAGCGCCAAGAGATCCAGGGAAGCTTCCAGCAAAGACGGAAGCTAACCCTAAGGGCCAGTGCATGGCCATCACGACGAGGAGTGGACTCAAAACTGCTGATCCAGTACCTCGCTCGACGCAGACCACCTCGGTCCAGATCCAGTCGAAGAACACCTCGACCGAGATGCCAACCGAGGCGGCGCAACAGAAAGCAGGAGGAACGACAGAAACTTATGTTCCACCTCCTGCATATAAACCACCACTTCCATTCCCTCAGTCCAGAGCCAGAGCACATCTAGACAAGCACTTTGGTAAGTTCCTTGACTTGATGAATAAGCTACATATTAACATTCCTTTCCTTGATGCTATTCTAGGTATGCCCGCCTACGGGAAGTTCTTAAAAGAAATCTTATCAAGGAAGAGGAAGCTGGAGGATGTTGGTGAAGTTAGGATGACATCTAAATCTTCGGAACTCATAAAGATCATGAAGGAGAAGATGCCACCTAAATTGAGAGATCCCGGCTCATTTTGCATTCCCATTCAAGTTGGGGATGTCACTTGTGAAGCCCTTTGCGATCTAGGAGCCAGCGTGAGCATCATCCCGCTGGAGCTATGCACTAAGATCGGTCTTGGAGAGCCCAAACCGGTCAAGTTTCGACTCTACATGGCAGATCGCTCCATCACCCATCCCGTGGGCATTTTGGAGGACGTTCCGGTCAAGTTAGGTAACTTCTATCTACCTATAGATTTTGTCGTGCTTGACATTCCCGCAGATTATCCTGTTCCCATCATTCTCGGGAGGCCATTTCTAGCAACTTCGGGTTGCAATGTGGATTGCAAGAACGCCAAGTTGAAATTCAACGTTGGTGGCGATGAGGTGGAGTTCGCACTACTTGCAGCCATGAAAGGGGAGCAACTAACTGATGATATCTTCAACATCTATGATGAAGAAGAATCAAGAGAATTGGTGAGCTCTATCCTTATTAACGATCCACTCGAAAGAGTTATTAGCTTCAGTTTAATGGAGGAAGGTATAGATGCTTCTTGTGATGCAGATATACAGAGCTTGAGGGCACTGGAAGAGGATCCAGGAGCTAAAACTGAGAAGCTAGTCCAGGAAACGAAGATTTCCAGCCTCGGATCCAGTAGCAGTACCTCGACCGAGGCACCTTCTGGACAGAGCGAGGCGTCTGAAGAACACCTCGGTCAACGCCTTTGCGCCTCGACCGAGATCGACAGAGAGACGATTCAAACTGAGACTGCGTTTAGTCCAGTTTCTGACACCACTCCACTGGAAAGAGGAAGCACAGATCCCACTCAGAAAGCACCCCCAGTTGTGGAGCTTAAACAACTCCCTAGTCACTTGAGGTATATCTTTCTTGGGCCGGATTCTACTTATCCCGTTATCGTTAGTGCTTCCCTTTCCGATTCTGAATTAACTAAGCTAATGCATGTCCTGAGAAAGCATCGAAAAGCCATAGGTTACACCACGGATGATCTTATTGGCATTAAACCTTCTTTCTGCATGCATAGAATTCTAATGGAAGATAATCATAAGACTTCACGGGAACCTCAAAGACGGTTAAATCCGATCATGAAAGAGGTTGTGAAGAAGGAAGTTCTTAAGTTGTTGGATGCAGGTATTATTTATCCTATCTCGGACAGCAAGTGGGTTAGCCCGATGCATGTCGTTCCGAAGAAAGGAGGGATGACCGTTGTGACGAATAAAAACAACGAGTTGATCCCAACAAGGACCGTTACGGGCTGGAGAGTTTGCATCGACTATAGGAAGCTGAACACGGCTACTCGGAAGGATCATTTTCCGCTTCCCTTCATTGATCAAATGCTCGAACGGTTGGCCCAGCATTCACACTTTTGCTACTTGGACGGCTATAGTGGATTCTTCCAGATTCCTATCCATCCGGATGATCAGGAGAAGACCACTTTCACTTGTCCATGGGGGACGTGTGCCTATCGGAGGAGGCCATTTGGATTGTGCAATGCACCAGCTACCTTCCAGCGATGCATGATGGCTATCTTTTCCGAGTACATTGAGGAGATCATGGAGGTATTTATGGATGATTTTTCTGTATATGGTTCCTCTTTTGATGATTGCCTATCTAACCTTTCTCTAGTGCTTAAAAGATGTGAAGACACTAACCTTGTTTTGAACTGGGAGAAGTGTCATTTTATGGTTAACGAAGGCATTGTGCTAGGACACCTCGTTTCTAATCGAGGTATTGAGGTCGATCGAGCTAAGATCGAGACTATTGAGAAACTCCCTCCTCCTTGTTCTGTTAAAGGTGTGAGGAGTTTTCTCGGGCATGCAGGTTTCTACAGGAGATTCATCAAGGACTTCTCTAAGATTTCTAAACCTCTAACTAACCTCTTGAATAAAGATGTTGTTTTTGAGTTTTCGCAGGAGTGTCTTGATGCTTTTTACAGGATCAAGGAAGCGTTGATCTCCGCTCCCATTATCCAACCTCCCGATTGGACCTTGCCCTTTGAAGTCATGTGTGACGCTAGCGATGTAGCCGTAGGAGCGGTGCTCGGGCAGAAGAAAGATGGACGGACCACCGCCATTTATTATGCTAGCAAGACGCTAGATGAAGCACAACGCAACTACGCTACCACCGAGAAAGAATTATTGGCGGTTGTATATGCCTTCGAGAAGTTTCGTTCCTATCTAGTAGGGGCGAAAGTCATTGTCTACACCGACCATGCAGCCATTCGTTACTTGTTGGCTAAGAAAGATGCAAAGCCGCGCCTTATTCGATGGATTCTCTTGCTTCAAGAGTTTGACCTAGAGATCTACGATAAGAAGGGATCCGAGAATTCAGTTGCGGATCACCTCAGCCGGCTACCGGAATCCTCCCGCGAGACGGATAGCCCACCCATAGACGATTCATTCCCCGACGAGCACTTACACGTCTTGGAGCGTTTGATGGATCTACTTACTTCACCCCACGATGAAGGTGAAGCATGGGGTGAGGGAACCTCCTACCTCGTTTGAGACGCATTATGGTCCAGCTAGCGACCTTAAATCAAGCGCTTCTTGGGAGGTAACCCAAGGTACTGCTCTTCTTTCCCGTTTTCTAGTCTAGCTTAGATAGTTTTTTGTTTTTGCTTTGTTTTGCTTTGTTTTTGGCATTCTAGACAGACAACAGGAAGGAGCACATCTGGAAGGACAGAAGTTCGAGAATCTGAGAAGACAGAAGCACCTCGGTCACTGTCAGAACATCTCGACCGAGGTGGCGTAACAGAAAGTTTTCGAAAACGATTTTTGTGCTACTTGTCTAGATATGATCTCAGTGAAGATTTTGTTTACCTACTGGTTTTAAATTCTTTGTGTGTTTGAAAGGTTTTATAATATGTTTAAGTTGCTAAATGCTTTGTTTGAAATTATTAGCATGTTTAATACTTTGTTTTTATCCAAATTATGTTGAATTTGAAGGTTGACACCGCAGGTTAAGTTCTCTCACATTCTTCTTGGAAAGACCAAGGCAATTCATTCTCTTCTTTCTTCTTCTTCTTGATCATGCTTAGCCCCTCATAAACATTTTGCCTCCCTTTACCTATCCGGGAATTTGGAAGCAAGCAAAGTGGTGAAAGCAAGTTAAAGTTGAAGGTGGCTGGAAGTGAAAGTGTTAGAAAGTAATTTTAGGTTTGGGGAAGTCAATCATGAAGATGAGTAACTCGGCACCATTCACATAGCCGGGTGTTTGTGTCTTGCCAAAGTCGGATTGAGCGATATTCCTAACGGGTCATGGTATGTGCATCAAGGGTTTGATGCATCTCGAGAAATTGATGATTGCAGATTTCCTAGGCTTCGGTTATTGTGCACCTCTGTCCATGCATCCCAAAAAGTAAAGTAAAAAAAAAAAAAAAAAAAAGTGTGAAATAAGCAAAGCTTATTGGTGGAAGGTGTTGCAAGTCAAAGTGGAAGTGAAGTTCATCCTTTTCCCGGATTCTAGCACCACATTACCTTACATACATCCCTACCCTACACGTTTCTTGACCCTTTCTTTTGAGAAGACCTTGAGACCTTGAGCTTGTTGATTGACTTAGCGGTTTAAATCGGATTATACATGATTAATTTTGATAATTATGATTTATTATGCATTCTATGATTTTATGCAAAGATGAACAACTTTCTTATATTTATAAAATGTTTTGAGCATATTGAGTTTTTAATTCCAGGAAGTACTCTCTTAGAGTGATCTATGATAGTTGCACACCATAAAATATTTTTGAAAGACTTTTTCATTGATTTTCTTGACTTATAATCCATTCTATCTTGTCTTTTATATGAGGAACTTGCTTGGGGACAAGCAAGGGCTAAGTATGGGGTATTTTGATAGCATGAATTATAGTCTATATTTTGGGATTTGTTTGGACGTTTTATCTTTCATATTCTGCATGTTTGTATGTACATTATGTGATTTTACTACCATTTCATCTACCTTTGCGAGAATCGAGGTCTACACCTAGTTTCGTTGTAATTGCAGGTAATATGGTACGTTTTGCATCAAAAAGGAGCAAAAGAAGTCAAGAGTCATTTGGAGCTACATCCAGGAAGCACAGCCATGGATTGAAGATTTACTTTGGAGCTGATTCGAGAGATTTCACATTCTGTCGTGAGATCACCTCGGTTGACCAGAGGTTCACCTCGACCGAGGCGATCCAGAGACACCGACTCGACCGAGGCGAATACCTAGGACGCGGCGAGAATATTTTATTCTTGGAAGAGATCTTTTAAATTTGGAAAGTGATCTTATATTTTTGGGCTGAGCTTCTGGAAGGAAGGAGATATGCAGAATCATATATTTTACCTATATTTATGGGATAATATCTTCTTAAGATTTATTATCTTTGGAGGTTTATTTTTCCTATAAAAAGGGTTGGATTTCCACAAATCCAACATCACGCTATACCGTCGATCAGGGTTTATACGACGCAGCAGCCGCAGTATACTCCAAGTTGGGAGTTGTTGAAGAACCTTTTTGAAGGTTGAAGGAAGGTTGAAGATCATAGCTTTTTATAGCTTTTTGAAGGGTTTTGTAAGATTGTCTTCAATTCCTTCCTTGATTGTCTTGTCTTGTTGGATTGCTATCCAAGGAACGCTTTGTTTGTGATATTTGATTCAGTTATTGAAGTCTTTTCATTAAATTCTTCTTTGTTCAAATATTCACCTTCTTCCCATATATTTAATACTTTCATAATGATGATGAGTGGCTAATTTCCTTGTGTGATTCTAGGGTGATTGGCTGAAGGTTGTGGGAAAAACAATGATAGAATAATCTTAGATTCCAGTAGGATCCTGAAAGTTCGAGTCTTTAACCTTAACCCTAAGCATCTCGTTCAGTCGATGAACATCTCGGCCGGGGTGGAATTTGGCTGACCGAGGTGACTTATCTGATTCTAAACTGAGAGTTAAGTGTTAGAGTTTGCCAAATCCTATTCTTATTACACCTTTCCTGGTTCAAAGCAAGCTTAGGATGAGACTTACCCGGTAATTCCTTAGTTTGTGTACCAACGATCATAAGTGTAGGTAATAAAGGTTTATCCTTTATTGGGGTTTGAGTGTGCTTCCATCCCATCTTTGTGAGTTAGCCTGAGACTTACCCGGTAAAGGTTGATTCTATTCCCTTAGATGGTGTGTTAGTTTGAGGTTATAGTTCTTTATCTTGATTCCTTGAGACTTACCCGGTAATAGGAGTTACGGTTTAGGATTAGTGTGTAGTGAGACTTACCCGGTGATCTACTCCACTTTAGTAACACCTTCCCCATGCAAAAATCTCAGCTTTGTCCACTTATCTATAGATCTTGAGTTGGAACCACAACTAGATGCTTTAATCCCTAGAATTGCATGTTTGCTTTATTTGACATCTTATTCATCTTTGATTGTGTTAATCGCTCTTGTGGTTAGAATTAACGTAGCATACCGTGTTGACTTTGTTTCACCAAGTCCCTGTGATCGACCCCTGGAATTTTCTTGCTTTTACTACGATTGACCCGTACACTGCGGGTTCGCATCCTTGTTTTAAGCTTAAGTCTAGGGTTATAAATTTAAAGCTTGCACACACCGTTTGGAGCGAACAGTTTTTGGCGCCGTTGCCGGGGACAGTTCTGATATGTTTAAGTTGCTAAATGCTTTGTTTAAGTTGCTAAATACTTACAGGTTATTTGACTGAGAAAAACGTCGAAACCGAAAAAAAAACAAAATGGTTTTAAAAAAATTTTTGACCTCGACCGGGACAGTTCTGGCAAAACGAGGTGTTTCACCTCGGTTGAACCAAGAACATCTCGACCGAGGTGGCGTAACAGAAAGTTTTCGAAAACGATTTTTGTGCTACTTGTCTAGATATGATCTCAGTGAAGATTTTGTTTACCTACTGGTTTTAAATTCTTTGTGTGTTTGAAAGGTTTTATAATATGTTTAAGTTGCTAAATGCTTTGTTTGAAATTATTAGCATGTTTAATACTTTGTTTTTATCCAAATTATGTTGAATTTGAAGGTTGACACCGCAGCTTAAGTTCTCTCACGTTCTTCTTGGAAAGACCAAGGCAATTCATTCTTCTTCTTCTTCTTCTTCTTGATCATGCTTAGCCCCTCATATACATTTTGCCTCCCTTTACCTATCCGGGAATTTGGAAGCAAGCGAAGTGGTGAAAGCAAGTTAAAAGTTGAGAAGTGGCTGGAAGTGAAAGTGTTAGAAAGTAATAATAGGTTTGGGGAAGTCAATCATGAAGATGGGTAACTCGGCACCATTCACATAGCCGGGTGTTTGTGTCTTGCCAAAGTCGGATTGAGCGATATTCCTAACGGGTCATGGTATGTGCATCAAGGGTTTGATGCATCTCGAGAAATTGATGATTGCAGATTTCCTAGGCTTCGGTTATTGTGCACCTCTGTCCATGCATCCCAAAAAGTAAAGTAAAAGGAAAAAGTGTGAAATAAGCAAAGCTTATTGGTGGAAGATGTTGCAAGTCAAAGTGAAAGTGAAGTTCATCCTTTTCCCGGATTCTAGCACCACATTACCTTACATACATCCCTACCCTACACGTTTCTTGACCTTTTCTTTTGGGAAGCCCTTGAGACCTTGAGCTTGTTGATTGACTTAGCGGTTTAAATCGGATTATACATGATTAATTTTGATAATTATGATTTATTATGCATTCTATGATTTTATGCAAAGATGAACAACTTTCTTATATTTATAAAATGTTTTGAGCATATTGAGTTTTTAATTCCAGGAAGTATTCTCTTAGAGTGATCTATGATAGTTGCACACCATAAAATGTTTTTGAAAAACTTTTCAATTGATTTTATTGACTTATAATCCATTCTATCTTGTCTTTTATATGAGGAACTTGCTTGGGGACAAGCAAGGGCTAAGTATGGGGTATTTTGATAGCATGAATTATAGTCTATATTTTGGGGTTTGTTTGGACGTTTTATCTTTCATATTCTGCATGTTTGTATGTACATTATGTGATTTTACTACCATTTCATCTACCTTTGCGAGAATCGAGGTCTACACCTAGTTTCGTTGTAATTGCAGGTAATATGGTACGTTTTGCATCAAAAAGGAGCAAAAGAAGTCAAGAGTCATTTGGAGCTACATCCAGGAAGCACAGCCATGGATTGAAGATTTACTTTGGAGCTGATTCGAGAGATTTCACATTCTGTCGTGAGTCACCTCGGTTGACCAGAGGTTCACCTCGACCGAGGCGATCCAGAGATACCGACTCGACCGAGGCGAATACCTAGGACGCGGCGAGAATATTTTATTCTTGGGCTGAGCTTCTGGAAGGAAGGAGATATGCAGAATCATATATTTTACCTATATTTATGGGATAATATCTTCTTAAGATTTATTATCTTTGGAGGTTTATTTTCCTATAAAAAGGGTTGATTTTCCACAATTTGAGGAGGCCGCATACAATCCGCTTACAGCTGGAAATCTCGCATACGACGCAGCAGCCGCAGTACACTCCAATTTGGGAGTTGTTGAAGAACCTTTTTGAAGGTTGAAGGAAGGTTGAAGATCATAGCTTTTTATAGCTTTTTGAAGGGTTTTGTAAGATTGTCTTCAATTCCTTCCTTGATTGTCTTGTCTTGTTGGATTGCTATCCAAGGAACGCTTTGTTTGTGATATTTGATTCAGTTATTGAAGTCTTTTCATTAAATTCTTCTTTGTTCAAATATTCACCTTCTTCCCATATATTTTAATACTTTCATAATGATGATGAGTGGCTAATTTCCTTGTGTGATTCTAGGGTGATTGGCTGAAGGTTGTGGGAAAAACAATGATAGAATAATCTTAGATTCCAGTAGGATCCTGAAAGTTCGAGTCTTTAACCTTAACCCTAAGCATCTCGTTCGGTTGATGAACATCTCGGCCGGGGTGGAATTCTTCTGACCGAGGTGACTTATCCGACCTAAAACAGAAAGTTAAGTGTTAGAGTTTGCTAAATCCTATTCTTATTATACCTTCCTGGTTCAATGCAAGCTTAGGATGAGACTTACCCGGTAATTCCTTAGTTTGTGTACCAACGATCATAAGTGTAGGTAATAAAGGTTTATCCTTTATTGGGGTTTGAGTGTGCTTCCATCCCATCTTTGTGAGTTAGCCTGAGACTTACCCGGTAAAGGTTGATTCTATTCCCTTAGATGGTGTGTTAGTTTGAGGTTATAGTTCTTTATCTTGATTCCTTGAGACTTACCCGGTAATAGGAGTTACGGTTTAGGATTAGTGTGTAGTGAGACTTACCCGGTGATCTACTCCACTTTAGTAACACCTTCCCCATGCAAAAATCTCAGCTTTATCCGCTTATCTATAGATCTTGAGTTGGAACCACAACTAGATGCTTTAATCCCTAGAATTGCATGTTTGCTTTATTGACTTCTTATTCATCTTTGATTGTGTTAATTGCTCTTGTGGTTAGTATTGACATTAGCATACCGTATTGACTCTGTTTCACCGAGTCCCTGAGATCGACCCCTGGAATTTTCTTGCTTTTACTACGATTGACCCGTACACTGCGGGTTCGCATCCTTGTTTTAAGCTTAAGTCTAGGGTTATAAATTTAAAGCTTGCACACACCGTTTGGAGCGAACATATATAAAGCCTTTTCTTTCTTCTTTTGTAGTTAGACAAGTTTTGTAAAAGTTTTGCTGAGAGCATTTCAGAATTGAATCCAAGAGAATTTTGATAGCATGAATTATAGTCTATATTTTGGGGTTTGTTTGGACGTTTTATCTTTCATATTCTGCATGTTTGTATGTACATTATGTGATTTTACTACCATTTCATCTACCTTTGCGAGAATCGAGGTCTACACCTAGTTTCGTTGTAATTGCAGGTAATATGGTACGTTTTGCATCAAAAAGGAGCAAAAGAAGTCAAGAGTCATTTGGAGCTACATCCAGGAAGCACAGCCATGGATTGAAGATTTACTTTGGAGCTGATTCGAGAGATTTCACATTCTGTCGTGAGATCACCTCGGTTGACCAGAGGTTCACCTCGACCGAGGCGATCCAGAGACACCGACTCGACCGAGGCGAATACCTAGGACGCGGCGAGAATATTTTATTCTTGGAAGAGATCTTTTAAATTTGGAAAGTGATCTTATATTTTTGGGCTGAGCTTCTGGAAGGAAGGAGATATGCAGAATCATATATTTTACCTATATTTATGGGATAATATCTTCTTAAGATTTATTATCTTTGGAGGTTTATTTTTCCTATAAAAAGGGTTGGATTTCCACAATTCCAACATCTCGCATACAACGCAGCACATCACGCTATACCGTCGATCAGGGTTTATACGACGCAGCAGCCGCAGTACACTCCGATTTGGGAGTTGTTGAAGAACCTTTTTGAAGGTTGAAGGAAGGTTGAAGATTATAGCTTTTTATAGTTTTTGAAGGGTTTTGTAAGATTGTCTTCAATTCCCTCATTGATTGTCTTGTCTTGTTGGATTGCTATCCAAGGAACGCTTTTGTTGTGATATTTGATTCATTTATTGAAGTCTTTTCATTAAATTCTTCTTTGTTCAAATATTCACCTTCTTCCATATATTTTAATACTTTCATAATGATGATGAGTGGCTAATTTCCTTGTGTGATTCTAGGGTGATTGGCTGAAGGTTGCGGGAAAAACAATGATAGAATAATCTTAGATTCCAGTAGGATCCTGAAAGTTCGAGTCTTTAACCTTAACCCTAAGCATCTCGTTCGGTTGATGAACATCTCGGCCGGGGTGGAATTCTTCTGACCGAGGTGACTTATCCGACCTAAAACAGAAAGTTAAGTGTTAGAGTTTGCTAAATCCTATTCTTATTACACCTTCCTGGTTCAATGCAAGCTTGGGATGAGACTTACCCGGTAATTCCTTAGTTTGTGTATTAACGATCATAAGTGTAGGTAATAAAGGTTTATCCTTTATTGGGGTTTGAGTGTGCTTCCATCCCATCTTTGTGAGTTAGCCTGAGACTTACCCGGTAAAGGTTGATTCTATTCCCTTAGATGGTGTGTTAGTTTGAGGTTATAGTTCTTTATCTTGATTCCTTGAGACTTACCCGGTAATAGGAGTTACGGTTTAGGATTAGTGTGTAGTGAGACTTACCCGGTGATCTACTCCACTTTAGCAACACCTTCCCCATGCAAAAATCTCAGCTTTGTCCGCTTATCTATAGATCTTGAGTTGGAACCACAACTAGATGCTTTAATCCCTAGAATTGCATGTTTGCTTTATTTGACATCTTATTCATCTTTGATTGTGTTAATCGCTCTTGTGGTTAGAATTAACGTAGCATACCGTGTTGACTTTGTTTCACCAAGTCCCTGTGATCGACCCCTGGAATTTTCTTGCTTTTACTACGATTGACCCGTACACTGCGGGTTCGCATCCTTGTTTTAAGCTTAAGTCTAGGGTTATAAATTTAAAGCTTGCACACACCGTTTGGAGCGAACAGTTTACGAGCTTGCTTTTACCTTAATCCAAAGTTAAAGATCTGCTTTAGCTTAGTTTAGACTTGTCTCTTCTAGGTGGTAGTGAAGCCTCAACAACCTCTACCTCGATTGTGAGCCTCAACAACCTCAATCGGATAAGTTAGTCTTGATCTTTAGATTATAGGTTTGGGTATTTGATGCTAATCCTTGTCTTTAGAACCTTTCTATATTGAGCCTCAACAACCTGTATAGGGAGTGTCTTTTAGGTGAGTTACATAAGGTTTTTGGAACCTCAACCGTACGATTACCTTACATTAGTATACCTTTGCATATCTCAACTCTGTCTTTATATCATTTAGTATATCTTGAATCGATTGCCACAGCTGGATACCTGGATCTTTAGGATTGTTGTTTTCCCAATAATTTGCAAAGCTCCACATATTTACTTGCTTGATAACCTGCAACTGAGTTCGTTCCACCCAAATCCCTGTGTTCGATACTCTGGAATTCTTGCTTAACTACGTCGATCCGTACACTGCGGGTTCGCTTGCTTGATTCTAGTTTTATAAATTTAAAGCTTATTTGCACACACCTCTAGGGGCGAACAAGTTTTTGGCGCCGTTGCCGGGGATTTGGCTTCGTCCGAATCCGGTAGCCGGTTGTCAAGCTTGGGAGCTTGCTCTCGTTATTTGATTTTTTCTTTGAGTGTATGCGCAGGTCTAGAAACACCGAAGATCTCTTACCTCTTGATCAAGAGCTAGAGAAAACCTTGAGACAAAGACGCAAGGAAAAGAGGATGGCTCAAGAGAACGAACGCGATCTTCAAACTGAGTTGGCGGAGAAGGAAGCTCAACTCCGATGGAATGAGACTCTCCTCCAGGATGAGATGGATCGTCATCAATCTCAAGTTAACGGTCTACAAGACATGATCGCCCAAATGAAGATAAAGATGAGCGATCTTGAAAATAAGGTAGGCAAGAAGTCCTCGAAAAGGAGAACAAGGTCTAGAAGAAGAAACCACTCATCCACCGATGATAGTGATTCTTCCATGCCTCCGTTAGAAGAGATTGATCCCACGATCAACATAAATCCTTTCAATCCACAAGGAGCTGCTAACCGCCGCATTCCACCTAGGAATGCGAGGGTCGAACGTGTGGATAATGAGCCGAGAACTATTGGCCAGCGGATGGATCCAACACAACAACCACGCCGCTTAGGTGTGAACTTTGATGCTGAAGATGTACAAGGGTTTAGCTTCAACCCTCAAGTTATCACTCTTGTTCGCCAAAGCCAGTTTGGCGGTACAAGCGCTGAATCTCCACACCAACACTTACAAAACTTTGAGTGTATGATGGAAACGATGAGACCAAAGAGCGCTACTACCAACAGCTATAAGCTCAAACCTTTCTTTTTCTCTTTGAAAGGGAAAGCGCTATCTTGGTACCAAGCTCTTCCTAGTGGGAAACTAGAAACGTGGGAAGACCTCTCCGCAGAGTTTCTCACCAAGTTCTTTCCGCCCTCCAAAACGGCGGAACTTAGAGGTAAGATTAATGCTTTTTCTATGAGACCTAACGAAAGTTTGTTTCAATCTTGGGAAAGGTTTCAGGATTTGCTCTTGGATTGCCCTCATCATGGCATATCCAAGCTTGCCTTGCTAGAAATTTACTACAAGGGGCTGGATGCGGGAACGCAATTCAACCTCCAATCCCTCTCATGCGGAACGTTCATGGACATGAGAGAAGATGACGCTTGGGACTTCATTGAGAAGCAAGCAAGAGTCATAGAGAAGTATTCCCACCGGAAAGTGGAAGGAAATCGTGTGGAGCAAGGAGCAAAGCTCACACATGAAGCTCAAAATCAGATTTTCTCCCTCAACAATGAGATTAAAGAGTTGAAGGAGACTATCAAAACCAACTTCCCAAAGCAACAAGAGAAGGATGTTGGCTATTTGGGCAACAACAACAGCGGTGATAACACCAACCGCAACAACAATAACCGGAACAATAACCGGAATAACAATTGGAATGGAAACAACAACAACCGGAATAACAACAATTGGAACAACAATCGGGGTTCGAACAACAACAATTGGCGCTCCAATCAACAAAATTCCGGTAACTCCTATCCTTCCAATTCCAATTCACTAACTCCACCCTCTTCTTCCTCTACTCCTTTGAAAAGCCAGGGGCAGTCATCAAATGGAGGAAACAATACGGGAAAGGAGAAGCCGGATCCCATGTTGGAAACAATCTTGGGAAAACTTCAAGGGTTAGAGAACCGCATCATCAAGGTTGATGATCAAATTTCTAAGGTTGACAAAGCTCAAAAGGTTTTGGAAAATCAAATGTTCAACCACGCGGAGGAAGTTCCTAGAAATCAAGGGAAACTTCCAGGAAAGACAGAGGACAACCCTAAGGGAAGGGTAATGGCGATTACAACTAGGAGCGGAGTGACTACCACCGATCCGCAGCCTACGTTCGTTGAAGTCCCCGTAGAGAAAGGCAAAGAAAAGGGGAAGGAGAAGGAGGACGTCTATGTTCCCCCTCCAGCTTTCAAACCTCCCCTACCGTTCCCTCAATCTAGAGCGCGAGCGCGCCTAGACAAGCAATTCGGTAAGTTCATAGAACTCATGAGCAAACTGCATATTAATATACCTTTCATTGATGCTATTGTAGGTATGCCGGCTTATGGCAAGTTCTTGAAGGAGCTCCTCTCTAACAAGAGGAAGCTAGAAGATTTTGGAGAGGTCAAGATGAGTTCGGATTCTTCGGATCTCATCAAGACTATGAAGGAGAAAATGCCCCCAAAGCTGAAAGATCCGGGGTCATTTTGCATTCCCATCGGAGTGGGAGAGGTCACATATGACGCTTTATGTGACTTAGGAGCAAGTGTGAGCATCATACCACTTGCATTGTGCAGGAAGATCGGTTTAGGCGACCCTAAACCAGTGAAGATGACGTTATACATGGCGGATCGATCCATTACTCGTCCCGTCGGCATTGTAGAAGACGTCCCAGTCAAGCTAGGCAAGTTCTTTGTCCCCATTGATTTTGTCGTACTTGACATTCCTGCAGATAGTCCGGTCCCGATCATACTCGGAAGGCCGTTTCTTGCAACTTCCGGCTGCATGGTCGATTGCAAGAATGGGAGACTCGCTTTTGATATTGGGGAAGAGAAAGTAGAGTTCGTTCTTTCCACTCTAGTGAAGGAGCCAATCTTTGATGAGGATATTTACAATGTCCAAGACGAAGAAGGTTTATCTAGGGAAGAGGTAAGTGCGATTCTCTTTAACGATCCCTTACAAAAGGTTATTACTATGAGTCTAACCGATGTAGGAGAAGAAGAAGAAGAGTGCAAAGAGGAAGTTGAAGCCTTAGAAGCACAAGAAGAGATGCATGAAGTGGAGTTTGAGAAACTCCACGATGAGGCTGAGAATACTCGAATCCACGGTCATACTCTGTATTCCACGACCGTGGATTCCACGAACAAAATCAACCTCCATTCCAGGGGATATTACGGCCGTGGAATACCAGAGGAAACCGTAATTTTGACCGTGGAAAAGGGCGATCGGCATACTTCTTCAACTTCTTCTAATTCTTCTCCAGACCACTCAACATCCTTAGAAACTTCTAAGGAAACATCGGAAGCTCCTCAAGGATCATTGGAAGCTCCGAAAGCAATAGAACTTAAACCACTTCCTACTCATCTAAGGTACGCTTTTCTTGGATCTAATTCCACCTTCCCGGTTATCGTTAGTTCCGAATTAAGCATAGATGAACATGAACAGCTCATGATTGTCCTTAGGAAACATAGAAAAGCCATAGGCTATACTATAGAGGACTTAGTAGGAATTAAACCCTCCCTATGCATGCACAAGATACTAATGGAGGAGGACTTTAGAACTTCAAGACAACCTCAAAGGCGGTTGAATCCGACCATGAAGGAGGTTGTCAAGAAGGAAATTCTTAAACTTCTTGATGCAGGTATCATCTATCCTATCTCCGATAGTAAGTGGGTGAGCCCAGTTCAAGTAGTTCCAAAGAAGGGAGGAATGACGGTCATCACCAACAAGAACAACGAACTCATTCCTACCCGAACCGTGACTGGATGGCGAATGTGTATAGACTACCGCAAGCTCAACAACGCAACGCGGAAGGATCACTTTCCATTGCCATTCATCGATCAAATGCTTGAAAGGTTAGCACAACATTCATACTTTTGCTACCTTGACGGTTATAGTGGCTTCTTTCAGATCCCGATACACCCGGATGATCAAGAGAAGACCACATTCACGTGCCCTTGGGGTACGTTCGCCTACAGGAGAATGCCGTTCGGGCTTTGCAACGCCCCAGCCACCTTTCAACGGTGCATGATGGCCATCTTCTCCGAATACGTAGAGGAAATCATGGAAGTCTTCATGGACGACTTCTCCGTTTACGGTTCCTCTTTTAACAATTGTCTTTCTAACCTTTCTCTTGTTTTGCAAAGATGTGAAGACACTAACCTAGTTCTTAATTGGGAGAAGTGTCAATTCATGGTTAAGGAAGGAATCGTGTTGGGTCACTTAGTCTCTAGTAGAGGGATAGAGGTAGACAAAGCTAAAATAGAGACCATAGAGAAAATTCCTCCCCCAATTTCGGTGAAGGGAATAAGAAGTTTCCTAGGACATGCTGGATTTTATAGACGTTTCATTCAGGACTTTTCTAAGATATCAAAACCTCTCACTAATCTATTGATGAAGGATGCAGTTTTTGAGTTTTCACAGGAATGTCTAGATGCATTCAACACCATTCGGCAAGCTCTGATTTCAGCACCCATTATCCAACCCCCGGATTGGACTCTCCCTTTCGAGATTATGTGTGATGCTAGTGACGTAGCCGTTTGAGCTGTTCTTGGGCAACGAAAGGAAGGACGAACCCACGCCATATACTACGCTAGCAAGACGCTAGACGAAACTCAGCTCAACTACGCCACTACAGAAAAGGAATTTTTAGCCATTGTCTACGCTATTGACAAGTTTCGCTCTTATCTTGTAGGTGCAAAGGTGATTGTCTACACAGATCATGCTGCGATCCGGTACCTCCTTGCGAAGAAAGATGCGAAACCAAGGCTGATTAGATGGATTCTTCTCCTACAAGAATTCGATCT